>CM021102.1:711470274-711546166 GCA_007115665.2 Sequoiadendron giganteum
CAAAGATAAACTTTTTGGAGCACCTTGTACTCAAATTTGTCATACATAATGATTTTTTAGCATCTTTTATTTTGTATAATGGGGAGTAGTAGTCGTCAGAAGCAAAAACATAAGAGAAACCTGACAAAAGAACAAATTGAAGGATATAGACAAAGAGATAGAGAAGGTCATAGGAAGAAAAGACAAGGTATGTTAAATATTGGTGAACCTGAGCGCTATGGTCTTTCAAGTGAAGAGGAAATTGAATATGTTCAAGGTGAAAATGTAGAACATGATATTGAAATTGGGAATGAAAATGTTCAAATTGATATTGAAAATTTTCAAAGTGAAAATGTTGGAATTGAAGATGTTGAACATGATATTGAAATTGGGAATGAAAATATTGAAATTGATAATGAAAATGTTGGAATTGAAGATGTTGAACATGGCATTGAAATTGAGAATGAAAATATTGAAATTGATAATGAAAATGTCGGAATTGAAGATGTTGAACATGATATTGAAATTGGGAACGAAATTGTTCAAATTGATATTGAAAATGTTCAAGGTGAAAATGTTGGAAATGAAGATGTTGAACATAATATTGAAGCAAGTGTAAATTATGTTTCACCAGATTACATGAGAAATGAAGAACCTTGTGTGGAAGAAAGAGGTATTCCAAATTCAAGACCTTCAAGGACCCCTAAATGGTTAGTTGAAATGATCATAACATTATAAAGAATTTTGAAGGCAAGAGGTCAACACGAACTATTTGGTTGTGGGCTAGAATACTTTTCAACCAATATTTTAGCGATAAGAAATTGATTGAGCAATGCCAAATTTTTGTACAATTGCTAAACATGCAAAAGATGAGACCTTTGCTAGCCAAATTGAAGATTCGTCTGAACAAGAGGACCGAAAAAAATTCTATTATTGTCAAAAATATTTTTAATGCTCTCAAGTCTATTGGAAAAAATAACAACGAAAAAGATAAGAGAGCTGCTTGGAGAGTCATTACCACCGCCCTAGTAAGCCATCAATTGAAAAAGGCTCACTTTATGAGACAAACTTGTATTGATTTTTACTTAAATCATAAAACTTTGGATAGAGCACTTGCAAGAAGAGAAATAATAGATGATCCTCTTCAAAATGATACATGGGCTTTTGTCGGAAGGCTTACACGTGTTGATAAGAAGCTAACCGATAATGTAAAGAAGGAAATTCAACAATTTTGGCATGATAACTCTAGAGTATCACCCAATGCAAATGATGTTTTAAAGTTAAGAATTGGCAGTCGAGACTGTACATCGCATCCTAAACATTTCTTGGAATCAAGCCAAACAATTTTGTTCAACAAATTTAATGAAACACATCCAAATATGGAAATATCGCAAAGGACTTTTGAAGGTTTGAAGCCATTTTATTGTGTGCCTCTTAAGATTCGTAATAATTTTTGTTGCAAATACCATGTGGAGTTTTCAATGTACCATGAACTATTATGCTATATCTGTTCTACTTTGCATACTAATGAAATGTTGCAGGAGTGTGGTGCAATGCATCTTCCGAAATCATCAAGGGACTTGCTAGATCTATTTTTATGTTCTAGGGATGATGGTTCCTTTTTCTATAGAAATGATTGTTTAAATGCGAAGTGCTCACAATGTGGTGGCTTGTCAAATTTTGTTCAATGTTTTCATGAGGGTTTGGAACATGAATTTGGAAAGAATCTTGTTGAGAAAAAGAGATATGAGATAGTCAAATATACTTTGCAGAGTGGAGGTGAAGGTTCTAGATGCGAGTTGGTTACAAAAGAATGCAGTGTTGCTGATTTTATTTCAGATTTTAAGGACAATATTTTCTACAAATATGCAAGGCATAGTCATAGGTCTCAGTGGTTGGATCAACGATTCAGGATATGTAAGGACTCTTTCCCGATTGGCACTATTATATCAGTAGTTGATTTTGCTGAAAACTACACATTGCAACCACAAAACGAGGTACAATATGAGTATTACAATTCCATTCAGATTGCTATTTTTGTCCACATAACGTTTAGACATGCACCTAATAGTATAGAGGAGGATTGAAAGATAATCAGAGAGAATTATTTTTATATGAGTGATGATAGATCTCACTCGTCCGAGTATGTCCAACATTGTTTCGAGAATTTTTTTGAGTTCTTGCAGGAGCATGATATAGCACTGGGCCGACATCTCATTTGGTCAGATAACTGTACAGGTCAATTCAAGAATGCTCGTATGTTTTATTGGTTGAGTAGAATGCATGTAGAGAGGGGTGTACCTAATATTTGGAGTTTTTTTGAAGCTAGGCATGGGAAAGGGGAGCATGATGGAATAGGTGCATGTGTAAAAAGAGCTCTAGTTAAGGAGCAATTAAAGATTTCAGGAGAAAAATTTAGTGATGCACATTCTATTGTTGATTGGTGTAGTTCAGCATTGTCACAGGGAGGGACACTTGATTCAACAGTGCACAGATTCTTTTGGTTGGTTGAGGAGGGTACAATGGGAGGTAGATTGGATTGTCATACAATCAAAGATTCTTCAAAGATGCATTCATTTCGAAGCTCAGATGCAAGCACATGGACCATTTGGACACGACAGTTGGCTTGTTTTTGTCAAAGTTGTATTTAGTGCGAGTGGGATCAATGTGTCAAGTGAGTGGGTGGATACATGGGTTCCACAGTATCTAACTCCTTTATCTCAAACTATATCCATGAAAAATTACACAATGGAAAGTTCACTTGATTACGACTGACTTTCAGATCTACTACATCCAGGACATGTTTTTGCAGTTGTTGCACCGCAGGGGAATGAAGAGAGATCAGAATATTGGTTGGCTCGATGTGTGCAGGTAAAGCACAAGCTAACACAATCGATGGAAGATGATGATGGGTTCGTGTATCCTACAGGTTCAGTTGTGGTTGTAGGAACTTGGTTGTGAACATACATGATTAGAAATAATGGCATACCTACATTTGAAGACTACGAGAAACACAAAACCATTCTCATGTATTCACACCTTGTTATAGCAACAAATGTTAAGTTGTTGAAGCATCATGCCAAACCAAAGACAAAACAACTATGGACACTTAGTAATGCTGATCATGAAGCAATATTGGATACTCTTAAGCAAAGAGATGACCCTTCAAGCACACTTGAATAGCATATTCAAGAATGGAAAGTACAATGCTTAAGCCTCTTTTTTGTTGTGACAATATAGATATATCATTTGACAAATTTTGCGATATTCTTGGCATGATTGATCATGGACCTGCTGAAACAATAGCCAAATCTGATCCTTTCAAAGAGGTATGTGACATATTACTTTAATATAGATTGGTTATTCAGAGCATCTTTTATAGTTTGCATTACCAATTCATCATCATTCAGGATGTTTAAATTAATATGGATTTGTTAGTCTAAGCATATTTTTTGTTATTACAATATAGATTTATCATTTGAAATTTTTTGCGATATTCCTGGCACGATTGCTTATGGACCTGCTGCAACAATAGGAAACTTTGATCCTTTCAGAGAGGTATGTGACATATTACAATAATATCGATTGGTTATTCTAAGCATGTTTTCTAATGTATGTAGTTTAACTGCTACCTTGATGGTTTGTACAGGTGCTTGTCACTCGAAAATGGCAACATACTACTCTTGTGGAAGACTGTGTCTTGAATGCCTCAAATAGGCAAATTTTGTAAAAATTGAATTTTTAAATGTGAAACAATGTAAATAGGTCATAACTGTGTATAGGCATAATCTATATCTAGTGATGTTTTCTGAAATACGGTTCAAATGTTTGCCATTGTATAAAGGGTATGTTTAAAATGTAAAAATATTCTTGTACTTAATCGAGCTACAACCAGAGGTTTTCTTCCTGGTTCTTTCCTGTTGGTATGCTCGTTTGAACTAGGTTTTGTAATATCTCCTATTTATATATAACAAATTACAGTGGCTTGCCACTTTTTTGAAAAACAAAAAAGTAAAAATTTTATTGTGAATTTCATTTTCCATGTAATTAATTCAAGTTGATCCAACCTTAAATATTTCTGCCCCCACATTTCATTGACATTAGCACTTTGGACTCTTAAGGGAAAACGCCGCTCCGATGCGGCTCAGAGTGATTCAACGTATTTGGGTGCAAGAGAGAATCATACCTAGAGTAAATGTACCCATCCAGATGTTTTGGAACAGTCTGTTGGGTCGTACGAGTTCGAGAATGAAAGTTGCACCACTTTGCAACTTTACACTGCTTACATTTGGAAACTTTTCCCTCAACTGAAAACTCATTACCACGAGAAAACGCCTTCGAGATAGCAAAAAATGAGAGAGGTTATTGTAGATGGTCTCAACACGATCCCATATCCTTAGATGAAGAGTCTGTAAGAATCATAGTTTTTGAGAAATAGTCCGTCAAAGTTTGCTGCCTTTTAGCACTTTGGACTCTTAAGGGAAAACGTCGCTCCAATGCAACTCAGAGCGATTCGGCATATTTGGGTGCAAGAGAGAACCATACCTAGCGTAAACGTACCCATCTGAATGTGTTGGAATAGTCTGTTGGGTCGTATGAGTTTGAAAATGAAAGTTTCACCACTTTGCAACTTTACACTGCTTGCATTTGGCAACTTTTCCCTCAACTGAAAACTCATCACCACGGGAAAATGCCTTCGAGATAGAAAAAACTGAGAGAGGTTACTATAGATGGTCGCAACATGATCCCATATCCTCAAACGAAGAGTCTGTAAGCATCACAATTTTTGAGAAATAGTCTATCAAAGTTTGCTGCCTTTTAGCACTTTGGACTCTTAAGGGAAAGCGTCGTTTCAATGCAGCTTAGAGTGATTCTGCATATTTGGGTGCAAGAGAGAACCATACCTAGCATAAACATACCCATCTGGATGTGTTGGAACAGTCTGTTGGGTCATACGATTTCGAGAATGAAAGTTGCACCACTTTGCAACTTTACACTGCTTGCATTTGGCAACTTTTCCCTCAACTGAAAATTCATCACCATGGGAAAACGCCTTCGAGATAGAAAAAATGAGAGAGGTTATTGTAGATGGTCTCAACACGATCCCATATCCTCAGACAAAGAGTCTGTAAGAATCACAGTTTCCGAGAAATAGTCTGTGAAAGTTTGCTGCCTTTTAGCACTTTGGACTCTAAAGGAAAAATGGCGCTCCGATGTAGCTCGGAGTGATTCGGTATATTTGGGTGCAAGAGAGAACCATACCTAGTGTAAACGTACCCAACTAAATGTGTTGGAACAGTTAGTTGGGTCGTACGAGTTCGAGAATGAAAGTTGCACCACTTTGCCACTTTACACTGTTTACGTTTGACAACTTTTTCCTCAATTGAAAACTCATAACCACGGAAAATCACCTTCGAGATAGAAAAAAATGAGAGAGGTTATTGTAGATGGTCTCAACATGATCCCATATCCTCAGAAAAAGAGTCTATAAGCATCACGGTTTCTGAGAAATAGTCCGTCAAAGTTTGCTGCCTTTTAGCACTTTGGACTCTTAAGGGAAAACGCCGCTCCGATGCAGCTCAGAGCAATTCGGTGTATTTGGGTGCAAGAGAGAACCATAACTAGCATAAACGTACCCATCCAAATGTGTTGGAATAGTCTATTGGGTCGTACAAGTTCGATAATGAAAGTTGCACCACTTTGTAACTTTACACTGCTTGCATTTGTCAACTTTTTCGTCAGCTGAAAACTCATCACCATGGGAAAACGCCTTCGAGATAGAAAAAATTGAGAGAGGTTATTGTAGATGGTCTCAACATGATCCCATATCCTCAGATGAAGAGTCTGTAAGCATCACGGTTTCCAAAAAATAGTTCGTCAAAGTTTGCTGCCTTTTAGCACTTTGGACTTTTAAGGGAAAACGCCGCTCCGATGTAGCTCATAGCGATTCGGCGTATTTGGGTGTAGGAGAGAACCATACCTAGCATAAAAGTACCCATCCTAACATGTTGGAACAGTCTGTTGAGTCGTACGAGTTCAAGAATGAAAGTTACACCACTTTGCAACTTTACACCTCGATAGAGATTTAAGGATGTCCTCTTCAGATCACTCTATTCTGAATAGGTTTGTGGAGCTACCAATGTTAAATCCAAGTTGACCGACTTTGAGAAAATCGTATCCCAGTAAACACGATAGAGGTCCCACTTCTTCTTGAATGCAGGAGCACCATTCGACCCTTTATCTCCATTCCTCTTGAAACATCTTTTCTTTACTCCTTTTTCTTCCTTCTTCGAGGATTGAGCGGAAAGAACATGAATGTCTTCATTTGTAGGGCTTCGTCCAATACCTCTCGCAACCAACCTTGACTCTTGTTGAATACAGTTAGCTCTCAACCGATCAAACTTGGGAAGTTTCGATCTCATGTCGATTCCTTGAATGTAAGACTCCCAAGATGAAGGAAGACCATTAAGAGCCAACATGGGAAAATCTTTGACATCAACAATATGACCATTTCTCTCGCTGTCTTCAACTTAGAGATCAGATAATACAACTGAAAGCACTCAAAAAATGAAACACATAAGACAATAAACACAACAAGAAATTTGCTTACAACTCAGGCCCAGCTCATGGCTGAATTTGATACAATGAATAATAGCACCTCTCGTAGATGCAAAGATACAATCGAATATGCTTCTCCTTGAAATTGGCCTGTTGCTGCAAGATGAAGCGCTGCTACTCAAGTGCAAAATTTTGCTTGGATTGAAAATTATGTTGAATGAACTTGATTGAGGAAATGAACAAACATCACCTTGTATTTATACAAAATAAGGTGACTCTTCAAGGAGGTCGGCCTCTCTTGAAAATAATAAATTACAAAATAATATCAAGGAAGGTCGGCCTCATCCATTTAAATAAAATGAGTATAAATTAAATAGCCATAGGATATCATTTAATTTATTACAACTTAATGTGATCTCTATCATGTATGAAAAATGTGGTAGCATAGACAAGGCAATGGACTATTTGAAAAAAAACTTCAAATAAATGTGGTCTCATAGAATTCAATGACAAACAAATGCACTTGACAACTGCTCATAGTTTTTAGTTATGCAATGTGAAGTAATTACATAACTGCTTAGGTTGACTTTGTAAGAACTATATTGTAATTGAAAAAATTTCATATATGAACATCTAGTTGTTAGTTATGCAATGTGAATTAATGATTTGAGTTTGAAAGATGTGTAATGCAATGTAATCAGCGATATAAATATAAACTACATAATATAACCATTTAGTTTTAAGCTATTGTACATTGATATTTAACCATTGCTCAAGATAAAATTTTCAAAGAGTTTAATCATGCACATGAGGAACAAATTAAATTTCGATTGTCAACTTCTATATATCAAATTATCCAATAATCAAGTGTATGTCCATATACAAAAATGGCATCGACGCCAACTCAAACAAAGTTTTACAAAATGTGGCATATGCCATCTCAATATGTATTCAAAATTTACATGCCAAAATGTCTATCTCATCCTAAACTACTGGTGGATCATCAAAATGGAGCCTCTTTGAAGCACTCGTTGGCTCTGAAGGTAGCTGCACAAGAAAAATTCAAACCACAATTGAGATTAGTTATACTATATAATTTAAAATCAAATAATTAACATCAAAATCAATATACATTGAATTTTAATTGAACTCTAAAATTGAAATCTTGATTACCTGAAATATATGTCTCTTCAAAGGGTCAGGAGTCCTAGAATATACCAAATCAACTTTTGAAATGCCAATCTATATATGTGAACAAAAACATAAAATTGATCCAAGTTAGCATATGATTATTGGTAATAAGAACTTATTTACCAAACACAAAATAAAATAAGCACATGTACCTCTTTAGGTTGATCTTTTTCTTTATCTCCTTCAGGTGTTTCGACACCTCCTCTTTGAGGTGTTTCAACACCTACTCTTTGAGGTGTTCCAATAACTACTCCTTTAGGCGGTGTGTCCCTTGTCAACATATCTATAAAGCTCATAATTGCTTGTAAATAAAATTGACAAGTACATATGAAACTACCAATCTATGTCGACGTATGTATAATCAATATAAGATCTTAAAAATATTAATTCAATCCAATTTGAGTTCAATTACCTTCCCCTTATCTAGATTTGTGCCTCCATAGTCTGGACAAGGTTGCACCTCACTCACAGTGGGTATTTCGTATAGGAGGAAAACAAGATAAACATATAAGCTATTATATAATTTCATTAATGACAATTCAAATGACAAGCAAGTATATAATATAAAATGTAAATGAGTGAGTGCGAAAATATATACTACATGTGTGTCCAAGCCAAATGAAATTGCCCTAAGGGTGCTATTAGTCACTCATGCGAGCTCCTCCTCAGACATCAACTGTTAAATAAACCATGTAAATAAATATTAGTACTTCATACTATCTCTTATTAATATTCATTTAAAAACAAATGAAAGTTATGAAATTAAAACTTAAATCTGACCTATGTCACTATTCTAGCATCTCCCTCTCTAGCAGGAGAGGACTCTATAGGGTGCACTCCACTCCCCTGCGACTGATCTATAATGTCTACATCATGGAGGTCATAATCAGAAGTGTCCAAGGGATGCTCAACGGGTTGTACAAGAGGACCCAAGCATATATGGTGGCACATAGTGCAAGCATGTGGCACACAAATATGTGGACTTGAGGAGGATGATGTAGTAGCACTCGAGCTTTCGCCATTATAACCAAAATGTGGTTGAGCTACTATAGAAGCATGCAAAACCAAATGACCACTCAAATAGTGAATAGCCTAAATAGTCTATGTGGATGCATCCTCGATAATCTCTGGATGATATATTGGAGGTCGTGGACGAAGGGGAGGAAGGGGAGGAAGGGGAAAATTTGGGCGTGGGACTACTCTAACTGCCTCTGGTCTATCCTGGGGAATACCTCCACCAATGCCCTGAAAGGGTTTAATGTCAAAGTAATTGACATGATGCCCTAACACGAACTCAACATATAATTTTTTAATAAAGTAAAATGGTATGTCAAAATTATTGTTCGATGGTTTATCAAAAACCATACACCAACGATCCCAAAAGTTAGCTACAATGTCCCTATGCATGCACCATTTTATGGAAAGTTTTTTTTTATTAACATTCACTGGAAAACCGGTGTGGGGGTTAATGAATAAAGAGGCTATTTGGGCTTTGCTTATTTGGAGATCTGTCACATCATCGTAAGACAAGCCACATCAATAATATTCCCTCATGTATTCTTGCCACAAATAAAAGGAATTATGTTGGGTGCAGAGGGTTTCTATATTTTTAATTATTTCCTTCAATGTGTTTGTCATATCTCTCAATCGAGGCATTGTCTGATAAATTTCACAAATGCCCCTCAATTGCCCCAATTTTTCACCAATTAAGTCTTCAATTGGTGGCTGCGGAGGTGGTGGAGCATTTGGCTATGGAGGTGGTGGAGCATTTGGCATTTGTGGATTTACATTCATAGCCATAATACCTGATTAAAGTTAAAAACTAATTAAACTAATTAAAATTACACAATATAAATAAAATTATTGTAAAAAAACCCTAGTTTTTAATAAAAATCCAAAAAAAACCATACTTTTTCACAAAAATCAATAACAAACTCTATCAACAACACTAATTTTTAATCAAGATCCATTTCAAAACATTAAGTTTTAATAAAAAATCAATGTAAACTCTAGTTTTTTTTAAAAATCAAAAGAAAACTGTATTTTTGAATGTTTTTAAATAAAACCTACTTAACCTTAACAGAATCTATTGAAAAATCGATTACAAGAATGAAAAAACCAAATACATTCCTTTCAAATCGGATATCGGATCAGAATGGATATCGGATTTGGGTTTTTTCTTTTACGTCCACATCAAACTGTGAGAACTGAAATTAAAGAGTCGGTTGTATTTTTAGATACCGCTTCTAGAAATCAGATATCCAATTTGTGGAAACTACCTTTGGTTTTTGGTTTGGGTAGAAGTACTGACACCCGAACCTAAAAAAGTCGACTCGGCCATTTTCGCGTTTTTGAGCCAATTCAAAATGTGATTTTTTATCATTGCCTCTTTTTGGTGCATCATGATCCTACACATACCTGCTCCTAGGCCCAAAGTTGTAATAATGTACATCCTGCTATGAGACTACCAGCCCAAAGATATAGAACCTGGTGAAAATCATGATACAGGTGTGTAAGCATGCACGAAATCCAAGCATATCTAGTGTCATGGGAAATCATGCCCTTTGAAACCTGACCCCAACCAACTGAAAAGCCCTTCAACCTTCAATCGTGGCAGAGAAAACCACCAATGAATCTTGCTAACACACATCGAAAGGGTTGATGGGTGGTTGATGAGGGTGCAAACCCGAGTCACAAAAGCCCACACACAAAACTAGAGAATCTTATTATTCTCAAAATATGAAATTCTTACATGCAGAGGATCTCAAATCCTCAAGTTCTGCAATACATGCAAATTACAAAAAACTATAGAAATTCCCCTTTTCACAATATGCGATCTTCTTTCCACAAAAATTAGAAACTACCCCATAAATATCCCAATTCTTCGTTTGGAGCCAAAAATAACATTCCAATTATGCACCAACTTCCGGAAGCCCTAACTTAAGATCTAGCTATTGGATCTTCAATCATAGTACATTTTCGAAAAGCTCTTGCGAAAATGAACTACCAAAAAGTGGGGCCTAATGGCTAACCACTTTTGTTTTTTGTTAATTTTCAAGCCCATCTGGAGCCTTTCAGTACCTCAAAATTAGCTCTGAAGATTTTATAAGGAAAAAACCATAAACTGAAACTTGAATAACTTTTGAATCGGGAATGATCTTAGCTTGATTCTTTCACCAAAGTGTTTATTTTTTTGTCCTAAAGCTTCCCTTAAATTTTTTTCTCCTCAGGCCTTCAAATTGACACCTGCTAAGAATCGTAGTTGAGTAGAAAAAGCAGAAAAGCAGTTTTGAAAGTTGGAAATTCTACTTCAATGAAAAGGGTATCCAGAAATGCAACAATATCTACAAAAAGAAAAATGCAAGTAAAGATGTTTTTGTGTGATGTAGGATTTTCGTTACACCACTGGATGCTCCTGCATCAGTGGCAATCAACTCCCACTAAGATATCTCATATGCAATAAATTGGTTATCATGGAAAATAGGTCGAATGACATCAGTCCCCCTACTCCTCGTGATCATACACCACTAGGTCCCCCACGACTAGTATCCTTAAAATACAATATACATCCTTAGGGGTAACTATAATCTCTCTAGTTGCCAAATGGAAGGTTTTATGGTCACTAAGCCACCGTTCTACAAGTGTCGTCAACAACCCTCGGTTAATCCGGTACTAGTTCATATCAATCAATTAAGTCAATCTACATTGTTCAATAATGGCTAGGTTTGCTAGAGTCAGCTATGGGATCATGTCCATGTCTACGACAAGTGCTCTTGAACCTATAAATTTCCTAATCCACCCTCCTATGATCAAATTAAAGCATCAAGTCAACACATCAATCAAATTATCCTATCAATCAACATATCAATTAATCAAATCAACTCATGTGAGATTTTGATCAAATCTTGAGCACCTATTCTATCAATCAACTCTTATTTTTCATGATATCGATCAACATCAACCAACCTATCTTTGAACCTCATTTTTCATTAGGTCAAATCAATCAATCAATAAATCAATCAAGTTTATCTATACTATCTTTGTTCCTCACCTATCATGAGGACAATCATAAACCTATCAACCGACATCATCCTATCATCGGTTGATGTGATCATCAACCATCAAAATCTAGGAGGAGTCTTTCAAAATCATCAATTTTGGCTCAATGCACTAAAAAAAAATTTCTATGTGCTAATCTACCAGATGTATTAAGCTAAAAAATTTATCGGATGTGCTAGAATAGGCCTTCTATGCACCAGTTCTTAGATGCACTAGAAAATTACCTCTATGCGCCAGAAGAAGGTCCCAATGTGTCATTTCCCAAATGTGTTTGTCACACTACCCAGTGCACTAGATTATCCTATTTATGCACTAGAATTCCTATGCACTACTTCAGTAACCTAATGTGTTAAAGCGGCGACTTGTTGCGCTGAGCTATTTTTAGACCTAAGCCTAACTCTATGCACTATTTTATAAACCTAATGTGTTGTATCAGGTGCCTGATGAACTAAAAACCTAGCCCTATACGCTAAAACGCATTCAAAGCTAAGGTTTTAAAAGATAAAAAGCGAGAAAATTTTGAATTTAAATTTGAAAAATGGTGGTTCTAGGGTTACATACCAGAGGTCTGTATGCGGTTGGACATTGGTGGCAGCAAACTCGCTCGAATATGTGAGTGTAGAAAGGAATCCTATCCATCTTGGCTCTTCATGCTCTCAATTTTCACAATGCACAAGTTACAAATGAGCTTTCTTTTACCCATTTTGACCTTTTAAGGGCTAATTAAGGGGTAATTATGGTGGCATTTATTTAATTTTTCAAAATGGGAATTAATTATTTAATCACCAATGTGGTTGGACTATTATCATTTTTTGAGAGATAAATCAAGTCACCATCCTCAAATTCGATGATCATTAGTGTATCATTGGAAAAACATCTAATCAATAAAATTTTCAAAAATCATCAAAAAATCAAAAATCCTATATTTATCTCTGAAGGGGGCATCCATTCATCAACATTGAAAAATCACTGTCTAGGGCATGTCGAAATTTTTATCATCATGGTTGGAAAAAACATTCTTTTAAGCAATACCTCTACGCACATCACTTCTAAGAAGGCAAAAATGTACGCACATAAAAATGGTATGAGCACAAATTAATTAAATAATTGTTATTTAATTAATAAAATCTTAAATCCTCTACTTATAAATAAATTCCAAAATTTATTTATATAGTTTATTTCTAAATATTCTTCTTATCCAAAATCATTTTCCTCTTAAATTAATTAAATACATAAATTAACTATTTTTTCATTTAGTTAATTTTCCCTCTTTCATTTGAATTTGAATTTTTAATTCAAATTGGCCTCCAAAATCGTTTTCCTCTTAAATTAGTTAAATGCACAAATTAACTAATTTGTCATTTAGCTAATTTCCCCTCTTCATTCAAATTTGGATTTTTAATTCAAATTGGCACATTTCTACATATTATTCTAAATTCCTTCCACCTCACCTGCCACCTCACCATGTCTCACATGAAATTGAATTTTATAATTTGTAAAATGAGTATTTTCTATCAACAACTTGTAAAAAATTTGAAACCACCTTGGACACATGGCTTCTTCTTTCCTTTGATTCCCTTCAACACTTGGAAAATTTTTCTCTTGCCTGGAACCACCTCCATGATTCTCTCTAACCTCTTTTTGTTGAACGGTGGATGCCTTAGGATCAAAATCTCAATTGTTCATCACTGCCACATCATTCCTAGCTTGGAAAATCTATAAATAGAGAGCATTTCTACAACTTTTCATAAGGAGAATTTGACAAGCTTATGTTGGAGAAATCTCATTGTAGTTTGAGAGCATTTTTTAGACCATTGTAGTTTCCATTTAATGTTTTAGTTCATTTAGCATTATCATGGAATTTCCATTATAGCATTTTAGTTTATTACATCTTTTATACAACATCACTATTAGATTTGCATTATTAGTTTTAGTATAATTTTGATCACAACAACATTCCATCATAGATCATTCAACATTTATCTTCAAAAACACAAAAATATAATGATGTAGGCATTGCATTTTGCATTGCATAATAGCTTCTCATTTCTTAGGTTTCCATTTCACATATTCATGTGCAATGGATAATTCTAAGAGCATGAATTGAAAAATCGGCAAGAATAGGATAATAGAATGATTTCGAATGTAGGGTTATAATAGTTTGCTTTATTATTTATCTTTCATTAGATGTAATACATTTCATTTATGTGTGTATTTAGTTATGATTAATTACTCTCATTGACACATCTTAAAACCACACAATTACCAACATCGTCCATACCATTACCACTTCCACTCAAGCTTTGGGGTCTATTCAAAGCCAAGGTGGAATTCAAATCCCATCCTCCATAATACCAATATACATTCCCAAATACACTAGTACACAAACTACAATAGAATTCCAACCTACAAAAACATTCCAACCTACAACAAAATTCCAACCAACAACAACACTCATACCTACTAGCACCATGTACACCTCCATAGGTATTCTCATAGGAAATGCTTCAAAGACAATAATACCTCAACAATCCACCTTCAATAACCTACAATTCACTAGCCCTCTACATACATACACTACAACACATTATTCCCCTCAACCTTATAACCATAATGACCCTCTCACTAACTCACTTTTTCAAACCATGACATCCCTTTTACAACAAGTGACAACACTAAAACATAAGAATAATGGTCAACCTTGGTAATGCATCAAGTCCACCATGTTTTCCCTCGACATATTAAGAGCACAAATTCCACAAGGTATAGAATTTCCCTTGATTTGAGAAATATGATGCGAAAGGAGATTCCGTAAGCCATGGTTTTGCCTTCATAGCCTTGTGGAGTGATTTCATCTTTGAGGATAAAATTTTAGCTAATCTATTTTCTATATCTTTGAAGGATACTACTCTCAAGTGGTTTTCCTCTTTACCGAACAATTCATTTGGTTCATTCAATGATCTCATTGATGAATTTTACAACCACTTACATATTCACATGGGCCCCACTTGATGACCCTAGTTGATTTAATGACATGCAAGAAAAAATAAAATGAGAAAGTGAGTGACTTCATAGGAATATATCAAACACTCCATTCATAAGTGAACATCTAAAATTACTTATGGCAACCTTCAAAAAAATTTCATTTCCAATGTATAAGATGAACTCCAAAGAAAACTTGAAATCTTGAGGTTTTCATCCTTCACATAGTTATGTACAACCTTTCGTGACCAAAAGAATTTGATTGGTGGTTGTGATGTGAAAAATCTCCCTAGTCGTCATGAAAAGTATGAATACACAACTCAAAAAAAATATCAACCATTCAAGAAACAAAATAAGGGCTTTCTACAATTAAATCCTCCTCAAACAAGTCACCAAAAAAATAATCAAGTGGCTGCTATAAAAATGACAAATATTTTTGGGGATAGGGAAAGAGAAGTCAATCCTTTACCCGACCCCCTTCACAATATCATGTTGCATCTTATTAAAAAAAAAATTATTACCTTACCTCCCATTAGAGAACATGATCCCACTATACCATTATCTAAAGGCTTTCAAAAAAATGATCATTTGAATTACCATCAAACAAATGGACATAGTACAAAGTACTATAAGGGTCTTAAACATCTTGTGCAAGACCTTATTGATTCCAATCATTTACAAAGTAGAGGTGTAAATAATCAAGGTAATAATTTTGTAGCTCCTCCTAATCATAATTTAAAAATATTTACAAATCCCATGCCTAAGCACAATATTTCATTTGTCAAATCTAGTGAAATGAAGAATGATGCGATGAATGTTGACACGAATGATGAAAATATAAATACCATTGAACAACATCCCACAAATGAAGTCATAGCATTTATCAAAGCTAAACCTCATAAGGGATTAACTAAACAACCTCTTGACATTTCTTTCTCACAAAGTGACATACCTAAACGTGCACCTAATGGTCCTCTTTACATAGCTGGTTGAATCAATAATAAGACCACTAATGGGATATTGATTGATCTCATTTTTGGGGAGAATGTGATCATAGAATAATTCTCATATGTGCATGAGCTATTTCAAGAAACATATAATAACTCGAAATAATGGATCAAGATGCATAGTAAATTTGCTTACCCTACGATAGGATCGATATATCTCCCTTTAAAAGTGGGACCAAAAATATTAAAATTCTTATTCTCCATCATCCCACAATTGGACCAATTTCATGTGAAGCTAGGCTATCCATGGATTTTCTCCATGAATTTTTTCCCTTTGGTTGTGCACAAGTGTCTAAAGTTTCCATTTAGAAAGGACATCTTCACTATGCATTATAGTGGATTTTATCCTACCTCAGAAAAAGGGAATTTTTAATTAGATTAATTTTAGTTAGAGCCTATGGAACCTATCAATCCTCATGAAGATTTATTTTTTAAATCATATCAAAAAATCAAGGCAAAGAAATTAGAGAAACTATCCCTTTTCAACAAGCTTTAACCTATGCCAAAGAAACTATCATTGATGATATAATGATTGAACCAAAAGCACTTACGATGATACAATAAAAATCTATAGAAAAACCTCCTACGATTTCCCACAAGAGACCACAAGATAATACAAAAAATATTGTTCTCCCTCCTAGAGTAAAAAAAGTTTACAAAGTCAAAGAGAAAGAGGCTGAGCAACCTCTTGGTGTTTCTTCTAGTCCTCCCAAGGAAGAGAAGTACCCTATGATTGAAAAACCCACTCTTACACAATTTTTTTTGGCAATAAACTAAAAATAAATTGAAGTGCCAAAGAGTATAGATGTAGACGTCATGCTATTTTTCGTAGATTGAAAACTCAAGAAAATAATAATAACATAGAAAATCAAAACCCAAACTTACCCAAAGCAATACATGATGACTCTCGAACCTTGATGCAACATAAACAAGAACATTACATGGAAATTATTATTCGACCTCCTACTGTCATTAACTAAGATGGTGACATTCAAATTGGAAACATTGATGAACAAGTGAATGATGAGTTGAATGCATTGATTTCTTATTCTATGAGCTTAAATGGAAAATATCCTAATAAGAGTGTTGAACTTGGTGTGTATCCAAGTTTAGAACTTGAAATTGTCTATTTGTCTAGTTTCCCACCTTTTGTTTATACCAAATGAGATTGAGAAGAAGATGACCTACTTTAAGTTTACTTTCCTATGCCTTACTATTCTTTTACTTATTTATTTTTCTTTATGCGATTGCATATGTGTAATGTTATCTTTTGTGATGTTTTGTTGAATGTCCCTCTCCTTTTGTGAATTCCTCTATATGTATCTTTATTCTTCTCTATGCCGTAATCATTTTTTATTTGTCTTGTGTTTTCCTTTTGGGGATGATGCAAGGTGTTGAGAAATTTTGGTGTCTTCCATGTTGATGCAAAAGATTTTTCTTTATTCTTTTCATTTTTCTTGTATTTTCCTTTTGGGGATGATGCAAGGCATTGAGGCATTCATGTGTCTTTCATCTTGATTTGAAAGGATTTTTCCTTGTTTTCACTCTCTTTGTGTCATTCTTCTAGTTATGTGAGTATTTAGGGAATGATGAGAGTTCCATGTGTAGGCATTTTTTACTACAACCCAAACGTATTTCCCGAAAGCTTCTATGAGATTGCCATGTTCAATACTAAAAGTCTAGGAAACATATGGCCAACTTGACGAGAATAGCGATAAGGCTAATTATCTTACACTTCGAACTCTATAAGATCTAGGAGGGTTTTCCCTAAAATGTGCTCTTAACATAAAACATTAAACAATTCATTTGCACATTGATAAGCAACATATAGATTCCCAATTTATGTTAAAATGATGAAATACTTCAAGAAATTGGATATTCCTTAAAAAGGATCAGGTTCAGTTAACAGAGAATCACAAACATGAATAAATTAGATTGATAGGAAATGTTTCAATAAAATATCCTGAAGCCATACACAAAACATGAGAGAATAAAATGTGATCAAAATTCCAATGCCATATCCAAAAGCACGAAGTCAAAAGAGAATACCAAACTACATGGAAAATTTCATCTTAAGCATCTATGATCTATATGAATTGCATTATAATCCACATATCTATACCTGAATGTATTAATTCTTTATGAATCCTATTGTTAGCTTGCATGAACCCACTGATTAACTAAAGCATTTAACCAATCCTTTGAACCAGATCTATCATTAAACGTAATTCACAGTAAATAACAAATGAAGATAAATGAAAATCATCTTGGATCAATATTTCATTAATAATCCATGCAAAGTATCGCAATAGGAGAGAAAAAAACTCAAAACATTCACATATTTACACAAATATTCTTAAGAACCCCATAATTGACCAAGTTCTATTATCTGACTCAAAACCTTCTAAAACCTAGACTTACATTCATACTCTTTTTTCACTCGACTCCTATTTCTCATATCTCGGATATTTAGATAGACGTCTCTCATGGCCCAAAATTCCCTTTTATAAAACAAGGGAGCCAACAAGCCTCAGGCCAGAGAGTACACATGTCCATTTGTAATTGGACCACTAATTCCTAATTGAGTTACATTTTCATTATGCGAGTGGAAATCATAAGACAAGAATCATCAGTAGTTGTTATGGAAGAAAATGAAACACCCTCCAAAGGGCCACTAGTTCACATCATAGAAGGAATCTTTAAATGTTGTAACACTTTACTCCACCTCAAAACCTTGTACTTGAATTTGAAAGGAGAATGCATATTTTCAAATATAACCTTTGAGGTCAGACCTATATTATACATGACCAAGTTTCATTTCCTACACATAGTAATCATATTTCAAATTCATTTGTAAACACCTTTTTCCATTATTCAAATTCATCCTCAGATGGCTAATTAAAATCCATAACGTGATCAGTCTTATATCGATAAGGTGGATACTTTACCATTATTGATGTGGCCTTCTTATCAAAGCTCTCTAAGAAACTGATGAAAAATGGCATTTTCTCCAATTTATTCTCTAGCATACCAATGTCAGCATTTCTACATATCTAATGGGTCTGAGCAATCATTATATTAGTCATCTGATCTTTCCAAATCTGCAAAGGTTTAATCTCTTCTTGCCTATGCAGGGTATGTGGCAAAGGAGTTAAGTCCTTTCCATCATATATAGTCTTTAACCCTTTGATCTTTAACTCCATAGGGGAAAAATACCCCTGAAAGTTCTGCTCCACAACTCCCTTGACAAATTGGTAGGTTAAAATAACCATAGGATACTTATCCCCATGTTGTTTTTCTCCCACTACCATGAATTTCAATTTCTCAATTCTGGAGCTCCATTTGTCCAGCAATGGGGTGGCCACCTCTCTATCTCTTGGAAACATCCTAAGTTCTTGCAACATTAGAGCATAATTTGAATGAACACTATTCAATTTTCCCTCAACCTTCCTACTTAAGTGTTCCAACATAGTGTCCACAATCAACGAATTTCTCCTTCCTGTAGACTCCTGGATTTGTTGCACCATCTCCTTATATTCGTCAACTTTCTGAATTAATTTCTCCCTAGAGAGTCCTTCTCCTAGGCTATTATCCCTTTCAACTGCAATAGGCACTTTTCCCATGTTATATTGAACAAAAGCTAAGGAATATTCTTGTGAAGAGGGTTGAGATTGTTCCACACGTGGGTGAGAGATAGTATGGCTAGAACTAGCCTGCCCTTGAGACCTCAATGTCTCCATTTAATATTTTAACAAGGCCAACTCAATTTCTAGTTCTGCCACCTTTTGTTGACTCTTATTATATTCAATAATAACTTCATTGCACTGGCCTCTAAGAGCATCTCGATCCTTGGTCAGATCCTCAGCAGCTGCCCTAGTGAGTTTGGCAACATTTACAACGATATCAACATCCTTCAATGTTGGGGTATCCACAAAACTTCTTATAACTAAGTGAACAATGAAATCATATGGTTGTGCAACAATTTTTTCTTGGATCCAATGGACAAAGAGCAGATTGCCAAATCATCCCACTCTTCACTAAAAGCTAACTCCTTGAGCACTAGCATAACTTCTTATTATATTTAACACCACAACATCAAAAATATCCCATTCAAGGAGTTACAATACTCCACTCTTTTGTAATAATTCCTCACCCAACTCTGGTGTTATTTCTTTGAATTTTTCCTTCATCTGCTCTCTGACCTTAGATTGAATTACCTTCTCTGGAAGCTTAGGGTGAAAACTTCTTTCTTGTGCCACTTTCTCAGCATATAATGAGACATATGATCTCCACACAAAATATTTGAAAGAACTAGTTTGGATAAAAGAGTCATCCATCATGAACTCTCTGCAAGCCTACATTCTTAGATCATCATATTTGTTACTCCCCTTATTTCATTTTTTCCCAACTTAAGATAAATTTCCCTAGAACTTGATGGAGTATCCAGTGGGAAAGATGGAGTTCCTTGATGCATTTCTTCAGGAGTAACAATGATCTCTTCATCGTCATCACCATCACAATAAACCAACTTTGTTTTTTCAATTTTCTACCTCTTTGGTGATGGAGGACATGTTTGGTTAACAATTCTAGGAGAGGAATCCAAATCAACAATATTTGGCACTGACTGCCTCGAAGAAGATGGTGCAACACTTTTGGAAATTTCACTAGCTTTGCTTACCCTTTTCCTTCAGAAAACCTTTATCTTCTTTGGAGGCTGATAAGTAGGGCCTCTCCTCCAACCTTACTTTAGGGTAGTCCTTGATATTTTGTGACTTTCCCCTCTCTTCCACAACCCGTTCATCATTCAAAATTCCCACGAAAGTCTAAAATTTTTCAATGGCATACATAGCCCTATTGTATTCACCATTAATAATGGGTATAGGATTGAAAGGTGGTATCTTTTCTTCCTTTCTCTTAACCATCTTGGTGAAGGCGGGGTATTTTTACTTTTACCCATCTTGTTCCTCTACATAGAAATTTTCATTGATAATATCTTAAGGAAAGTATAAATTACGGACAAAAGTTCTAGTCTGGTCATTAGCCTTCATTTGAGAGATAAAACCCTCAAGATCATGATTCCTAGGGTGTACAGTCTTGAATCCATAAGGTCTAAGCAGTGTGTACAAATCCTTCCATCCTCCCTTTTCCATAACAAAATTTTCAAAAGTTGTATATTCAAGGAATAAAGAACCTTTCTTTTGTTCTACTACCATATGTACTTCTTGAGCACACCTTAACTGTCTCATGATTTCCAAAAAAAAAATTCTTAGAGGAACATCCCTTGGAAAAACGTAAGGGTTGACATTTCTGCCATACACTCTGAAAATTGTTGTATTATGGTAAGGTATGATATCTCCCCAATTATGTTTCAATTTTAATTTAGGCCTTCTCTCCATTGGCCTCAGGAAATCATGAATCTCTTTAGGAATCCTGGGAGGGTCAAGAACAAGATCCTTCAATTTTGATCCAAAGACATTTTGGAATGTTACATAATCAAACTTGTGATCATGCATATCAAGGATCCTAGTCCAATATTGGACAATCATTTCAATAATAACCTCCTTTTTCCTCAATTCCATATCCTTCTCAAACACTGGCTGGCCCCTATATAGAAACATGTGAATCATCAGGGAATACCATTTGAAACCAACAAACCTATTTCCTTCCTTTAAAGCCACTAGATACCCATGCATCTTCTCTGCCAAATAAGTGGAAAAATCATATACCACGTTAAAACCTCGATGTTGAATGTTCACAGCCATGTACATGACATCGGTAGGTAGGGTGTTCTTCAAACTGATTCCCATAATTTGGCACAAAGAACAAACTGCCTTCTTGAAATAGGTAAAGAAATAGTTTACAGGAAAATGCTTTGGCTCATTCTTGCCAATTACCACTTGCTTCTTAGCCTTTCCTTTTCTCGAGGTTTCCAAATGAGGTACTGAAAGAGATGTTCTAAACAAACCCTTGGTGTTTCTGTATTTTTCTTTGAAGGCCTCGAGATTTATGGCAACCATATCTCGATTCCATTCATCTAGATGAAATATTTCTGCAATTTTCTCCCTAGTTATCCTTATCATTTCTATGCCAGAATGAGTTCTAACAACTATGGTTATAGGGTCATACCTCACAACAACATCATTCATTAAATCTACATCCAAGTAGACATTAGGAACCACTAGCTTGCCGAAATCCAACCTCCATGGGTTAACAAAGGAACACAAATTTCTATTCCCAAACCAGTTTGAGAACAACTCCCATCTAGTATATGGTAACTCAACATCATGAGTCGCACATTGCTTGTCAGTTAATCCCTCCATGAGAAACAACCCATAGAAAAAAGCTTTTCCCTTAGCACTTTTTCTAGTAGAAGGCTTTAATAAATCTATGATGTCCTGGGAAAAGGGTCTGGTAGTGGCCTTAGAGCTAGAGATTTGGAAGTTGGGCACCATTTATACAAGACATAATAATTTGAGCTAGGTTTTTTATATATCTAACAGCTATAACTCATACCCTATAGCTTTAAGTAGAAAAATGATTCTCAATTCTATAAACCTTAGCAATTATCAGAACAAGCCCTAAAATACTTTAAAGAAAATCTACTTGAATAATTTTTCAGGGACGGAACAAGAAACAATTGATAATAGTTCTTAAAGCAACCATAAAACCTTCTAAAAACACAAGAAATGGTACACGTGTTACTTAGGGCTTCACTTGTAGAACATTAATGACAGTGAGGCTTGAAAATCACAAAGATGGGTTGCTTTGCTCGACACTAGACAATTCTTCTTCAACGTGGAAATATATACGAAAATAGAAATTCACTAATATTTTTGCATTTAATTATGAGAGAAAAGTCAAACTCGACCATTACTGAGATAAAATGTCCATAGTACAACACCAACTTATTTCAAATGTGAGTTGTTGATCTAAAATAATGTAGGCCAGGAGAATGGCTCAGATTGAGTCAAAACAGTTTAAAAATGCCATGTCCATTCACTAGTCTTCAGGCGAACATGAAATCAGCTACTGGGCACCACATTAGCACAAAACGGGCCTCACCTTGGTCATCCATCATACAACATCGATGTCCATGCGTCAAAAATTTGCATACCTCACAACATTATTAAAACTAAAGTTTTAATTGCATGAGGTCAACGAGGGATGACCACGGTGCTTTAGTAAAGAAACAGTTGTCAGCACCAACATCCATCACCAGCCAACAAACAAATTAGGTCCCTACCATCAAAAGTGATAGGTGGTAGCATCTCACACGCCTCGCCCCACTTTTATGACATCAGCAGGAAACCTTGTGAGGTCTACGAGGAATGGTTCAGATGAAGATCACTTCATCCAATGGCTACACAATTTGCACATGTGAAAAAGTTATTTATAAAAATTGGACTAACTAGGTGGATAAAATGATTAGGATGCAAAATACCGAAAGGACAAGTAAAGAGGGGTTGGTAAATTCATGACCAAAAGGGATTTAGAACTCACTTAAATGAATGACCATTGTTAATAATAAGTCAACGTTCAAAAATAAAACCTATGAGCTAGACTCATTTTTAAAACCCCAAACCCAACCAATTAGAGCCGAGGATAAATAAAATCACAAGGGGAAGAATTTAAAAGCTCCACCAATGGCTTTAACTAGGGATGTATGCCCCTTGTGGGCATAGAAAGATTCAAGAATCTATGGTTACATAGTCTAGATACAAAGAGAACCAAAACCAAGGACTTGTCCAGACTAGAAAAGAAGACAAAATCAAAAACAAAAAAAAACACACCTATATACACTACTTATAGGATTGTACAACATACATGGAAAAAGAACTATTTCAAGAGAAATAGTATTTCAAGAGAAATTGTCCAAGAATTACCATGTACTGGCAATTCAAGAACCTCACCTGCAAGTGATTGTAAGAAATATGAATCTTCTCCATGTGTATCCATAATTATATATGGGCCTAGCCAAAGGGGATCAAAATTTCCATGCTTTCCCTTATCTTCTGATCTTGCATTCCAGAGCAACACCATTGCTCCAATATCAAATTTTCTCTCAACTGCTCTTTTGTCATAAAGGTGCTTCACTTGAAGCTATAGTCTTTCATTTCTCTTATGAGCCTCTCTTCTAGTTTTGTCTAGTTGATCCAATTCATCCATTATGTATTGCATCTCATCACATATATCATCATCATATTCCTAAACAAATTTTTCCATCTTCAATAGGTTATTTTGTGGGATACGTGCCTCCATCCCATAGACTAGGTTAAAAGGCGAATGAGCAATTGCCATCTTTACATTTATCTTGAACCCATAGTGCTAGTTTTAATTTTGAATCCCAAACCTTTTTGTTCTTCTCAATCATATATTTGATGATCTTCATCAGACTCTTGTTACTAAACTCTACCTGTCCATTTCCTTGGGGATGATAAGGGGAAGAATATGAAACAGTTATACCATATTGATTACAGAAATTAACAAATTCCTCTTATCTGAAAAAAATTGCATTGTCTGAAACAATTATTTCAGGTACCCCGAATCAACTTAAGATATTATCAGTCAAAAAATCAATAACAACTTTAATTGTAGCCCTTCTAGTTGGGATTGCCTCAATACATTTAGTAAAGTAATCAGTTTCCACCAATATTCATGCATGTCCTCCACTATATTTATTAGATATCTCCCTAATGAAGTCAATACCCCATTGTTGGAAAGGAGCTAAAATAGACATAGGTCTCAAAGGAAGATTACCAAAAAAATTCAACTTACCAAAAAACTTCTGACATGCATCACATATTTTGACATACCTATGAGCATCCTTGAATACAGTAGGCCACTAATATCCTTCTCTTAAAATCTTATGAGCTATTTTCTTAGCCATGTAATGGCCGCTATAGGCTCGTTTATGCATTTCTATCAGTAGATCCTCGACTTAGTCTCCATCCACACATCTGAGTATAATACCTTCAAGAGTCCTCCACTAGAGCTCACCATCAATAATGACATATCTAATTTCTTGCAATTTAAGGGTTATTTTCTCAATAAGGGGCATACCTTCAGGACACTGAATCATTTGTAAATACTCAAAAATCCTTCTGTACTAGCCACAAGTTTGCATATCACAGATAGTTGCAATGTTCTTTTTCTCTATCTAGTTTATCTGATTTGCCTCCAGATTTGCTTCAGCCATTAATTTGGCTACAACTTGACCCCTTACAAGCTTAGTGATTTGTATGTCAATATTAAACTCTTGAATTCTATTTATCCATCTACATCTCCTTCTTGTAGTTTCTTGTTCAGTGAAAATATCTTTAATTGCAGTCGTTGGCATATATGCAAAAACAATTGCTCCCATTGGTTAGGGCTTAAAATTCTTAACTTCCTTTACCAAGGCATATGCCTGCTTCTCTGATATATCATATTTTAATTCTGAAGCTTGCAATGATTTGCTAAAGAATGCAATTGGCTGCTCAAAACCATCATTGTTTTTCTGCAATAACACTCTGTCTATATTGTGAAAAGAGTAAAAAGTAAAAAAATGGAATAATTTTGAGTAATCAGGTGACTAGCGAATAGTGGCATGCTTGATTGCATATTTGATAGCCTGAAAGGCTTTGGATGGCTCTCCTATCCATACTATCTTTTCTCCCTTTTTCAACATCTTAGATATTGGGCAGATAGTCTCAACAAAATTTGTTGCAAATATTCTTAGAAAATTTATCTGTCTAAAGAAACATTGGATGCCCTTTACATTTCTTGGTTGTGTAATTTTTTCAATAGTAGCCACTCTTTTAGGATCAATCTGAACCCCATCCTTTGAAACAAGATGCCCCAACAGTTCTGCTTCTTTTACCCCATAGGCACACTTCCTAGGATTTAGAGATATCCCATATTTCAAATCTCTAATAAATTATTTCTCTAAGTGAGAACAATGGTCCTCCTCACTCTTGCTATGGGTAGTAAGATCATCTTGGTAAATTGCAAGGAATAGATCAACAAAATTAGCAAAGGCTAGATCCATAGCCCTTTGAAAAGTTTCTCCAACATCTATTAGTCCAAATGGCATTCTTACATAAACATATGTCCCCCATGGTGTGGTGAAAGTAGTCTTGAATTTCTCAAACTCTTTGACCATTAACTAGTTATAACTAGAAAATCCATCCATCATGGATAGAAATTCACATCCTGTGACCTTTTGCAACATAGCCTCCATATTAGGTAGTGGGTAATTATCCTTTAAAGAAGCAACATTCAAATTTCTAAAATCAACACATAACCTCATGTCCCCATTTTTTTTCTAATAGGCACCAAGTTAGAGACCCATGATGATTGCCTAATTTGTTTGATGATTCCTACCTCCCTTAGTTTAGCAAGTTCTTCCTACATTTTGGGTTGTAGGGTAGGGTTAATCGGTCTATGTTTCTACCTAAAAGGCTTCATGTCAGGTTTCAATGGGATTTCATGTTGGAAAAGATCCTCCATGTATGCTTTAAGGTCCTCATATGACCAAGCGAAAACATGTCTATATGTTATAAGTAGAGTAATCAACATGCTTCTAACATGTGGCTTCATTTTGCTTCCAACATAAACCTTCTTAGGATCACCTTATGTTCCTAAGTTTATTTATTCTAGGTCCTTCTTATGAGTGGGTGCTTGCTTAGTATTTGACCTATTCGGACAATCAAAAACCCTTTCAAGTGCAACTAAGCCCTGAGGGATGGTATTTTCTTTTAGCTAAATCACCTCATTCCCAAATAGGGTTTCCTTCCCATCAATTTTAGTTACAAATGAGCCAAAATCAATTTCCTGGCTCTCATACTGATCCACACAATGCAAGAATTTCAAAATTTATGTGTCATCATCAAAAAAATTCTAGTTGCAGATGTTATCAGGTATTGTAGGCCTGGTTTGTACTTCTATTTGTGAGATCCCACCAAAAGTGACATCATCAATTTCGACAACTATGTTTGCTAACAAGTTAACCTTAGAATTTTTTCATGTTTCAACCCATTTAATACCAGAAGCACTAAATCCTTCAATAGTATCCCATACTGCATTTCTTTATTGCCTATGTCTTTTATCTTTAGCTGCAAAACATGATCTAATCTGGGAAACAAATAAATCAGAATCTCCCAAAACTTTTAATACTCTAATACCATGCTTTGAAGCTATCTTCAGACCAAGTATGAGAGCACATAAACAACATTGTTAGTACAAGAAAAATACAACAAGAAGGAATATTTGAATGTTTTAACTTGTGGGGAAATGAAAAAAATTCTTGCACCTGAGCCATCTTTGGAACAAGCTCCATCAAAATACATTATCCATAAGTCACCTTTTGATGATATCTTTAGTACTTCTTTATCAATTGGTGCTGACTGGATCTCTTCTTCTATTTTATCTTCCTCAATATGAAATTTTTCTAAATCAGTTTCCACAAAGTTAATTCTGATAGACTCTAGTGGTTCTTCCACATTTTCAATCATTTGAGGGGCCCTCTTTTCCCTATCTATTTTAACATCTTTTTGTTCAATAGAAAATATAGCAAATGACAAATCACATTATATGCTCCCACCCATTAAA
This sequence comes from Sequoiadendron giganteum, assembly GCA_007115665.2. Lineage (NCBI taxonomy): Eukaryota > Viridiplantae > Streptophyta > Pinopsida > Cupressales > Cupressaceae > Sequoiadendron > Sequoiadendron giganteum. The sequence continues at coordinate 711,497,640 of CM021102.1, forward strand.
GCACTCCAAGGCCTAGATAATAACATGCCATAAGTAGTTGGGATATCCACCACTATAACACTCATGTATAGCTCTTTCTCAAGAAATGCTACCAGTCTATATGGAACATTATTTATAATAAATATGATAGGCACTTCCGGATAATCCATTGCATAACATTGACCATATGTACTGTCTACTTTTAGACCCATTGCATGCATTATTTTCAATGGAATCACATTTTTAGAAGCTCTCGAGTCAATCATACAATTTTTGAACATTTTTCCATCAATAATCATGCTTAAGAAAAAAGGATTGACATGGTTGGCATTAGTAGTAATAGTAGTTCCTAGGTATATTTGAGGGCTTTTTGTGATATTTTCTTCCACAATTTTTTGTTTTTCTTGATCCTCTTTTGAATTTATTTGGTCAGAAACCACTTTACTCTTTCTATTTGTAACATATATATTGAAGTGTACTTTGGTAACTCAAGAAAATTTATGTTTTCAAAAATTACCTTTTATTTTCCCTTGGGAGTTTCATCATTAGAAGAGTGTTGAGTGTTGTCTTTGGTGTCCTAGGGTATAAATTCATTCTTTGTCTTGGTCTTATAAAATTTCTTTGCCCATATCCTGGGCTCCCTTATTTCCTTAGGCTTTGAATTGACATTCTTAGCCTTCAAACTGTTATTTGTTCCAGTTACATTTTTTTCTTTTATGAATAGGCTGCAGGGCTTACCTAAATGACTTGGAATAATTCTATTTATCAATTGTATGTTATTCCTTGCCCTAGAAACTAAGGAAACAATGTACTTTTCAATTTCTTCATCAGAAGGTCTTCTCAAAATAGTATTATCCACCTCTAGTTCATTCACAAAAAAATCAACATTGTCTACTTCATTTGGAAACACTTGCTGGTGGTGCACATCATTTTTTTGTCTTTGAATATTAACATCCCTACCACAAGGCTCATCATCTGAGGTATAATCATCATAAGCCATATCAGCTAGTCTTAGTAGTACATTTTTCATCGTATCTTGATCTTGGGGAGACTGAGCATCTCCCTGATCATCTTGAGATTCTACCGTATTTTGTGTTACTGCACACTGTTGGGAAAAATGTGGCATTCCACACACCTCACACCATGGTAAATTTTTTGTGGCATTCAAAGAATGCTTCTGTAAAGGATAAGGTGGGACTTGATTATTTCTCTAGTTTCCTTGCAAGCATTTTCCATTATTCCAATTCGTATTATAAGGATTCTCTTGTAGCCTGGGGGGTCTTTCATTTCTTTGAAAATGAGGCTTTTAATTTTTTTATTGTTTCTGTAGCAGGGTAAGGACTTGATCTATCTTATCATCAACAACAATAGGTTTACTAACCTTCTTAGTTTGATTCTTGGTGCCTTTAAATTTTTTAGGATTTTCTCTTCTCCCCACTTTAATAGAAGCTCTTCTATTATTTTCAATGTTCACCGCCATCTTATATGCCTACTTCAAATTTTGAGGCTCTTTTTCTCTTAGTAAATAGCACATTTTAGCATCATAAGCATTACAATACACAACTAAACATGCACTCTCATTAGGACTCAAGTATGTAGGAACTCTTGTCATAGCTTTCTTGAAATGAGCATTAAAATCAGTAACCAGTTCATTATGCCCTTGGTAATGTTATTGAAATCATTTAATTGAAATCTGGGGACAGTCCGATCCCCTGTATTTTTCCCTAAAAACTCTACAAAAGGAATCTCTGGAATCAATACTATCATCAGGTAACCCTCTATACCAATCTCTAGCATCTTCAACTAATGACTGCATAAAGTATTTCATTGCTACGTCATCATCCCATAGCTCAAAGTCTTCAATAAAGACTTGAAAATCTTTCAAATGGTCTTCCCCACTAAAACTATTATTACCAATGAATTTTGGGATATTCTTTTGTGCATTACCTAGGACTAGATTAGGATACCCCTAAATATTGCCAAAACATAATTGTCTGTATATATCAATTTGGGGTGCTCGTCCACCACGTCCATTTTTCGGGGTGCTTTTTTGCTCAATATATTTCTTATCATCCCCCTTTTTATCCTTTTCACCACTACCTTGTTGTTTGTCCTTGCCAGTGATTCCCTCTTCATCCTTTGAGTAAGAGCTGAAGTTTTTATGACCACCTCCACCTCCACCAGCTTGGTTACCACCACCCCCACCTTTAGGGATTTTCTTTCGAGAATTCTTTCATAGCGACTCATTCTTGCTCTTTCCTGAACCATAACCTTGGGGAGTAGGTATAGATTTCTTTAAGAAAGCTATATTTCTTTCCATTTCGACATTAGTAGCTTATATTTCTGCCTTTCTCAGGTCAACCTGCAACTGATCATTTATTAGTTGCAATCTTAGGAGCTCGGGGTTTTGGGGAAAATCTAGTGGCCTGGGATTAACTTCATTATTTGTTTCATCACTAATATTAAGATGGATTTTATAATTGGAAAAAAAATGGGAATGTTTCTGAGGTTGATCAACCTGAGCTTTCCCATGATCTATAAAGGTTGTCTTCTCGGATCTAGCAAATAGATCTAAACTTTCGGTAGCTGATATAGAAGGGGTATATGTGGGAGTGATAGAGGTTCCCATAGAGGATTTTGCCTTAGGTACTTCATGAGCCCTATAAGTAGATTCCTTAGCCACCCTTTCCTCAAAGGTTTTTCTCTTAGCTGCTTCTTCCCTCATCTTTTCAACTTTCTATTTCTAGGCATTTCTTTTAGACTTATTAGCCCAAAATCTTTAAATATTCTCTTTTCTTATTTTGTCCCTATTGTATTCTTCCTCTTGCAACCTCTTTTATTCTTCAATTAAGGTTTGCATATCATTTTCTATATCCGTTTCATTCTCAAGGATATCTCCTACCTCACTTGGAGCAGGAGTATAGTAAGATTGTTATGCCTGATCTTCATCTTGAAGAACAGACACTTCCTCATTCAAAGAGGTCCCTCGTGGTTTGAATTTTTTTCCAGTAAAAATGAACATAGTACCAAGTGTTGTGGCTTTTGGGAACTGTTTATCTTGTTCCCAAAAACCCCATCGCTCCTCCTTGTTAGACATATCAACTTCAACTTCTTGAGCCATTTCAAAAGGAAAACTACCATGATCCATTTTAGACACAATAACTTCTGAGGAATATCCACTAATAAAAGAACTATTCATTTCAAAATTTAAAGTATAAGAAACAATAGGAGATGAAACAAAATTACTTGGGGTATCATTTAATTTTACCCATTTCTTATCCTATCTCGGTTCGAGCTCTAGCATTGGGTCTAGGTTAATTTTTGCAAAGTTTCTAGTCTTCTTCATGGTCTTCAGTGTACAAGGACTCTCCTTTGCACATTGTTTTTTTTACTTTGTATGAATAGGTATGTTCGAGATATCAAAGTCACTACCCAAAATATTGGGAATTATGAAGTGATTGAACTTTTCTTTTGTGCTCGTGAATTTGGACAAGAGTTTGAACATTACCCAATACTGACAAAGAACTTAGGAAAACTAGACACATGCATTGAATATGAAAAATTAGGCACACAATTTAAACCAAGTATATTATAAAAAATGACTCTGACTAAACCAGTTTTGTAGTAGAGACTTTTCATTTGATAGTTCCCTAGAAGAGTCACCATTCTGTTAGAATTTTTTACTACAACCCAAACGTATTTCCCAAAAGCTTCTATGAACTTGCCATGTTCAATAATTAAAGTCTAGGAAACGTATGGCCAACTTGATGAGAATAGTGATAAGGATAATTCTCCTACACTTTGAACTCTGTAAGATCAAGGAGGGTATTACCGAAAATGTGCTCTTAACATACAACATCAAACAATTCATTTGCACATGGATAAGAAACATAGATTCCCCATTTATGTTAAAAGGATGAAATCCTTCAAGAAACTAGCTATTCCTGAAAAAGGCTTGGGTTTAGTTAACAAAGAATCACAAACATGACTAAAGTAGATTGATAGGAAATTTTTGCATAAAATATCATGAATCCATAACACAAAACATGAGAGAATAAAACGTGATCAAAATTCTAGTGCCATATCCCAAAGCACGGATTCAAAAGAGAAAACTGAACTATAGGGAAAATTTCATCTTAAGCATCTATGATCTATATGAATCACATTACAATCCACATATCTATTCCTGAATTTATTACTTCTTTATGAATCATATTTTTAGCTTGCATGAACTTATTGATTAACTAAAGAATTTAATCGATCCTTTGAACCAGAGTTATCGTTAAACGTAATTCACAGTAAAGAACAAATGAAGATCAATGAAAATAATCTTGGATCAGTTTTTCATTACTAATCCATGCAAAGTATCACAACAAGAGAGAAAAAAAACTCAAAACATTTGCATGTTTACAGAAAAATTCTTAAGAACCCCATAATTGACCAAGTTCTCTTATTTGACTCAAAACCTTCTAAAACCTAGACTTACATTCATACTCTTTTTTCACTCAACTCCTATTTAACATATCTCAGATATTTCAATAGACCTCTCTCACAACCCAAAATTCCCTTTTATAAAAAAGGGAGCCAACAAGCCTTAGGCCGGAGAGTAAACATGTCCATTTATAATTGACTGCTAATTCCTAATTAAGTTACATTATAATTATGCGAGTGGAAATCATAAAACAAGATTCATCATTAGTTGTTATGGAAGAAAAGAAACCATCCTCCAAAGGGCCACCTGTTCATGTCATAGAAGGCATCTTTAACTGTTGTAACACTTTACTCAACCTCAACACCTCGCACTCGAATTTGAAAGGAGAATGCATATTTTCAAATATAACCTTTGAGGCCAGACCTATATTATACATGACCAAGTTGCATTTCCCACACATAGTAATCATATTTCAAATTCATCTATAAACACCTTTTTCAATTATTCAAAGTCATCCTCAAATGGCTAATTAAAAGCCATAACCTAATTAGTCTTATTTCGATAAGGCACATACTTTACCATTACTGATGTGGCCTTCTTATCAAAGATCACTAGGAAATTGATGACAAATGACATTCTCTCCAATGTATTCTCTAGCATACCAATGTCATCATTTTTTCATATCTCATGGATCTGAGCAATCATGATATTAGTCATCTAATTTTTCCAAATTTGCAAAGGTTTTATCTCATCTTAACTATGCAGAATATGTGGCAAAGGAGTTAAGTCCTTTCCATCATATATAGTCTTTAAGCCTTTGATCTTTACCTCCATAGGGGAAACATACCCCTGAAACTTCTGCTCCACAACTCCCTTGACAAATTGGTAGGTTGAAATAACCACAGGATACTTATCCCCATGTTGTTTTTCTCCCACTGCCATGAATTTCAATTTTGCAATTCTAGAGCTTCATTTTTCCAGCAATGGGGTGGCTACCTCTCTATTTCTTGGGAAAATCCTAAGTGCTTTCAACATTAGAGCATAATTTGAATAAAGAATATTCAATTTTCCATGGACCTTCTAGCTTAAGTGTTTCAGCACAATGTCCACAGTCACCAAATTTCTGCTTCCTCCAGACTCCCAGATTTGTTGCCCATCTCCTTATATTCCTCAACTTTCTCAATTAATTTTTCCCTAGAGAGTCCTTCTCCCAGGCTATTATCCCTTTCAACTGAAATATGCACTTTTCCCATGTTATATGGAGTGATAGCTAAGGATTGTTCTTGTGAAGAGGGTTGAGATTGTTCCATAGGTGGGTGAGAGATAGTGCGGCTAGAACTAGCCTACCCTTGAGACCTCAATGTTTCCATTTGTTGTTTTAACAAGGTCAACTCAGTTTCTAGTTCTGCCACCTTTTTTTTACTATTATTATATTCAATAATAACTTCATTGTAATGGCCTCTAAGAGTATCCCGATCCTTGGTCAGATCCTCAATAGTTGCCCTGGTGAATTTGGCAACATTTACAACCATATCAACAAACCTTCTTATAACTAAATGACCACTGAAATCAGATGGTTCTGCAACAATTGGTTTCTTGGATCCAGTGGACAGAGACTAGATTTCCAAAGCATCCCACTCTTAACTAAAACCTGACCCCTTGACCGCTAGCATAGATTCTTCATCAGTTGCAAGAAGGGGCCTATTGCCCCTTCTTATTATATTCAAAACCACAACATTGATAATATCACATTCAAGGAGTAATAATACTCCAATATTCTGTACTAATGCTCGACCCTGCTCTGGTGTTATTTGTTTGAATTTTTCCTTCATCTGTTGGGTATGTGCAGGATCATCATGGAAAAATTAGGCCCTTAAGTGGCAATAAAATTCAAAAAATCAGAGTTAGGCAACTTGACGTAAAAATTTGAATAATTTATCTATAATATTTCCAAAATATGTAAGAATAGAAGCTGTATCAAATTAAATTTTCTAAACTACTAGGTTTATTTAAAAAATAAAAAAATCTATTTGGTGAAAATTTGAAATTTCAATGCAATAGTACTTAAATTTTAGGGAAAAAATAAGAAGTAGGTGTCTGTCTGACCACCCTAACCACAATAAAATGATAATATTTTTTTATAATATTTTAGATATAAGTAGGGGACCCATGTCCCGATGTGATACATATTTTTTTTGTAATTTTTTTCCAAGTAAATAATTAATTATGATTTTTTTATTACAAATTTTTAAAAATATAAAAACTCATATGTCTAACCACCTTAACTTGGTCAAACTTCATGAAATTCATTTTTTTTTTTAATCCTATAGTATGCAAAGAATAGAATGTGACACATATTTTAGATTCAAAAAATGTGATACCATTTGAAAGTTATAGATGTTTTTCAATCAACCTATCAATCAGGACTTTAGTCGTAATTCAAATAGAAAATGAATAATAATTATTAATTAAATTCAAAGTAAAGAATAATTTATATTGGTGGAAATATGAGAATCTCCTTTAAAAACTTTTTTCATTTCATCAATTTTGGGTTAAAAAAAATTCGTCAACCACATGGGTCATCATATCACTTAGATATCACCACTTTTTGGCCCATCATGATCCTGCACATACCTTGTTCTCTGACCTTAGATTGAATTACCTTCTCTGGAAGCTAAAGGTGAAAAATTATTTCTTGTGCCACTTTCTTAGCATATAATGAGACATGTGCTCTCCACACAAAATCTTTGAAAGAACTAGTTTGGATAAAAGAGTCATCCATCATGAACTCTCTGCAGGCCTCCATTCTTAGATCATTATTTGTTACTCTCCTTATTTCATCTTTTCACAACCTAAGAGAAATTTCCCTAGAACTTGATGGAGTATCTAGTGGGAAAGATGGAGTTCCTTGATGCATTTCGTTAGGAGTAACAATGATCTCTTCATCCTCATCACCATCACAATCAACCAACTTTGTTTTTCAAATTTTCTACCTTTTTGGTGATGAAGGACATGTCAAGTTAACAATTATAGGAGGGGAATCCAAATCAAAAATATTTGGCACCGACAGTCCCAAAGAATATGGTGCAACACTTTTGGTAGCTTCACTAGCTTTGCTTCCCCTTTTCCTAGAGAAATCATTTATCTTCTTTGGAGGCTGATATTTTGTGACTTTCCCCTCTCTTCCACAACCTGTTCATCCTTCAAAATTCCCACCAAAATCTCAAAATTGTGGATGGAATACATAGCCCTAATGTATTCACCATTAATACCGAGTATAGGATTGAAAACTAGTATCTTTTCTTGTTTTCTCTTCACCATCTTGGTGAAGGCGAGGTATTTTTCCTTTTTCTCATCTTGTTCCTCTACATCAAAAATGTTCTTGATAGTATCTTTAGGAAAGTAGAAATTATGGACAAAAGTTCCAGTCCAGTGCTTAGCCTTCATTTGAGAGCTAAAACCCTCAGGATTGTGATTCCTAGGGCATATAGTCTTGAATCCATAAGGTTTAAGAAGTGTGTACAAATCCTTCCATCCTCCCTTTTCGATAACAAAATATGCAAAAGATGTATATTCAAGGAAGAAAGAACCTTTTTTATATTCTGCTGGTAGATGTACTTCTTGAGCACACCCCAACTATCTCATGATTTCTAGAAAACCAATTCTTAGAGGCACATCCCTCAGAAAAACATAAGTGTTGACATTCGTGCCATACACTCTGAAAATTGTTGTATTATGGTAAGGGATGATATCTCCCCAATTATGTTTCAATTTCAATTCAGGCCTTCTTTCCATTGGCCTCAAGAAATCATGAATCTCTTTAGGAATCTTGGGAGAGTCAAGAACAAGAGCCTTCTTCAATTTTGATCCAAAGACATTTTAGAATGTTACATAATCAAACTTGTGATTATGCATATCAAGGATCCTAGTACAATATTGGATGGGAATTTCAAGACTACCCTCCTCTTTCCTCAATTCCATATCCTTCTCAAACACTGTCTAGACCCTATATAGAAACATGCAAATCAACAGGGAATACCATTTGAAACCAACCGACTTCTTTCCTTCCTTTCAAGCCACTAGATACCCATGCATCTTTTCTGCCAAATAAGTGGAAAAATCATATACCATGTTAAAACCTCGATGTTGAAAGTTCATAGCAATGTACATGCCATCAGTAGGAAGAGTGTTCTTCAAACTGATTCCCAAAATTTGGCACAAAGAAAAAACTGTCTTCTTGAAATAGGTAAAGATATAGTTTACAAGAAAATGCTCTGGCTTATCCTTGCCAATTAACACCTGCTTCTTAGCCTTTCCTTTTCCTGAGGTTTCAAAATGAGGTACCAAAGAGATGTTTTGAGAAAACCCTTGGTGTTTCTATATTTTTCTCTAAAGGCCTTGAGATTTATGGCAACCATATCCTGATTCCATTCAAGTAGATCAAATATTTTTGCAATTTCCTCCCTAGTTATCCTTATCATTTCTATGCCAGAATGAGTTCTAACAACTCTAGTTTTAGGGTCACACCTCATAGCAACATATTTCAATAAATCTACATCCAAGTAGATATTAGGAACCACTAGCTTTCATAAATCCAACCTCCATGGCTTACATAAAGGAACATATAAATTTCTATTCCCAAACCAATTTGAGAGAAATTGCCATCTAGTATATGGTAATTCAGCATCCTGAGCCACACATTGCTTCTTATTTAATCCCTCCATGAGCAATGTCCCATAGAAAAAATATTTTCCCTGAGGCCTTTTGCTAGTAGAAGGCTTTAATAAATATATGATGTCCTGGGAAAAGGGTTTGGTAGTGGCCTTAGAGCTAGGGTTTTGGGTCGTGGGCACCATTTATACAAGGTAGAATAATTCAAGCTAGGGTTTTTATATATCTAACAATTATAACTCACACCCTATATCTTTAAGCAGAAAAATCCTTCACAATTCTATAAACCTAAGCAATTATCAAGGCAAGCCCTGAAATAATTTAAAGCAAATCTACTCGAACAATCTTTCGGGGATGAAACAAGAAACAATTGATAATAGTTCTTCAAGCAACCATAAAAACTTATGAAAACACAAGAAATGGTATACATGTTACTTATGGATTCACTTGCAAAAAATTAATGAGAGTGAGGCTTGAAAATCACAAAGACGGCTTGCTTTGCTCGATACCGAGAAATTCTTCTTCAGCGTGGAAATATACACAAAAATAGAAATTCGCTAATATTTTAGCATATAATTATGAGATGAGAGTCGCACTCAACCATTAATATTCACTCGCATGATATAAAATGTCTATATTACAACACCATCTTACTTCAAATGCGAGTCGTTGATCAAAAACAATGTAGGCTAGGAGAACAACTCAGATTGAGTCAAAACAGTTTGATAATGCGACGTCCATTCACCAATCTTTAGGTGAATAGGAAATCACCTATTGGGTACCACATCAGCATGGAACGGGGCCCACCTTGGTCGTCCATCATACAACATCGGCATCCATGTGTCAACAATTCACATACCTCGCAACATTATTAAAATTGAAGTTGTAAGTGCACAAGGTCAGCGAGGGACGGTCACGATGCGTTAGTAAAGAAATAACTATCAACACCAACATCCATCGTCAGACAACAAACAAAACTGGTCCCCACCATCAAATGCGATAGGTGGCAGCATCTTACATGCTTCACACCACTTTTATGATGTAAACAAGAAACCTTGCGAGGTCTATGAGGAACAGTCCAGATGAAGATCACTTCATTCGATGACTATGCAATCTGCACATGCAAAAAAGTTATTTATAAAAAGGGGACTGACTAGGTGGTGGGGAAATGACCCTCAAGGTCGAAAATAATTTTTAGAGGTTAATCTAAATTTTTTTATTAGCCCAAGACTATGGAAAAAACAATACAGTCAGGATGGAAAAGACTGAAAGGAAAGGTAAAGAGGGGTTGGTAAAGTCATGACCAAAATGGATTAAGGCCTCACTTAAATGAGCGACCACCATTAATAATCATTCAACATTCGTAAAGAACACCTATGAACCAGACTCGTTTGTAAAACCCAAAACCCAACCAATTAGAGCCGAGGATTAATAAACTCACAATGAGAAGAATTTAAAAGCTCCACCACCATGATCCATGATAACATTGTTGCATAGACATATTGACCCCAAATCCATGATAGATCCCTTATGTGTTTTTGGGGGCAACCCTTCCTTCCTATTTTATGACACAAATTACATTGGAAACATATGACATGGCATAGGTATTTTTCAGCAAAGCTCTCATGTTTTAGGATCATAAAATTGGCTACTTTAAAGAAATTGCTCATAGTGATGGTGTAGCAACCACTTTAAAGTGGTGGCATACATAGATGATATATTTTCACAAATTTCATGGTGTGATTAAATCCCTTTTTTTCTTGTGATGTGTCCTCTTCTTGTTGTTTTCATTGGGTTTGATGTCATCCAAGAGTTTACAATCTACTGACATGGTATGATGTGAATGAGGCATCTCATGGGAAATGATCCGACACTTTTGACTTGTGATCTCTTGGAGTCATTAGGCACAATGCTCCCTAAGAGGAAGACCATTACACTAAAAAATTAAAATACCCTTTAACAAAGTTTTTACATGATATTCAAAAGTATTTCCAAAAATAATTTACATTGTGGTGCCTTATTAAAGTTATTAGGAGGATAAATTTGGTATGGTTAGTAAGGTCGGAAGCTGATACATTGGCATGAATTTATCATTATACAATGGGAAGTCGATACAGTGACATGAATTTATCACTAAACCACTTCTTTGGGACAACTCGCCTAGTGGACAAACTAAGGTTCCACTACCCTAGAGTGAGCATACATATTTTGGGACAACTCACCTAGTGGAAAAACTGAGGGTCCACTACTCAAGAGTGAGAAGCATATGTTATGGAAAAACAACCCCATCTCACATCATGTTGAAATGGATATGCTTGATCCTTTTTATTGTTTTTTTTTTTGCCTTTAATATGGTATGATCGTGTATCCTTCCTATTACTGCATACTTAAGTGTCTTGGCTATCTACTTTAGTGTGAGTTTGACATGGGGTCATCCTCCCACTAAAGTCGGGGAAAAATGTAGTAACAAAAAATGTAAGTATTTTCCCTTAATTTGGTTGATAATTGACATTAAAACTGAACTAATGATGCCTTGGAGTGGTGTTTTAATGTTTTGAAAACATTCACACTATTCTAGGACCTTTATTTTACTAAAATGTGCCTTGAATGATCCTTTGCAATGGTGTTATAAAGTGTTGTACAACACACTTTCACACTTTTCTAGGATGTTTTTGCTTAATTAAGTCTAATAGGCCCCTTTCTAATAAAATTTACATAATGTGTACCTTCTTTAAGTGTTGTAAAGTGTTATAAAACACTTTCACTTTTATCTAAATGTTCAGTAACTAATTGTGGGTAATTGGAGTAAATAACCCCCTTTTAATTCAAATTGAAGCCTTAATTTTGACACCTCTCGAAGATCTATCCTGAACCTCATAATTCAATTAACAAAATATTTTATTTAGAAAATTTTGGTCCTAGTAAGCTGAGTTAGGACCCATTTTCCCTTGATGGTGAATGGGTCCTCCCTTAACAGGACCTCACCTTTTTAGTTGATCTGTAATGGGTTTTTATCCCTCTTTCAATTCCTTGGGGTTAGGTCCTGGTAAACTAAGCTAGCACACATTCACTCAAGGTGGTGAGTGGGTCTTCCCTTAATAAGACCCTACTTTTGAATTTCATTGTGGTGGGAATTTAATGATGTTTCTTTCCAAATCTAGTGGCGGCCTTCATTCTTTGAATTCTGGGGTTAATCTCCTAATTTATTATAAAAAAGGGGTTAATTTACATTGTTTCTCCTAAAAATATCTAGAAATTCATTCTAGTCATTCAAGTGATCAAGAATTAGAGAATTATATGACATTTCGAGGTAGATTTCAAGATTTTATTATAGAAATTCAAGATCATACCATCATGTCAAGGGTTTGATGCATGCATTCATGTTGTTGAGCTAAATAAGTGAGTGTAGCATTGAATATCTACTTGCAACCATTGTTCAAACCATATTCAAGGATCCAAGATCTACATTCTTCATGGAAACTACATGCTAGTTTGCAGATTTGTTTCACAAGATATCAGCCAAGGTGACATCAATTATATATTTCATATTTCATGCTTAATTTTCTTCATTTCATAATTTGCTTTGATTACCTACAAGGGGTTTGACTAAGCCAAACCCACATTCACTTACAAACAACTTTTTTTTTTTCCCTTGAATGTGTGATTGCAGATTTACAGGTTGGAGATCAAGTTGAGCAAGATTGCAAAATTTGTAAAGTAACAAAAGTTGTCATTGAAAGTGCAAGATCAAAGAAATGAAGCTATAAAATTGCATTTAAACTTCCAAAATTTGGTAATAGGGAATTATAGAGTGAATACATGAAGGAATAGGATCCTAAAATCATTTTTTCAAAACCCTAAAAGGACTCATTCACCATTGAAGGTGAATGAGTCCTTTGTAGATCAAAAACAACTTCCTAGCCAAGTACATAGCTTTTTATGCTCTAAAAACATCCCCAATAGTTGCTATAATAGGTAGGTAGAATTTTTTGTTGACATTTCCATATTATTTTACATAATTTGAGTGTTTATGGTCTTAGAAAAACTAGTGGTAGATCCTCTTTCTCATGAATTTGGGTCTACCCTATTTTTCACCATAAACATTCATATTTCAAAGAAAGGTGCCACAATCTTCTAGAAGTGTATCAAAAGTAGAAGGTTGGCTTCTTGAATCCACTTGAATAATAGCCACTAGGATAGGAAATATTGTTGGCTTCAAGGTAGGTTTTATAAATAAAGGCATTGATGGCCTAGGAGATATCTTCCCAACTTGCATTAAAAAAAAATCTACCCCTTGGCCAGGTCATATGCTCTAGATAAATTCAAACCACCCATTGACTGAATCATAACAACTATGTCATTGTTAAGAGCCTATAAGAAATACATAAAATCATGCTTGGGTGAAGACTTCACCAAGGTAGGGATTCTATCCCAAGTCTTATGAAATCTATAATTAAATTCACTCATGAATTCATGAGGTTCCCTCTTAATTGTTTTTAATCGTTCTACCAAGAAAAAATGGTCACTTTAACCTTAAAATTATTTGCATAATTTCTTATCTAACTCATCCCAATTGTGAATGGAATTGGGTGGAAATCCTCTATACCACTACAATGCTTTACCCTTAAGGGAAGTGGCAAGAAACCTATGTCAAATAGGACAATTAAGAGGGGGGGTGAATCAATTGTCACAGATTGTAACCTTCAATTCAATTACCTAAACTAATGCATAAACTACTTAAATGATTAATAATCAAATGAAAATCCAGAAACTCAAATCCAATGCACATACAAAATAAAACCAGATTTATGTGGAAAACCCAATGAGGTAAAAACCACTATGACGATTAACTCACACTATAGAGAATATCAAAACCAATTACAAAAAGGATCACTACCTAAGATAAGGCTCACAGCTTGAGATAAGGCTCACTACCTACAATAAGGACTCACTATCCAATAGGGCTACAACCCAGAGGGTTCATTACCAAAAAGATATAAAGAATACAAAGAAGACTTGTTATAGAGAGACAAATCTCCCAATGCAACAGAGTATTCCACCACAATCATTGATCAACTTGCATGAATGATAATTTTCGTCTTCTACTCACTGCATATGAAAACTTAGTGTTAAGCTTCACACTGATCTACCACACAAATAACTCATGAACACTTTATAAATAGTGTCAAAGTCATGTATTATCTTTCACTTATCTTCATTCTTTTCTCTTGTCCATTTTTCATTGCTAGCTCATCCTGTATTTATACTATCTCCAACTTTTAAAAGATACAAAGTCGACCATCCAACTTCAAATTCAAATTAGGTCAACACCAAATAATCCGAGGGTCAAATTAGAATGAGGGCAACCAAAACACACACTTCAACAAGACCCATAATAGATCTAACATAGTTCATCAACTTCGAAAATATTTCTTAACACATAGTCGACCAAACCAATGTAAAACACATAGAACAATTAAGCTTGAAAATTATAGAAACCAAAAATATCTTGAATGTAATCAAAACATTTTATCTCTAAAACTATAATTCAAAACACTTCATCAAAGAGAAATCCAGACCAACAACGTTTCTCCTGGAGCTCAGCCAGAACATAGAAAAAAGTAGTTAATAATTGAACACAACTTGAACTTCACAAAGAAACAATAGCTAGGAATTTGGATATAGAAACCTTGAGCAACCATGAATAAAATATCTAAACCACACAACCATAAGTACAAGTACATGATCATCATCATGAATACTTGTAATCTTCCTTTAATACAATTTTCTCAATATCTTCAACATATACAATAAACAACAACTAGTAGATAACCAACTGAGTAGTTGACATCAATGACAACACTTTCATTCCTTTTTCCATTCTTGCAACAATCTCTCCCTTTTTCATTGATGGCAACAAATGATGTTAAAAACCATCAAAGACACCATACCAATTTTGAATATACATCTCAATATTTTTCTTTTTTCTTCTCCCCCTTAGGAGAGCATCTTCCTCATTACCTTCTCTCTCTTATTAGCTTTCTCTTATTTTCATATGCTTTCTTTCCCCCTTTTACATTAATGGAAAAGACAAAAAGATATATTCTCACTAAATCTTCCTTTGACATGACAACAAAACACTCATAATGACAACACTTGAAAATACCCGCGCCCCATAAGAGGTAGCCACAAAAACATCAACCCAAAAAGATAGAACCATGAATCCACTCAACTGATGCATCTCCAAATGCATCTTATTTTATGAAAGGAGGGGAAATAACCCCTAACTTCTCCTGGAGATACTTAAAAGTATCTTTAGGAAGAGCCTTTTTAAATATATCTCCAATTTGATCCTTTGTCAAAACATACTCAAGATTGACTTTATTCTCCATGATATTCTCACTTAAGAAATGATATCTGATAGATATATGATTCATTCTTTAGTGCATCACATGATTCTTTGAAATTTTAATTGCACTTGTATTATCTCAAAATATAGAAATGGGATCATCATATATCACCTTGATATGTTTCAACGTCTATTTCATCCATAGAACTTGTATACGACAAGATGTAGCAACAATATACTCACCTTTAGTAGTAGACAAAGAGAACAAATATTTATTCTTACTAAGCCATGCTACCAACCTGCGTCCAAGAAATAATGCACCACCAATTGTACTCTTTCTGTCATCTATACTTCTGGCCCAATCTCCATCTGTATAAGAGCTAAGTGTAAAGTTAGTATCTTTAGGATACCATAGTCCATAATCTAGAGTTCCATTCAAATATATGAGTATTATTTTAACTACAACATGTGTTTCCTTTGGATCTTCTTCAAATCTATCTAGAAGATAGATCACATGCATAATATTGGTCTAGTAGTAGTCAAATATAGCAGTCCACCAATCATAGATCTATACTTTCTCTAATTAGCTTAGGTGAATCATCATATTTACCCAAATTGTAATGAGTCATCATAGGGGAACTTACCGGTTTGGAACCATCCATCCCAAAAAAATTCAACATCTCTCTCACATACTTAGATTGTGAAATGAAAATTCCTTTCCGTGTTTGATTAATTTGTAGGCCAAGAAAGAAATCCATCTCCCCAAACATAAAATTTCAAATTCTTTCTACATCTCTTCTACAAACATCTTGGAAATATTTTCATTTGCTCCAAATATAATGCCATCAACATATACAACTACAATTAGTATTTTGTCATTTTCTATTGTACCATTTTTAAATCCTTGTTGAATCAAATAGTTGTCTAACCTTGCATACCAGGCTCTAGGATCTTTCTTCAATCCATATAAAGCTTTCGCCAATCTAGACACCATATTTGGTTGATATACTAACTAAAATCCTTTAGGTTGTTCCATCTAGAATTCTTCATCTAACTCACCATTCCAAAAATGTTGACTTAAAATCCATCTGATAGACTTTGAGATATTTGTAAGCAACTAATGCCAAGAACATCCTTATAGCTTCCATTGTTGCTCCTGAGGAAAATGTATCCTAAAAATCGATGCGTTCTACTTCTGAGTAGAGTTTACACACAAGCCTTGTTTTGTTTCTAACAACTTCTCCATGCTCTCATTCAACTTATTTTTGAATACCTATCTCGATCCAATGATATTTTTGTCTTCCCTTCTTGGAACCAATTCCCAAGTATGATTCTTCTCAATCTAAAAAATCTCTTCTTTTTTCGCTTTCTTCCAATGTTCATATTTACAGGCTTCACTTACTGTCTTCGACTCAATCTCATAGAATAAACACAAGTTTACTTCAGCAATATATTTGCTTCTAGTTAATACAATTTTTGTCTTGTCTCCAATAAACTAATTTTTTGAATGATTCCTTTGAACATATTTTAATGACCTAGGGGACATCATCAGAGCATCTTCTCTTTCATTCTACTTTTTATTCTCATCTTTATCATGTTCTTCCACAATTTCTTCTATTCTTGCACAATAATTTTCATTAGACACATATCCATCAATATCAATAGAATTATTCATTGTTTCATCAACCTTCACATTGAAGCTCTCTACAATATTTCTTAGTATTTTATTGAAGAATTTGTATGCCTTTCTTTTGGTAGAGTATACAAGAAATATTCCTTCATCACTTCTTGCATCAAACTTTCCCAAAGTTTATTCATCTCTTCTGATATAGTATTTTCTTTTGAATACCTTGAAATATTTAACTAAAGGAATTCTTTCATGCCATATCTCATAGGGAGTCTCTCTACTATTCCCTCTTCCTTCTACTTGATTGAATACATATACAACAATATGAATAGCTTATTTCCAGTAAAATTCCAGTAAGCTGGCTTCAATGATCATTTTCCTAGCAACCTCTTGAATAGTTTTATTTTTCCTTCCAACAACTCCATTCTGTTAAGGATTTCTCAGAGTAGATAATTTTCTCTTTATTCCATGCACTTCACAAAACATATTGAACTCATGGGAGGTGAATTCTCAACCTCTATTAGATATTAAGCATTCTATCTTAAAATTCAATTCATTTCCAACCATAGCCTTGAATGCCTTGAATCTATCTAATACATTTGATTTCTCTCTAAGAAATGTAACCCATGTATATCTAGAATAATCATTAATTAAAAACAAAAATTACCTTTCACCAAGTAGACTTCAAACTCTTAATGGAACATATAGATCTATATGAAGCAAATCCATAAATCGAGTAGTAGATTGCTCTCTTGCTCTAAAATGATTTCTTGCCTGCTTCCCAAACTAAAAATTCTTGCAAATTGCATTGATAAGCTTTGTAATTCTTGATAAATCTCTCATGGCCTTAACAACACTAATCCTTTCCAATTTATCAAAATTATTGTGACACATTCTCCTATGTCATCCAACTTTCATTTATCTGAGTCATAAAGAATCATCCATCAACACCCTTAATCTGATAAACATTCACTTAAAATTTATTCTATGTAGTAATCAATATTATAGACCCTTTTTGGATCTCACATTTCTCATACTTAAACACAATATCATATCCTTTTCTATACATCTAACCGATGCTCAACAAATTATTCCTTAAACCCTTAACATAGTAAACATCATTAGTATGATGCTTGTCATCAAAACTTATTGAACCTATCCCATAGATTTTAGCACTAGTATCATCTCCAAAAATTACAAGACCTCCATCATATTTTTCAAGATTTACAAAATTACTCATATCACTAGCCATGTGATGTGAGCAACCACTATCAACTACCCAAAAATTCTTCTCTTCATTAGCATGTAGGATATAGAGATAACCGTACCTTCATTTTTCTCCTTCTCCTTCTCTGGAGGACATTCCTTTACATGTTTTTTTGAATTAGTAGAAGTAGGTTCATCCTTAATTTCCAAGAACAAGCATTCATTGTTATCTAGATCTTCATATTCAAAATATTCATTCGAAATACTAGCATTATCATTTACATAGTAATCTTTGTTAATCTTCTTTCCTTTCTTTTCTTTCTCATATCTTTATTTATTCCTTTTAGCTCTTTTCAGACACTTTGCAACATAGTGATCTATTTCTCCACAAATAAAGCACTTAAAGAGAAACTTAACTTAATACTTATTAGAACCTTTTCTCATTCTTATTATAAATTTTTCTTCTATTTCATCAAAGTTTCCTTCATTGAGATCTTCAATTTTTGTAGCTTTAAAAGTAGTCTCTATTTTGCCTCCATTTCTTAGATTCAACTTCCTCATCTCATAAGATGTCAAAATTACTAACAATAGATCCTTAGTACAGGTCTTATAATCTATAGCCTACTCAATAGAACTCACCTTTTCACTATAAGTATCAATAAGAGTTATGAGAATCTTCTTTACAATCCTAGTTTCATCTACAATAGTGCCAAGAGATCACATTCCAAACACTACCTCATCCAATCTCTATAAATAAGCTTTGAAATTTTCCTCTTCAAACATATTTATAAGATCAAACCGTTTTTCCAAATTATATGATTTTCCCTCTTTAACTCTTTCATCACCATAATGTACTCCTTCTAAAGCATCCTAGACTTCGTTAGCTATCTTTAAATTCTAAAACTTAATCAACTTACAATATATCAAACTATTCTTCATGATCAACTTCACCTTATTTTTTTCTTCAAGTAATTTGATTTATTTAGGTGTACATGGACCATTAGCAGGAGTGTAAGGATTCTTGTAAGCTTTCTCCACATCATATCCGCAATACTCCATATATTCTTCCATCAATACTTTCTAGAAACCATAATTTGTTCATCAAACCTTGGATAATCAAAGATCATTTTTCTAGCCATCCCAAACCTTCCTCAAGTCGTTAAGATCTTCACCAAGGAACCAAGCTATGATACTAATTGTTGAATAGGACAACTGAGAGGGGGGGGGTGAATCAATTTTCATAGATTATAACCTTTGATTCAATTACCAGAACTAACACATAAATTTCTTAAATTATTAATCATAAAATATCAATGCAAAAACTCAAATCTAATGCACACACACAATACAACCAAATTTAAGTGGAAAAACCAATTAGGGAAAAACCATAGTGAGGATTAACTTAGACTATAGAGAACATCAAAATCAATTACAAAAAGGCTCACTACTTGAGATAAGGCTCACTGTTTGAGATAAGGACTCAGTGTCCAATAGGGCTAAAAATTGATGGGCTCATTGCCACATAAATACAAAGAGAAAAAAATCCCAATCCAACAAAGGATTCCACCACAATCATTGATCAACTTGCAGGAATGATAGAGTTCACCTTCTACTCACTACATCTAAAAAATTAGCATGAAGCTTCACACTGATATACCACACACATAACTCATACACACTTTTTGAATAGGATCAAAGTCACTTATTATCTTTCACTTATCTTCCTCCTTTTCTCTTGTACATTTTTCATTGCTAGCTCATCCTATATTTATACTATCTCCAGCCTTGAAAAGATACAAAGTCAGCCATCCAACTTCAAATTCAAATTAGGTCAGTGCCAAATAATCCTAGGGTAGAATTAGAATGAGGGAAACCCAAACACATTCTTAACCAAGACCTATAATATATCCAAAAATATTCATCAACTTCGAATATAGTGTCTAACATACGGTCGACCAAACCAGTGTAAAACACATAGAATAATTAAGCATAAAACTTCCAAAAACCAAAAATATCTTCAATGCAAACAAAAATTACTATCTTTAGAACTGCAAGTTAAAATACTTCATCAAAGAGAAATCCGGACCAACAACATTTCTCCTGAACCTCAGCCAGTACATAGAAAAATATAGTTCACAACTAGTGAACACAACTTGAACTTCACAAAGAACCAATAGCCAAGAATCTGGATATAGCAACCTTCAACAACCATGACTAACATATCTGAATTACACAACCATAGGGACAAGTACTAGATCATCATCCTAAATACCTGTAATCTTCCTTTAATATAATTTTCTCAATATCCTCAACATATATAGCTAACAACAACTAGTAGATAACCAATTGACCACTCGACATCAATGACAACACTTTCGTTCCTTTTTCCATTCTTGCAACAACCTAACAACCACATTATCTTTTGTTACATCATGCACTTAGCATATGGTTTCCACATCTATGATTCTCTTTGCTAGAATTGTGGATGTTTCACTAGTGTAGGTGTAATGGGGAGTTATTTTTAATGTATTTACTAGTATATCATTCTTTTGGGGTAGAATTAAGGGGTTGCAAAAAATAAAAGACACAAAGGGATAATTTATTGGTAAAGATATATGGAAAAAATAACTATGTTTATGAGTAGTAGATATTCTAATTTTAAATAATCTACCCACAAGTGGCATAAATAGAGTTGTAGGAGATGGAATTGTATTTCTATTTCTTCTAATGGGAGATAAAGATTTCCTATCATTTCTTCTTCTTCCTAAACAAAAAAAATGGTAAAGATGGTAGCTCAATGTATTAAAAATTACCTATGGAATTTGATCTTGTTTGAATTCTATGCATGAATACACAAGTCCTTCTTGTAACTAGGATTTCTAGATAGTAGCTTGAGTCATCAAATTTTATGTAGAGTTCTTTGATTGCAAAGTCACTAGGTACTTGTTTGAGAGCTTCTTTAAGACTAGAATGTTGAGAGAAATACCACTCTCTCAATTGGATGAAGTGAAATTTCTTCTTGTCCCACCAGGCATGCCAAAAACTATTGTCACATAAAATTGGACCCTAAAAAGAACAAGAGTTAGTGTTCTAATAACTCAATGGAAAAAACCTCAATGTAAGGAAGATAAGATAGAAGAACAACTTCCTACACTAATATTGAGAGGAGAATAATGCAAAATTTTATAGATCCTTAAAAATTATAGAAACTTAAACAAAAATAAATAAAATATCATGCATACCACAACACAATGATTTACGTGGGTGAAACCTTTTCAGGAGAAAATACCACACTCCAAAAGCCACTCAATATATTATTCATAAATCAAAATATTACAATATACTTGTAGAAAAATATTCTCATGGGAGTACTACCACCATAGATAAAGAGACACCACGATCTCTATCAGACTCTTAGAACACACCCCTATTTACATACATCCCACCCGCTTATAACAAGCTTTTTGGAACCTTATACAATTAGTGTTTCACAAGGTCATTTTTCATTTGACGTGTTAACGGAAACACCTTAATGTTTTAGTGGGAAAAATCTTGGATGTGTCAGTAGGAAAAAACCTTGATGTGTCAATAATTTTTTTTTTGAGGTGATTCCCTAAACCCCATGCCTTGCTATGAGTGTACAGTATTTGCATAATCAATCACCACATATCAACAATAAACCATATATAATTACAAGGTTGAGACACATTTTCCCAACACTCAATGTGTGGGACCTTATGCTTGAATGAAGTTGAGTCTCTAGAGAAGGCCAGATTCCTCTTCTAATCTAGGTGAAAATGTGTTGGTCTAACCAAACACATGAAAACCCTGCCACTACTCTATTCTAATAGTTCACAAGAGAAAAGAGGTAGAAGGAGAATATGAAATCTTAAAGAGGGTGATGCACCAAGATAGAATTTGTTTCTTCCTACTTCAAAAAAAACATAATAAATCAATAAAAAAATTAAAACACATACTCAAACATGCAATAAATAACAATGATAATAGATAAATTTTATTAGCATAAAGATTAGAAGCAATCTTTACAATGGTGGAATACAAAAAATGTAGTCTTTTTAGTAGAAAACCCTAGAGGAGCCAGAGGAAGAACCCTTAAAATGAATACAAGTGTTTCTTTTATACGTCAAGAATAAATTTTGATGAATCCAACTCAATCCCTAACCCAAATAGGGTTAACAATCATGGAGATCTGATCAAGAAATGATATGTTCATGAAATCTGCACTAGAAAGAGAGACTAGATAAAACATAACTTGCATGCCATACCCCCAAGTGTCCTTTTTCATCAATAGGTCATGAGAATGGAAGAAGGAACATGTCTTAGAAAAAACCCACGCTAAAACCCTAGAAAATATATTTAGAAATATGACATACAAATATGAGATGATATCCCACCATAAATTCCCCAAGCATCTATTACAGGCCACCACATTAATGAGAACACAAACTATTAAGAAAACCTCTATAAAATCTATAAAAAAACATGACAAGGGATGGAGCTATGATAGAAAGAAGATCAATGACACATAAGGATGCATGGGAACCTCTCCTTATTAATGGGAGTAGGTAAAATCAACATTTAAGATCCTCTCATCCTTCAAAAAATCAACTCTAGTAATCAAAGAAGAGTCATTGCAATTTTAATGGCATCATCATCAAAAAATGTGTCAATCACATTCTCTATGTTTTTCTCTCTATCCCATCATATATCACATTTGTTTTTGAGAGAAAGAGTTGAAATCATGATGAGAAAGGAACCAAGTGATGCAATCAAAATTTTACATCTATCTG
This sequence comes from Sequoiadendron giganteum, assembly GCA_007115665.2. Classification (NCBI taxonomy): domain Eukaryota; kingdom Viridiplantae; phylum Streptophyta; class Pinopsida; order Cupressales; family Cupressaceae; genus Sequoiadendron; species Sequoiadendron giganteum. The sequence continues at coordinate 711,520,715 of CM021102.1, forward strand.
GGGAATATCCCATGAGTGTATACCTCTTCCTTTGACATTTAATCACACTAGTTGGAGTGCATATATGGTGTGCTATCAAAACCATCACCAAGTGTCGCTTCCCTATGTCCCCATGATCAATCAAGGCCTGCAAAGGTAGGGCCTATGGGATGGTGGGAAACTATTTTTTGGAGTGAAAAAGACACTGAGAGGGGGGGATGAATCAGTGTCATGAACCAATTTAACAATTTTTAGAAAATGAAACAACACTGAATTATGATCTCATTGTTTCAATGATTAAATCATCCATAAATTGAATGCAACCACTTAGAACTAAAATGAGAAGTATGATAGTAAAATAATTTATAATAAAGCATTCATATAGTAAAGAGATGAAACCACAAATGAGCACTAACACACAAGATATGCTGAGTGGAAAACCCTCCTGGGGTAGAAAAACCACTCCTAAATTTTTGCCTTTCAGACTCTTATTTTGAAAACCATTGTTAACAATGCCTTATAGGATAATCTTTGAGCACCAACTCAGGGAGCACCAACCCCTCTTTTTGAAACACCAATTTTAAGGAGTACCAACACCTTTTTAGTTTATAGAATTGCAATAACACATAGGGTCTCTCTATTTCTCTTTATCTCAAAAGAGCCTCTCAACTGAATACCCCTAAAATCCTCAAGGTTCTTAATTGAACCTTCAAAATTATAGACATATTCACATATCAAGACTTCTCAAACTGCATTTTTGTTTCTCTAGATTTTCTATTACAGAGATATCACATATGTTTCTCAAGAACAACCAAGTACAAAACTATGTTAAAAAAGAAGCACACTCTATCTCTCTCATTAAAATAAAAATGTATGTTCTCTCTTTAACCTTTAGCAAAGGTATAATAGAAAATACAAAAAATTTGTCAAGTATTTGCTTAGAATAACAGGGTTCAATCAAGGATGCACCAAGAAAATCATTCTTCTAACAATGTGTGATAGAAAATGTAGTTTTAGAAAAAGAACTCAAAACCCCTCTAAGGCCATGAAGTGTGGAATTTGCACCAATAGAATCAGCTATAACAAGGGTTCCAATAATGTATGAACACATATACATATATCCTTTTCGAAGAAACTAAAACAAAGTTACCCTTTTTGGAACAGATTTCAGGTACCCTCAAACTCTAATGACATGTGGAGAGTGATCAGAAAAGCATTATTTTCTCCACAAACAAGACATGTATCATCCAGATAGAAAAAAAAATATAACCCGACAAGAGCCTGCAATAGGTTTGTAATCGAACCCCAATCAATATGACTACAGTAACCAAAAATAGCCAACTCTTTTGGAATACCCACAATGAGAAAAGTAGTATAATTGAAATGAATGCATTATCTTTTGACAAACAAACCATTTTCACATTTTCTGATTCGAGCATCAAGACCAAATATAGATCTTGATAAGAATAAACACCAAATGATGGAAAAGATTCCAGACCAAGCACAAATTTGAATCAAAGAGAGAGTACTCTTCAAAAAAATTCAATGATGAGAGGTAGGAATACATGATATTCTGAAGGAAACTAAAAACTAGAGCATGAAATTTTTTCATGAAGAATTTACCAACCCATCTATTGATACACCAAAGAAATCTCTTCCTCTGTCGAGCCCTTAGCCAATGAAGAAAAATAAACTTAGTATCCATACCATTCAATTATTTAACATTGTGATTTTCCCCCTGTCAATGCCATTACATCCAACTAAACTAATGAAAAACAATAGTTACAATTCCTTCATTGTGGCGATGAGGCTACTAGGTTTTCAAGCCCATAAACATGACAAACAATCAAAATGAATTCCCTAAAATGTTTTGAGTCCATCAAAAGTACCTTCCAAAAGTTGAATGTAACTTGAAGTCTGAAAGCAAAAGAACATAATAATTATCAAACAATAATAGTGCTTCCAAATCTGCCATCAAATGTAATCACAATGTCGGCCTTATCATTTTCTCACATCAACATGTTGATACCCTTACAAAAAACAACATTATTCTTTTTCAAATATTTTCCAAAAGCCGACCACATCAATAGCAATAAACATTATTATCAAAGAGACAATGCCATGTCACTTTCGTAGTGACATTTAAATATTTCCACTTTCCTCCTATTGGCCTTAAGGCCTAATAAATCAGCTATTATAAGGCCCAATTCAAATATGACTTTATTCAAAGTCGTTTACCAATGCAAGTTAGCCAGAATAATGCCCAAAACAACATTATAATATTGCCATAAATATTACCTTCAAGCTTTAGAGGTGAATTTTACCAAGTCACATGCAATTAACACTATGATAAACAATGATCACCTTTAGTAGCTGATTATGAAATAAATCCAATCTGAAACATATGAACCAGATTAAGACTCCATATAATTCAATCATTGTGTCCTAATCAATGACACCAAGATAATGTGAGAGAGCCATGAAGATATGAAGTGAAAAAACCAACTGAAGAGTGTATAGTAACCTTATTTACCAAAGATGCCAAATGAAATATCAATCTCAAGTACCAAAGAGAACATTAATATAATTCCAAACCAATATGCCATGAAGACATAATCAAATGAACCAAGTACAATGCACTTGTATCAGATGCCAAGATCAACTTGAAAATGATCCAATACCTTGCAGCAATGTATAAATTATGATTCCATGAACCAAATTTTATGTTACTGATGAAACAAATATGTCACATACCTCAATAAATCTATCAGCCCAAGATAAGAGTACACACAAAATAAATATACTTGAAAATGAATCTACAGAATGAGTATGTCACAATGACATGAAAACATGTTGAATATACTTGACAAACCAAATATCCTAAACCTATCGAGTGACCTCTAATAATGCTTTATCACACTGTCAGTAACCATCACCATAAGCACATTTGAAAATGAATAATGATTGAAATAGATAGCTAAACATGAATGGTTGAACTGAAATGAAGAGTAATATGGTGACTTTGACACAACTAAAAGCCAACACTATTATAATTTTTCCTCATTTTTCAATTAGGACCTTCAAAGAGAGTCCTACCACCATTATGCTCTTTAAAACCTATAGGGTTCACAAGTCATGTCATTCCCTATTGCATCCCCATGGGCCAACTATGGGTTTACCCAAAAGACTTAATGGGATGGTGGGGAGCCATGGAGCATGCCAAATTTTATCCCTAAATGGAATTAGAGGTCGAGATGAACGAATATTTATTATCACTAAGTGGTAAGAGAAAAAGGGAAAGTGTGAAGGTGGAAGAGAGAATGGGCAACATCGAATGTCGAAGCCCCAAAAACAAGTTATCAAGAATCAGAGTTCAAGGTTTAGGATTATAGATTACTACTTATCGCTAAGTGGTTTGGTTTGATGTTGGGATTAAATGTCATAATTATCTTATTTCTAACCAAGTGGGAAGACACATGTAATGAAAACTTGCATAGGATGCAATTTAGGACATTAAAAGTTTAATCTTCATTCATTCTATAATTCTATTCCAATGTGGAGAATATGGAGTTGTCTTCTATCTATAAATATAAAAATAATCAAAATCACTTAGTTCTTAAAAAAATATAGTTTTCTTTCTAATCTATAGCTCAACTATTTCCTTAAATTCTTCCAACTAAACAAGAAATCCATATTTAATCATTAGAAATTAAGCCCATATTATTTTGATATAATCATAAATAAATAAAACATAATATGTGAATTTTCTTATAGAAAGAAACATAAAGAGGACCAAACACATCAAAATAAGTTGAACTCAATTTTTCTTATCATAAATACAATACTCATAAAAATTGGATCCCAAATTATAATCAGTTAACCCTTCAAAAAGGTTTTATTTTGCAATGTGCTTAGGCCCTTCTATAATGTGGTTTAATATTTGGTGTAATAATATTTTATTCTTTTTATGTAGTTTTGATTTAGTAGAAAGATCAACCTTAGGTGCCTAGAATTCATGATTTATCTACTAAAAAGGAAACCGACTCTTTTTCTAACAAAGTAGTCATAGACTTGCTTTTGGTAAAAATTAGTATTGCATTCAATAGTTTATTTAAGAATATTATATAATATCCCAAGTTTACCATATTATATTAGAAAATAATACTTATATTCTTAAACTTGTTAGTTTTCTCATAGTAAATTTTGAGATAACTTAGGAATTTGAAACGCACTATAATCCCTTTTACTCTACCATTAGGAAAATCAGTTTTCTAATTTTTTATAGCCAATATTTAAATAAAAAATCATGACCCAAGTGCATGTTAACTCCTTCAAATTATTCATATTTAGAAAAATAGTCTCTATTATAATTCATGTGAAAATATACACTTAAGTCATTCAAACATGCATCAATACCTACATGATCATCCAAAGGTATAATAAATAACAAAATAAGGAAATGTATTATATCTCTCCTCCACATCCATTTTTATACAAACTAAAGAAAATTAAGCCACCAACATATTGAACTCTTCTAAGTCATCTACAATTTTTCCACCTTTCATTCTCAAGGAGTATGAATTCTTCAAGAAAAATTTGTTCACTCAAGATTTTATTTGATCTAGCTAACCCAACTTCTTCCATAGCTAATTCATATAATATTCTTCAAAAAATTTGATTAAAATATTTTTTTCTAGCCACAATTTGATATAAACCTTGATTTACAATCCATAACATCATATCAAGAAGCTAAAGAAGCATTTGCAAGCCTCTAAAAATTCTCATCAACAACATCCAATATATTTCAATCAATTAAAAAATATTTCAAATTTAGCTTCTACATCTCAAAATTGTTACCAATATTTTTTCTACTTCTATTCTCCCTAGTTTTCTTCTCATTTACAAACATTTTATAAAAAATAAAAAAGTATATTTTACATAGAATCCTACTCAGAACTAGATTATCCTAAAAAAAGTAATATTCTATTTATGATATTGCTATGAGGATTCAACCGTGTAGTTTTCAAGTCAAACTACACGGTTGAATCTTGATAGCAATATCATAATTTGACATGCTGTGGAAGAAACCTCCCACTTATTAATATTCTATTTGTCAAAAGGTGATCAAGTTTTGATACACTTGTAAGGAATCTAATATTGTGGAAACAACTTCCTACCTAAAACATGAAAGTAAAATATGGAAAAAATTTCAAATCTAATTTAATTATTATAAGGAAATAATGCATAAAAATATTTTAAAAATAATAAGCAATACAAATTTACTCGATGATTTACTCAGGGAAAACCATTTTAGGATAAAATGACAAACTCAAAACTAGCTCAATATATTAATGAATAGCTTTCATGACTATAATGTACTTGCAAAGGAATCCTTCATAGTAGTTTCACCAACATGTAGCAAGGAGTAATGATGTCAACATCTTGTTGGTACTTATGTTCCTATAAAGTCTTGACATACAAACTACAACCCAAAAGCTTTAATATGTAGAAAATATAATACAAAATACCACAATTGATATCGTAAATACAGTTTTCATATTGTTGAAAACACAAAAAGTGCCAAATATGGCTATACAAACCCAAAAATAGCATGAAAATTGGAAACACATGATCTAATGCCCCTTATATATGTGGAATTGGAAGGCGGAGAATTGGATTCCTTTCTCTCTTTTAGGGTTTATGACAAAAAGGGGCAACTTGCACTATCTTTCACTCAAGAATAAACCCTTGAGATCTCTTTGAAAAGGAGAAAGAGATCTTGAAATAAAGTTGTCCTATGAGTTGAATGTAAACTAATGAGGGGTTCACCACCAAGTTAAGACTTGGAAAATACAATGAAATGCAAGATGAAATGAAGAACCCTAATATGATGCAAACTTGAATTAAATGACCTGGAAATGCATATAAAACAAAATTAAAAAAATTGTAATATGAAATGTGTGCACCTGAAAACTTAAAGATGATTGGAAGGAGTACTGAAGTGTTCAAAATTCCAATTTTTTGACCTAGTGGGACTCATTCTCCATTTTGGGTGAATCAGTCCCAATTCTAGATTTTTCCATAGGACAAGGTTTTGGGAAAAAGGGTATTTGAATTTAAAAATAGATCTTGAAAAAATCTATAGTGGTACTCACTCACCACTTGTGGTGAATAAGTCTAGTTTGGATTTTCTAAAACTTCAAGATCTAAATTTTATCTTCTCATTCTACTCAATCTACTCCTTGAGGTTTCTGGATCTGAAACTCTGATTTCAGGGATGTAGGTGATCTTGTAGTGAAGAGTATAACCTTGCAATTGGGGAGACAACTCAAACAATATTTTAACCTAATATTCAATGATAATTCAAGCTCCAAGACACCTAGATCTGCAATCAAACATGTAAAGAGAATAAAAATTGTTGATTGTTAAAGAATATGGGTTTGCCTCAAGGTCAAACTCCTTGTAGGTAATTAAACCAAATGATGAGATAATAAAATGAAGGTATGAAACATGAAACAAAGAAAATGAATCATGAACAATGATACCTTGAATGATGCCTTGTAGAGGATGTCTTGTAAATCTGCAACTTAACATGGAATGGCCACAAAGGATGTAGATCTTGATCTTGACAATAGGAGTAGAACAATGCTTAATCTCATATCTTCAATGCTACATCACAATACTAGCTCAATAATGTGCTTGATTATTGATATTCTTGATATGATGATGGATCTTGAATTTCTGCAATAATTGATAAAGAATTCTACCCTTGAATGCTTTAGAACTAATCTTGTGAAGTCTTGGAATTCTTAGCTCTTGAATACTTGACTTGATAACATGAATTATTGATGAAATAATGATATGAGACATTTTTTATATAGGAAATCCACTCAAATGACCATTATTTTGATCCCAAAGGCTGACATGGAAGAAATTCAAACTTAAAACCCAAATTTCCGACTCAAAACCTTAAAAATAGGCCAAATAAGACTCATTCACCATTCTAGGCGAATGCATCATACCTGGATGGGACTCATTCACCCAAAGTGGTGAATGGGTCCCATAGGGCCTATTTTTATTACTAAAGTGTGAAGGAGTGTGTAAATTAAGTTTATACATGTTGATATTCTTCAGTTTTTTATTTAAATATGCCTTGGGATGCATAATATGGGGAAATAGGGACCTATTAATGATGATATAAATCCTATAAATGTAAGGGAGCCAAAACTCCAATATGAAAGTGTAAATAATTACATCTTACAACATTAAATTAGGAAAAATTGGGTCTATTTAGCCTTGAAGGGCACTAAATACCATGTGAATGTGTAAAACACATTACAACACTAGATTAGGTCCACTTTAGTTTACAAGCCTCCTAAATTTAATGTGAATGTGTAAATAAATGTACACTTTACAACACTAAAATAAGGCATAGTTAAGTTAATTTTCCTTAAAAAGTTCCCAAGACCTAATGTGGATGTGTAAAACACCTCACAAAACTAGATCAAGGTGACATTAAGTCTAATTTAGCATTAATTATTCACAAATCAAGTGTGAAAATGTACATGATATTTTTCGACACTACATTTAGCCCCCACTTTAGTGAGAGGATGAACTTGATTAAAACTCACACTAAAGCAGATATTCAAGAGGGGTCTAGGTGTGCCAATGTGGACGTTCTAAGATAATAGAGATCAAGGAGGTGGTGAACCCCCCAAGGTCCAAGATCCTACATCAAACCGACATTAGAACAAAAGGACACACACAAGGTGTATGGTATGAAGCATCAAGCTACATAAAAATGCAATTTCAAATGAATAAAATAAGAAAGAAGAGTAATAAAAATGAGGTGGATCAAAGATTTTCTCACTTTGGGGCCACGAAACATTAGGTCATCCATTGAGTGAGTTGTCCCAAAGAAGTGGCTTAGTGAGAAATTCGTGCCAATGTATTAGTTTCCCACCATATAATGAAAAAGTAGTGCTAGTGTGTCGGCTTCCCATCATACTAACCATACCAAAGTTATCCTCCTAAAAAATTTTATAATGCACCACAATGTAATGTTTTTTGTTAAAGGGTATTTTTATTTGTTCATGTAATAGTCTTCTTCTTAGGGAGCATTGTGCCTAATGTCTCTAAGAGAGGAAAATTCAAAAGTGTCAGATTGTCACCCATGGGATGCCTCATTTGAATCATGCCATGATAGTATATCATACACTTTAACATAACCCCTTAAAAATTTTGGTTCCATTTCTAAAACTTTGTAAAATTAAACTAGATTCAATGTGCTTGGACTTAGGGTTTTGCTCACTATTCTTGCCTTAGGATTTTGTTGTTAGGATCTTTTTTTATTGAAATCCTAGTTTTTTTCCCTTTTAAATGTTATAATCTATCATTGAACTTCTATATTGTGTCCTCAGTCATGTTAAAACATCTTATGTCATTGAGCTCATGGAATAGAAGACCCCTCATGCCTAGGTCCAAAATTATTTTATTTTATAAGGTTGAGCAATTGACCTTATTTGGCCTTTAAATCCTTTGAAAAAAATGTTTTAAATTTCCTCTGAGGCATTTTATACATTGTCTTAGATGGTCCCCTTTTTTAAAACAAGTTATGGGCATGTGCTAAATTGTCCTACTTAAGTCCCATCTACTGTTTCCAGTTATCCCTCATCACATATAGTTTTATGAGTACAAATTTAGATTGGTGATGATCGATGAACAATGTTCATTTATTTTGTATATCATAGATGGATTAGATAATTTTTTATTCATATCAGCATTGCATGATGCTTGATTTTATCTTTGCATCGCTAGAGGTTCATCTATCACTAATTTCTCTTGAGTTCTAAGTTATGAGTTGTTGATGAGTCATGCCCTTAGAGCTCTTTGTATTTATTTTCATTTCTCATCATGCATAGTTGTGTGCTTGTCTTGATTAGATTAGTGATGAGAAATATGGTCTCTAGTGAATATGTGTTGTCACTATTTTGAAAAGGATGAATGAGCAATATGATTGTGACTGTTGTTTTAAAGGGAGGATGCATGTGGCCTAATTTGGTTCCATAGCAATATTTTATCCGTCACTAATATGGTCTTGAATTTGAAACATAAATCGGTGATGCATGATGTGAGATGAAGATTTACAAGAAGGACAATTATCCAATAGTCAAGATTCCATCGCGTTAATGCTCTTGTCGTTGATTGAACCCTATAGATTTGGGGTAGATCTACGACAGGTGATGGGATGTTTTAGGGATTTCTCTTTCATTTATTGGCTCTTTGTACTTCACTAATGTGAAAGAAAGAGCATGAACCATGTTGGCGATGTATGATAATTGTCAAATTTAGATGACTAATGAAGTTAAGAGTAAATGTGGAAACGTTTTATGGTGGTATCATCGTTTTTGAGGCACAAGTTGTAAGAGCCAAAAATGACACTTGAAGATTGACATTGATGGTGTTTTAAATACAAAAGGATTGATGAGCTAGATTCAAAACTCATCGGCTAAGTTGTCATCTCACTCGTGCAAGGCTCTCCTTGATCATTAATGGCTACACACTCCTAATTTTTCTACTTAATGCAGATTTCCTACTATTTTATCTCACCATTTGCATCCTTCGGGAATTGTGAAGTGTGAGCCATAGTGGGGTAGCTTGTGAGTCTTTGGTTTTCAAATAAAAATTTATTGAAGTGCCTATCCCTGGTAAGTTGGTTTTCATATGAGATCTATTCTGATTCATGCATTAGTTGGTTTGAGAGTTTCATTTTATGGGTGAACCACCAAAAGAAAATGCAAGAAGGGAAAGAGGATTCCCCCAATCAGGTCCCTAGGGTTTTACACCTAGGAGCTTGGATGGAAGAATGACTCTCTTTCACCTAATGATATGATTTTGGTGATTTCATTCAGTTGATTGGGGGGTATATAAGTGTTGTAAATTAATGAAATAAACTATCTATTTAATGTAAACTACTGAAGTGTCTAAGTGTATGAAAACACATGAAGATGTGAAAAATGACCTAGAAATATAAACAAACTATTATAGAAATTAATAGAAAGGAGGGGGTACACTTGCAGGCTGAAAAGGGATGGCATGAAGATCTGGAATCTTATAAAATATAGTGTAGAATTTCACTCGGACACTTACACCATTCTAGGCGACCTAGTCATTTTTCTATGAAAATCTATTGGAACCCGTCTCTGCCAAAAGGGTACTCATATATATAGAAAACCTAGAAATTCATGTATAGTGGGACTAGGTATCCATTAATGGCAACCTAGTCCACTTCCATATTTTGGGAAATCTGAAGGTGTACTTTGTGGCTCTTGGTCTACACTTTTGTTCCTGATAAGTTCCCAGACCCGAAAAATGCAAAATCTGGTCTATAGGTGTCTTCTTATGGATGTATTTCCTTGGACAACAACAAGGCATCTTCAATAATATTTAAATCCAATCTTCAATGGCTTCTAAGATTCCAAGATACCTAAATTTGTAAACACACAATGAGGGAGAAGGAAATGTTGATTGTTAGAGGATAGGGGTTTTCCTTGGTCAAACCCCTTTTAGATAATCAAATCAAATGATGAAATAATGTAATAAAACATGAAAATGATTGAGCTAATACCTTTCCATGATAGTTGATCTTGAGTTGCAGAAATGGACGATTCAACCCTTGAGTGCTTCAACAAGATGTATTGATGACTTAGAGTGTAGAAACCCTATCTTACTTGAGAAGAGTGGTGGATGAGAGGTGAGTGAATTAACTAGTTAGGGTTTCAAATGAATGCAATAGGGTAGAAACGATGAGAAAAACCCTTATTTATACAAGTTGTTCTCTAATTTCCTTGAAAAAAAACCATGCAGGCCAACCTTAGGGTTTAGGAGACAAAATATCAAAAGAATTTTAGGTTTATTCTAATTTTAAGCCATATAGGACTAGGTCACCCAAGGTGGCGACCTAATCCACATGGGCATTTTTTATTGGTTTTCAGGGATTAAGATGTGATTAATAGTGTTTTTCAGGATTTTCTCACAAAACACACTAAAGTAATGCATGCATGTGCATTAAGGGGTCATATAGCATAAGAAATGGTTGACTTAGTGATGAAAATCCTAAGAAAGTGTGAAAATGTATTACAACACCTTACAAAAATTTGGCACAAGGCTTGGAAAGAGGTGAAAGGAGGTCCAAAAAGGTCCAGAATCCATAGGAAAGTGTCCCAATGGAGATGGCAAAGAATGACAAAGAAGAAGGAGGTTGTCAAGCCCCCAAGATTCAAGATTCTAAGTAAAAAATACAATTGTCAATGTACAAAAATGCATTCAAAGGTGAATGATTGCAGCAAAGTGAGATACATAATCATGCAATGACAAGAACTAGAAGAAATAAAGTAAGTAAAAATTTGGATCAAGCTTCGATCGTTTGTCCAACTACCTGTCGATGAGATCTAGGATATTTTCCCAAAAGGATTATGTGTACTCACTCTAGGGTAATGAGACTCTTGGTTTTTTGCCAGGTGAGAAACATATACATGGTTGGTATGTAATCACACACACAAAGGTGGCTATGGGGAAAGTCGTGTCACTTGGGCTTCCCGCTCAAACCATACCAAAGTTATACCTCCTAATGACTTTGATAAGGTGCCAAAAAAGGGAATGATTTGTAAAGATGGTGTAAGAAATGTTCAAAGGGATTTTTCTTTGTTCATGCAATGTCTCATCTTAAGGAAAATTATGTGTAATGGCTCCAAGAGAGGAAAAGTGCAAATGGTCTCATCTTGTTTGTAAGAGAGGACAAGTGCAATGTCTCATTGTGGGAAAAATTGTACCTAATGTTTCCAAGAGAGGGGATCACAAGAAATATAAAATCACACAATGAAATGTGAGTGGTGATGTATGCCCCCACTTTAAAGGAATTTCTAACACCATTGTTGTGAGCAAGTGCTTTAAAGCGGGAGAAGAGGAGGAGGACATGCGAGATTTTTTGGAAAGCCCTATGCCGAGTCATATGTTTCTGATAAGATTTTTCCTGAAGAGGGGGTAGTATGTCACATGTGAGTCAACTTAAGACATGTTTTCCACATCCCAAGATTTCTCTTTATATGTTTGTGAAAGGTTAATGAGTAGTCAAAAGAGATAATGACAAGTGACATACAAGTGGAAAAGGCTAACCAACCCCTTTCCCCCACTTAGTGCAGGACAAGAGTGAGTTGAAAGGATTGAGGGAATGTAAGGTTGAGTAAAAATCAATACCGATTAAAGGAAATAGGTATCCCCACATAAGGGAGAGCACTAAAATCCTTAAGATGTTGAATTTTTCTACTCAAGGCCTTACACTCATTAGTGTGATGACCATGAACTCGGTGATAGGAAAAAAATGAAAGTTTGTGGGAACATTTCTTTTGATTTCTTGGGGGAAGGGAGATCAAGTGATCTTGGAGGAGTCTCAACAAGATACCCTTTTGATCAAGGGGAGAAGGTGATCCTTCAATGTGTGAAAAAGAAGTTTCTTGCTTAGTAGAGGATGTCATACTGACATGAGGTGCTAGAGATTGTGAGATTTTGTACACTCCTTTGGAGGAGTGTGTAAAATCCAAATCAGTAGTGCTTTTCAATATAACATTGGTGTTAAGAAAAGATTCCTTTGCCGGTTTCAGTTTTTGTAGAGGAGCACTTTTTGAGGTTGGGGTAGACGGGTGATTTGGGATGATTTTGATGAAAGGACAAAATCCAAGACCATGATGTGTTGTTTGTGTGTTAGGAGGCTCGATAGGGTTGTGGATACCTTGTTCATTAGCACCAAATCCTTTTCCACTATAGCCAAGTTGTTTCATAAGCTCATAACCTTTTTCATAGAGCATTTTCAACACTTTTGGATCGGGTGAGGGTTCATTGTTGGCTTCTTTGTCTAAATTAGTGTTGGGGGATGCTTTCGAAGGATAAACCAAGTCTTGTGTTAACAAGACTACATTTCCCATTTGAAAGTCTTTGGTTATGCTCTTGGATTCTCCTAGTAAAGGATGTGTGAAGTCTAAGGAACTCCAATCATCATCTGAGGAAGTTGTTTTTACGGGTTCCACTTGTTTGGGGGGTTTTTAAGTGGTGAAGTGTGTGGATTTTTTTTATCAAGTTGTAAGAAACTATAAGTTTCAGGATCAATGGCAAGTGTGTACACTTTGTTGTTATAGATGTACTTCACCTTACAATGAAAATTGGAAGGAACTCCATTCATTACATGAATCCATGTCCTGCCTAAGATGAGTTTGTATGAAAGATCATGAGGAATTAAATTACTATGGCCATTCCATTGGTAAGAGGAAAAGTGATCACCAAGCAACTTTTGTCCTACACTATCAAATCCACTAATAGATAAGGAGGAAGGTTGGATGGTTGACTTATTGATATGGAATCTATCCAAGAGATTTACAATGCACACATTAACAAAAGAGCCATTATCAACAAGGGTTCACTTGATCCCTATGTGTTTGTATTGAGATATGATTAAAAGAGTGCCAACTTCTTTTTTTCACTTCCAAAGGAGGGAGCTCACTTTGGTGGAAAACAATGTCAGCATTCAAGCCTTGAATCATAGCCGCTATGTTATTTTTTTGCGCATTAGAAGGGATAGGAATTTGTTGTAAGGCATTTTGCATCATGTTGTGATAGTGAGTGGAGGCTTGAATAAGGTCCCATAAAGATATCTTAGCAGGAGTATTCCTTAGTTGATCAACAAGGTCATACTCCCTGATGAGTGAATTTAAGTGAGGAGCAGTAGGTAAGATGGGAGGGGATGAAGGTAAGGAAGTGGAGGTTGGTAGTTGGGATTGTGGGTTGTTTTGAGTATAATGTGTGTGAGCAACAATAATATGACTCGGTTTTTGTGACACATTAGGCTTGGGTGGGTAGAGGGTAAGTTCAACTTTAGGTTTATGTGAAGGTGGGTAAAGGACAAGTTGAGGTTGAATAATATTAACATCCCATAGGGAAGGAGAAGGTAATATAGGCTCTACATATTCTTGTAATGGAATAATATTATTAAGGGAATGATCAATTGTGGATTGATTAGGAGAGGGTCCTATTTGTTTGTCTTGATTTTCTATGGTCTCTTTCTCTTGGTGCATACTATCTACCCTAGTAGGAGAGTTTGGAAGAAGTTCATCAAATGCTTCAACATAGGAAGGGGAGGCATCAAGAGAAGGACCACTATGATTGTCAAATAGATTGTCCCAAAGGGTGGGATCATTGGGAAATGGAGGGTCAAGAGTCTCAAGATGTTGAAGAATTGTGTCTTCTAACACCAACTGATCGTCTTGGAATCGAGGAGGGATATGAGAAGAACAAGTTTGAGGGTCATGGTTATAGAGACTAGGTAAGGGGATGATTTCAAGAAATGATTTTTATTTAATGTTTGGTAAAGGGGGAGGGGGAGGAGAAAGACAAGAAAGACCATCATGATCTTCAATTATTGTGTCTCCTTTCAATAAGATACCTTCATCACCAATGGGAGAGATATCAGGAGAAGAACAATTATGATTATAATGATTATCAATGTTTCTACCCTCTTGGGTCAAAGCTTTAGTGGATGAGCTAGAAGAGATGAAGTAATGAAAGGATTCATCTAACATGTCTAAGTCATCGCTACTAAAGGGCTTTCTATCTTGAAGTTTATGAGTGGGTGCATGTGATGTTGTTAATGTTGTGTTGTCATTTCTAAAGTATTTGATTTAAATGATCTAGGAACTAATGCAGAAAATGAAGATTGCAAAAGTCTAAAGCTATACAGAAGGACCATGAATGCTATTTAAAATGTAAAAAAAGTCATGTAAACTTAAAATTAAATGTAAAGACATAGGATTAAATTCATTTTTCAGATTTCAAAGAAGGAAAATGACTGATTACATTATGCAATGATCTAAAAATGACATGTTGTAATTGAAAAATTGAAAATGTACAATGCATGAAATGAGCTAATTTATGCTAGATTTAATGAAATGCATGCTACAAAAATACAACCCAGTGATAGAGATAGATAATGACACAAAACAAAAGCATAAAAATAGGTTTTCTAGCTCTATAAAGGACAATTTTAGAGGCCTAAAGGGACCAAGTCGCCCAGGGTGGTGACTTAGTCTTCCTGGTGATTTTTTTTCAGATGTGTTGGATTGAGTTAGGTGATTTTTGTATTGTATGGGGCATACCTTACATGAAAATGAAAATTTTAAAGATGTTTAATGTTCTAAGATGTAAAAATGCAACCTATATGCACTTTCACTAATGCAAAAGTTTAAACCATAGAATACGATGGAAAAAATGCAAAATACAATGCAATGCAAATCTAGGATGAGAAAAATCTCAAAATTAGACAAGAGGGTGTAGACATCAGGTTCACCAAAATAAACCACCAAAAAAATATGCAAGAAGGGAAAGAGGATTCCCTCAATTAGACCCCTAAGGTTTTTCACCTAGGAGCTTGGATGAAAGAATGGCTCTCTTTCACCTAATGATATAATTTTGGTGAGTTCATTCAAAGGGTTGGGGGGGGAGGGGGGGTTGGAATTGTATACACCTAAAAATGGTCTAGAGAATTCGATTAATTAAATATGAATTATTTGAATAATTATCCTAATTTCCTCTACTATTGAATAAATAAAAATATATATTTATATAGTTCATGTTCACATTCACATTTAAATTCTTCTAATATCTCATCTTAAGTAAATAAAAAAAATTGAATACTTTGTTTGATTTAATTATCATTTTCCTATTTTATTCTATCACATCAATCTTAAATTAATTAAATAAAGATTAAACACTTTATTGATTAATTGCCATATTCTTCTATTTAATTTAATAAACAACTTCTATAGTTCATTTTATTAAATTATTTATTCCTTTTTTGCTAATTTAAATAAATCAAAAATATTTAAATAAAGGCATAAAGAATATTCCTCTATATTTCCTCAAAATTGAATTAGATATCCTATGTCTAATTTATGTCAAAATCATGTCAAGATTAATTGATTGAAACTTCAAGGGAAGTTTTGGAGACAAATTGGAGACAAATTACAAATTTATCTCTCAATCCTCCTCCATCAATCCTTCCTCTTCTCTTGCCTGGTGTTTTCATGGGTAGAGACAATCTCCAAATTTCTCTCAATCTCCTCCATCTTTCACCATTCAATCCTCCAAATTGAATCCAAGCCTCTCTTTGATATCCTTGTGCATTTCTACAACCAGGAAATCTATAAATACAACCTCATTCAACCAAGAAAGGATCCCAGGTCATCAAATTTACTCTACAAAATTCCATCAAGCATCGAAGCATCCAAGCATCAAGTATTCAAGCATCAAGCATCAAGTTTTCATATCATGGCTGCCTCCTATAGCTTTGTTTATCATTTTCATGTCAATCCATGCTAATTTAGTTTCTTTTATCATCTAGTATTATCACATTTAGTTCCATATCACTGCATCAATATCATTCTCTTCTTTAGATTGTCATTTTAACAATTATAGTGTTATTTAAATCTGAGACCCCATAGCTTAATAAATATTTAAATATAGGAGACAATGAGACAATTTAAATTGGTTATTAGCTTAATCTTTGATGCAATCTTTCATTAAGAAGTGTTTTAGTGCTTTACACCTTATTCACACTTACAATTTCGCACCCACCGTGGGGCATTAACCCCAATTTTTTCAATTTTTTAAAAGTGTCACGCAGGTTTCCAATGTGTTCTATTTCAGCGCTTTCGTCAAATACTATAGCACATCTGTAGAAAACTACAATGCTTTTGTGCTCTGTTTCGGCGCTTATGTGATACTACAATGCATCCGTAAAAAATTTCAGCACTTCCATGACCTATTTCAGTGCATTGGTGATTTAGCACTTCCATGGAAAATTTTGGTGCTTTTGATTTATAGCGCATCAAGTAAAAGTTATACTGCTTTGGTGGACCATTTCAATGCTTTTGTAAATTCAGTCTCGATCCGATGCGACCGTGGCCAAATTTTTATTTTTCACAGTTGGACTAAAATTTATCAATCCTAGGATAGTCACTTATGGTTTCTAAACTTTATCAATCCTAGGATAGTCACTTTTGGTTTCTAAAATTTACCAATCCTAGGGTAGTCACTTTTGGTTTCTAAAATGTATCAATCCTAGGGTAGCCACTTTCTGTTTTCTTAAAGAAAATTTATCAATCCTAGGGTAGTCATCACATTTTTGCAGTATAAGTTAAAAAAAAATCTTGATTTTTTTGAAGCAACACCTTCACATAGATTAGAAAATTGTCTTTTGGGCTTAAAACAAAACAAATTATATGTTGTTCTTGTGGTGATTAGGCTTATGCTCTCCCCTTAACTGGGTGATCAAGGCACCAAATTCATCTTTACTTCATGCTATTTATACTTTGTTAAAACCTTTAGAAGGCCTACCATAGTGGTAAAAAGTACTCACCCTGTGGGAATGCCTAAAGCCAAGGATTCCAACCCACTATAATCAAAATGCAAGTTATTGATGAAAGTCCAACTTGACAGTAGTGAGAAAGATAACCATCCCCAAAATCTTTGTTCTAAAGATTGGGAGGTCTCCTGAGGGAGTTTATCAATTGCCACACCGCACGAAAGCCCTATCTACGAACCATAGAATAGTATCTCGCCAAGTCAGTATCCAAACATTGTCATACTCATGGTGCAAGGGGAGGGAAGAATCTACCCCCAAGACACTCACCATATAATTTCCAAAGATCGTTTGCTCATAGGTCAAGAAATCCAACTCTGAGTACACGCCTAGAAATGACAAAAACACGGGCACCCTCTAGGGGGTGACACGGCTGTGTGTGTCAACACAATTTCAAGATGTGGGTTGTGAGTATAACAATGACCTATTTGTCCTTAAGTGTGAGTCTATTTGATTTGTGTATATTTGTCAAAGAAACAAGTAAAAATCAATAAGAACCATTCATGGCTCTTGAACATACATGATCTATTTAGTTTAAAACAATTATCTCACAATTGCTTGCTATTTTTTCACAAAATTCATTAAAATCAAATTAAAATTCATCTTGAAAAACAACAAGTCAAATAAAATCGAGAAGTTCATGATTTGAAAGTGGAAGTCAACCATGTTTTTCAAGAGAAAAATCAAGATCACAAAACCCAAGAAACCTCTTAGTTATCGGGATAATATAAGAAGAAGGCATTTTCTATATTAGAATCAAAAAATATTTTTACAACATAGAACCTTCATCCATAGATATCACGATTTTGCTAGGGGTCACACTTTAGATTACACAGTAGAACCACTCTATTCATGAGCTTTCTTCCAAAGGAGAGCTCTCACACAGTTTCACAACCATAGTCAACGCATACGTCAATCTTATTTTCTACAACCCATTATAGAGTATGCCACAAGGCCAGATCAAGTTTTACAATAGAGAGTCTTAAAAGTCCTATTTTCAGCACTCTGGAAATTTGTTTCAATGCTTCGGGCCACTGTTTTAGCACTTCTGTGAAATAGCGCTTTTGGGCACTATTTTAGCACTTACAATCTTTATTTTAGTGCTTTCATAAAATAATGCTTTCATCATCTATTTCAGAACTTTTGGGCACTGTTTCAGTGCATCTATTAAGATAGCGCTTCTATCACTTTCTACAGTGCTTTCAAGCACTTTTTTAGCGCTTCTGTTAAGATAGCACTTCCATCACCTGTTTCAGTGCTTCGAGACTCTGTTCTAGCACTTCTTTGAAATAGCGCCTCTATACTCTATTTTAGCACTTTCAAAATAGAGAGCTCAAAAATCATACCAGTCAGTTTGACTATCATTTATCCATGGCTTTTACCAGAACACAAGTTTCTTTTTATTATAATCATTGTCTCAAAAACCAAAATCAGAAAGGTTTATACAAATTTCCAACCTTATCAATTGAAACATGGTCTTGCAAATTAGAAGTGTCAAAATCAAATACACAATCAATTACTACACTGAAGTTTCATTATCAGGATACTATCATCCTTTATCATGAAACCAAGTATAGTAATCAAATTTTTAACTTAGTCTTATCAATAAGATCAATCATCTTATTTGACTTTGTTAAAAATTCAATTGACATTTTTTCCAGCATAGAAGATCAACATTTCAGAAGAAAGAGTAAAAATTTGTATGCCAATCTTCACTAGGTCCCAAAAATAGAGACTCTTAGAGAAAGAACTTGAAACATCCCAAACAATGGCAGAGGAAAATCCTCGGAATTGTCTACACCAAAATGATAAAAATGAAATAACTCCCGAGGATATTCAAACAACTCAACAAGATCCTAAGTTCCATAAATTTATGGAAAAGATCTTAGAACAAGACATGGAGAAATATTTCTTGATGTTGGCTGAATTGGGTGCTAAGATTCCCAAGGACTTTGATGTAAATCGTTTGAAGGAAGCACCTAGAACAAATGAGACTAAAATATTGCAAACCACACAAACAATAGATCTAGTTGCTGCTTTGACATCAAAAATGCAAGTGTTACAACAATAGATACAAGATATTACAAAAGGGAGTACCAAAAGATATGTGATACAAGACATTTGTCCTTATACTTTCAACAAAAAATTCAGCCTGATACCTTTTCCAAGACACTGTGAATTCCCAAAGTACGACAAGTACAATGGAAGAACGAATCCAATAGATCATATCTGAGAATTCAAAACAATGAGCCTTGAGTTTTCCCAAGAGGAAACTTACTTAATGAGGTTATTCCCAAGAAGTTTGGGAGGTGCATGTATGGAATGGTTTTCAAAATAACAACCAGGTATCTGGAATTTTGAGGGACTGGTCAACAAATTCATCTCCCAGTATTCTTTTAACATCCAACACGATGTTACAATAAATGAACTTTATAACCTAAAACAGAACAAAGGGGAGACATTCTTGTATTTTCTACAAAGATGGTGATGACTGTTTGCCAGATATCCTCGATCCATTCCTGAGGAAGAAAAGATGGAGTTTTTCATTCACAACTTAACAAAGGAAATGAGTTATAGACTTGAATTACAATGTCCTCCCACATTCAAAAAAGTAATAGAAAATGGTCTTAAAATTGAAGAAGCACTATTCAAAAGAGGAGTTATCAAGCATTTCAATGATAAAATGAATAACACAAATAAATCCTCCAATCAATACTCAAGCAGTGATAAGCCAAAGTTTTGGAAAAAAAATCGAAACACGACTACCAATGAAACAACAAATGATTCCTAGAATGTGAAACTAGTTTTTAACTTGACAGCATCTACATCAAAGAATCAAAACAATGATCAAATTGTCAAGTTGAATATCATACAAAGCAATGAGATCATAAAAACACAGTCATATTAGAAATCATCAAATCGGTGTGGGTTCACACCTTTAGGCCAAATGATAGAATCAACAATGAAAGAATTAGTCACCAGTGGCATTATCACTACACGGGAAGCCAGATTCTGGAATCCAAAGGTCAAACCACCATGGTGGAATGACGCAAATTACTGCAACTTCAATAACAACAAAGGTCACAAAACCAATGATTGTATGGAGTTAAAACACACAGTACAAGATCTGATTGACAACATCAAAATATATGTGGAGGGACCCCAAAACAATAATGATCATTCGGCCTTCAAAGACCCTTTGCCAAAATATGACAAAGGAGCATCATCATCTTCAAACAACAAAGGTAAGAACATCAATCATGTCTATGCCAAAACAATCCTTTGTCTATCTGAAGTAGAGAGTGATCATACAATTGGTCCTAACATTGACGAAAACAAAACCCACAACACTACCCCTTTGGATTTCCTCCCAAGCATACAAAACTCTGAAAAATCAAATCAATGTCTTCAAAATCAGAGACCATCAGGAATATCAAACAAAAAATGTAATGACTAGGGGGAAATCCAAGGTAGTGTTAAAAGGATTTGGGTCAACATATGCAGTTCCACCTCCATCTCAATATAACATTTTTGATCAACTACAAAATATTCCTGCACAAATATCAATACTAGAACTCCTGAAATTATCACCATCACATAAGGAGGTTCTAGAACAAGAACTAGTAGCCACTACAGTACAAAAGAATCTAGATGTTTTCCAGTTCCAAGGTATGGTGGGGAATTTAAATACCTCGCACTGTCTATCATTCTCTGAATAGGATGATGTCTCACTAAACCATCCCCATAATACCACACTCCATATCAAAGTATTAATCCACAACCATCATGTCAAGAGAGTCTTAATAGATGGGGGAGCTAGTCTAAACATTTGCACTCTCAAGTTAAATCGTGCACTAGGGTACTCCGATGATGCTATTGATGCCTGAAGGAAAATGACTATCAAAGCATATGATGAGGAAAGATCGTCTAAGGGATTAATTGTGTTACCCATTCAAGTGGGGCCAATGATGAAACACATAGCATGTCAAGTATTGGAAAAAGAGTTAACATACAACATACTCTTAGGACGACCATGGATCCATGAAATGCAGGTCGTACCTTCAACATATCATCAATGCTTGAAGTTCCCAATAAATGGACAGGAGGTGACTATATTTGATGATTATAATCATCCTCAACATTGTGACATAATTAGAATCTCCAAAGATACCTTGGTGTCTCACAACAGGAAAGCATCCAGTTCAAAATCATCCAACGAAGAAAAACATCCAAGTCTCACAACTAAGTGGGTAGAGAAGAAGAATAAAGAAAAATAAACAAGCCATGTTGAAACTCAATCAATAGATAATCTGGATCCACAAACTTCTTTATCAAAAAAATTTCAAGATAAAGTCCAACTAATAGACAAGGGAATGGGAACATATTCTATGGAGCAATCAGTTAACTTATCACAATTAATGCCATCTCCTAAGACCTATGGTCAACCAACTATGATAAAACCTCAAAACCTCAAACATCATTACCACTCATAGTTCTTGAAGAAAGGTTTGTCAAAATTGGTACCATAGAGGATGAGTCAGAACACAAAGCAATCTTGGATTGGCTATACAAAGATGAGGAACCCTCAACATCCAATATCAGTCTCAAAAATGTCATTATTAACACTGATAAATATGGAAAAGGAAAAGCTATTTTAGAAAAAATGGGTTATGAAGGACAAGGACCTTTTGGATTAAGAAAGGATGGAATCATAGAGCCTATTTAGCCCCTCACTCTCCACTCAAAAGAGAAGATGGGACTGGGATACTCTGATGAAGAAAAACAAGAACTAGCAAGGAAGGTTGTAGAAAGAATCCTTTAACTTAGAGATAGCTCTGAGAAAAATTCAAATGAATATGAGTGGGATTTATGTTCTGATGTATCTTTCACTGATATTCATATTGATGTCATCCAACAATATGCACCTACATGTGAGGATGGCCAAGGTTCTAGGTATAGACCATTCGTAGCAGGATCACAAAATATCAATGACTCGAGTGGGGACGAACAAACCTCGAGTGAATTAGATGATCTTGAAGAAGGTACCATCATTGACCTCGATATTCCAATAAACAACTCTGATGAAATGGTTTCCCAAACCCTTACATCCATCAACCTAAATGAATTTGATGATCTCATGCCATTAATCCATCCTGAACTAATTGACTGGGAACCTATCGAACCTCTAACTGTGCCAAGATTTGCAGATGATGATGCCATCGTAAATTTCCTATGTCATAGAAAACTTGGTAAAATTTCTCTCTATAATACTCATAACAATATGACTTGGCAGGAGGGTGTCAAATTTTCTAGCTGCAAAAGTAAAATCAGGGAAAATAGATCTAATGGTGAAAACTATTCTATGGCAGCATTAGATCTGGAAAAGGAAAAAATAAAGAACGTATCTAATGGTGAAAAAATTTCTGAGGCACTAAAGGATGGAAGATTTGACACTCTCCCAAAACATTATCATGAGTGGTCATCAGTTCTGGTAGAACCAACATAGTCTGTGAACATTGGAATAGAAGAAAAGGATAAAATCCTACATCTGGTAGAATCCATGATAGATCAAGAGAGACCAGAATTCATCAAATTCTTTAAAGAAAGAAGCTTCAACTTTTCTTGGTCATACTCTGATATGCTAGGCTTAGATCGAAATGTACTCATGCATCATTTGTCTTTTCCCCCAAGAATAAAGCCTGTCAAGCAAAAATTGAGAAAAATGCATCCCCACATCTCTTTGATGGTAAAAACAAAGCTAAAGAAACTGTTAGATGTTGGATTCATAAGGTCTATAGACTACATCGAGTGGATATCAAACATTGTACCGGTTTCAAAGCCAAAAAATAGCATAAGGATATGTACAGATTTCAAAGACCTAAATAAAGCATGCCCAAAGGATGATTTTCCGTTACCTAATATAGACATCATTGTGGACTTGACAGCAGGGCATGCCATGTTGTTAATCATGGATAATTTTTTAGGATACAATCAAATTAAAATAGCTCCAGAAGATCAAGAAAAGACGACTTCTACATGTCCATGGGGAACCTTCTACTGGAACGTCATGCCATTTGGTCTAAAAAATGCAGGAGCCACCTATCAAAGAGCAATGACGATAATCTTTCATAATATGATGCACACCTTCATGGAGGATTACGTAGATGATATTCTAGAAAAATGATGTACAAGGGAAGGACATCTACATATTCTGAACAAAATCTTCACATGGCTAGAAAAATTCAATGTCAGGTTAAACCCTAAGAAGTGTGTCTTTGGGGTCACATCAGCAAAATTGTTGGGGTACATTGTCTTAGAAAAAGGCATTGAATTAGATCCAATGAAAGTCAAAGAATTAATGGAGATGCCACCTCCTGAGAATATTAGTCAACTCAGATCACTACAGGGAAGGCTCCAATCGATCACGAGAATTATCTCCTAGCTGGTAGACAAAAGTCATCCTTTCAATCATTTGTTGCATAAGAATGTGGTTTTCAAATGGGATAATGAATGTGAAACAACGTTCAATCAAATAAAAGAGTATATAATGTCACCACCCATTCTCATGCCACCAATGGAAGGAAGACCTTTGATATTGTACATTGCCATGATAGATATTTCTTTGGGGGCACTATTAGCGCAAGAGGATTATGAAGGAAAAGAACATGCCATCTACTATATCAGTACAACATTAAATGGTTATGAAATAAATTACACTTTCATAGAGAAATATTTCTTGACGGTGGTATTTTCTACTCAGCAGCTGAGAGATTATATGTTGACCCATACAATCAGGTTAATAGCAAAGATCAATCCTTTAAAATATCTACTCAGTAAAGTTTCCTTAACAGGTAGATTGTCAAAGTGGGTCATGCTATTAAGTGAATTTGACATTCAATATGTGGAGAGAAAAGCCATCAAGGGCCAGGAAATCATTAAACAATCAGTTGAGGCTCCTCTACCTGATGATCAATAGATGACAATGGAGTTTTCAGATGTAGACATTGTGACAGTGATGCCCCAACAATGGGTAATATATTTTGATGGATCATACACACAACACGGATCTAGAGCAGGGATTTTTTTCATCTCTCCCCAAGGACACACCATTCCAAAATCATATAGACTGATGTTTTAGTATACAAATAATGTGGCAGAATATGAAGCATTGATCATTGGGGTCAAAATAGCAATTCAATGGAAGATCACAAACTTACAAGTATATGTGGACTCTCAACTAGTCATTTATCAAGTGAATGATGAGTATCAAATAAAAGATGAAAAGTTGATGCCCTATAAGCAGAAAATAGATGATTTGAAACAATTCTTTGTTAGTATAAAGTCTGATCAAATTCCAAGAGCGGAGAACAAATCTGTAAATGTGATGGCCACAATTGCCTCATTATTACAATTGCCAGAGAAATGTGTTTGTTATGAGTTTATGGTAGAACAAGTATCTTGTCCTTCCCATAATAAATCGGAATCCGCTACCATCTACCATCTAGAAACCATTGAAACCTCCATCTATGAAAAAACCTATGCTTACCTGAAAGATGATATCCTTCCTCCTGGTCTTTCTAGGAACCAAAAATGAAACTTCATCCACCAATCCGCCCAACATACTTTAATCGTAGACATACTTTATCATCGAGGTCTTGATGGTACCTTACTCCGATGTCTAGAACATGATGAATCTGAAATGGCCCTATGAGAGGTTCACGAGGGTATTTGTGGCACTCATTTGAGTGGTATAACTCTAGCCAAGAAACTCCTCCATTTAGGATATTATTGGCCATGCATGGAGAAATTATCCTATCAGTTTGTTAAGAAATGTCAAAAGTGTCAGATTCACAACAATTTGATTCATGCACCAGTAAGAGAACTACATCCTTTCACATCAACATGGCCTTTTTGTCAATGGAGTCTGGATCTGGTAGGAAAAATAAATCCTTCTTCATTAAATGGACACAAGTTCATTATCAGAGCTACATAATATTTCACAAAATGTA
>CM021102.1:711551835-711612033 GCA_007115665.2 Sequoiadendron giganteum
AGAAAAGGAATAAGTATCACAAGGCTTATCTAGGAAGGCACAACACTCCCATTGAAGTTTTAGATAGCCTTTCGGGTGATGGGAGAGATACTGACCTAGAGTATGGTCATTATCTACTTTCTTTGGTTACATATGAAGATTGTGATGATAAAAGAGTAGTTGCTCCTCTAGTTTCAATGCGAACACAGAGCAGGGCGAGCATACTCTGATGCTGATGAATCAGAGTAGTGTCTTGACCCTATTTTTTTTTATGACACCATTGCCACTATAGTAGAATCATCCTCTTCAACATACATGTCCCTTTTTGTCTTTGGTGTTGACATGGAAATATTTTGGGTTGGTGTAAAGGAGAGTTGTTGGGCTTTGTGTCCTTCATGGAAAGTATGCCTTTTCCAGGAAGTGCATAATTTATTTCCTTTGATATTGGTGGAGAATCTTATTTGGTGTATATGGATGAGGGATTTTTCCGATTCCGCATCAATGAACAACACCTTTTGGAAGGATGGATCATCTTCTTCAAATGATTGCATGGAGTTTGTTATCTTTTGCTTCCCCTTGTTCTAAAATGATTAAGTGTAACCCTCTGGGGAATCTTTGAAATTAAGGTGAAATTAGCCCTAAAATGTAAATGTGAGTGCAACTCAACCTATTTCTTATTGCTCCCATATATTTATAAATTGGATTCCAAGGCCTATTAAAAAAGAAGTTGAATAGTGAGTTATTTCGATATTTAGTCACATACAGATTAAAAAGGTTATTGAATGGTCTAGTGATACATCTTAAGTTCAAGTATGTCAATACACATATGTAATCTTAATAGTAATATTGGCAATATAGAATAGTAACAACACAAGTTCGACACCATTTTACACTCCTATGTAGTGGTTTTACAAGTTATGAATAATATAATTAGGGGTATATTATTTGTCTCTATCGATTTTAGATGGATGTGTGGCTCTATTCTTGTTTATTAATTCCAAGAATTAATGTAGGTGGTTGAATATGGTTGTAAATTTGTATTAAAATAAGTGCTAGGATGCTAGTAAGAAGTAAACATTAAGACACAATGTTGAAATACTATAATGCAACATTTTAGAGCTTTATATAATGTTAGGTGTGAAAATTACTTTCATATTAAGTAGGTGTTGGTATTGACCCCATTCCAAGGATGAGGCACTAGAATAAATTAGGTAGTTATGTTGTATTGTGTTGACTAACTCGACAATTACTCATTCATTAAATCAAATTCTATAAAAAGGGTTATAAAGTTATGAGGTTTTTTCATTCTCATGCTCTAAGAGTGAATTATGTTTGAGAAGCAGTCAACTTATTTGATATAGTTACTAATTGAGCATCTATGTGAGAATCATCTGTGTATATTACAGTGTTATTGATGCAAATGGCATAAGAGTATTATTATGAAAAAATTTCAAGGGATCACCCTCCCAAGTTTTACAGAACCCAAAGTGAAGAAGTGAGGGCCTCATAACCCTTACTTACGTGTTGACAAATCCTTACTCTTGATAATTATTCAATTTGGTAGATTCATAGGTAAGTGGTAAGATCAAGTTTGGTTCAAAAATAATAACCAACATACTCTTGGACAACATCAAACCCAATGACACCACCAAGAACAGGACACATGACAAGAAAAAAGAAAAATCATGCCATGAAATTTTGCCAAAATATATCATCTATGTATGCTCCCACTTTAAAGCGGTTGCTACACCATCACTATGAGCAATTGTTTTAAAGTATCCAATGATAAATACTAACATTGAAGAAGACATGCTCAAACCAACTTGGAAAGCCCTATGCCAAGTCATATGTTTCCAAATTAGACTACATCATGGATAAGTATGTCATATGCAAGCCAACTTAGGGCATATCATCCACATCTCAAGCTTACTCTTATATATACATGGAAGACAGTCAACTAGCCAAAAGAGACAACGAAAAGTGACATACGAGGATAAGGATTCCTAACCACTTGCCTCAACTAAGTGCAGGAAAAAAGTGATCCTAGAATGGATAATGATATGTTGCTCCTTGCAAAAAGGGAATGACATGCAATAGTGAGTATGCTATGATCCTATTACATGGCAAGGAGAAATAAATAAGGTTATTTACTATGATCTGAGTAAAAAAAGTGTCAACTTGATGTGCATATTTAATGAGATGTCTATCAATTTCAGAAGCATCAAAGTTAAAGTTATCTTGGGAGAATCTTTTACACGATAGTGTTGACATTGAATGAAGGATTTTTTTTTGAGGGACATTAACCAAGATCAAAAGTCATTTCTTGTGTGTTATGGTTTATAGGAACATGTATAGCTTGTTCTATAGCATCACATCCTTCCCAAGTTGGTTCATAAGTTCAAAACCTTTTCCATAAACCTTTTCCATAAGTTCTAAGGTGGTTGAAGTGGATTCTTTTAAATTGTGTATTGCAATTATTGGTTTCTCTTTTCCCTTTTTAGACTCTTTTGTTATGATCTTGTATTCTCACATGAATATAGGTATGAAATTGAAGGTTTTCGAAGCATCTTCCAATAAATTTTTGGCAACTTTATTTGCTTTTGCTTTTCTATCTATTTTACAGGTTCGACATGTGTGGTTGGTGTTAAGGGATTTATAATGTGTATAATGTAAAAAGACATATCCTTTTAGTTTCATGATCTCTTAGTGAAGAGGAGTCTAAGTTTACTTCATCATCTTCATCTAAGGAAGGCATATTACTATTGTTTGAAAGAAGTGTGTCAATGTTGTCATTTTCTAGCACCATGATACCTTCCCTAGTAGGTAGGTATTTAGGAGAACTAAAAACTAGATGTTCCCGGCATTCAATGTTTGGTTCTTCTAGAATAAATTCATCACAATTAAGGGGGTTATCAATGGTTAGATTGTTTTGCATGTCAATGATGGAATTTTCTTGTTCAATACTGTTTTCCTCATGATTCTCATTGATTGGATCTTGTAACACCATAATATCTTATTCACCAATATGAGAGATAATATATGAGAGGGAAAAATTTGATTGTTTTCCATAATTTCATCCTCTTTCTCTAAGGTCTCATTATCTTGTGCCATAATATCCACCCTTGTAGGAGATCTTTTAATAAAGTAATAGGGTAAAAGCACAAAGTTGTGTCACGCTTTATAAACGAAATGATCAATACTGATCCGACTTTTAAACTTGAATCACTAAAAAGTGGCATATATGTTTTGAATTTTGAAATGATGTAAACTAGTAAAATATGTATTTTTTAGTATATTTTATGTTTGTATTTTTAAAAATATATATATTTTAAACTAGTTTTTAATAAATGAGCACTATAATTTAGTTGCTGGTAAAAGGCTAAAATATCAAGTTGCATGAGATGTAAAATTTTTTATAGTAATTTTTTTTCTTCCATTTTTTTTTTTGTGTATTTATAACTTGAAAATTTAGTTCATACATATATTTTTTCCAATTTTTTATAAATATATATTTTTAAATAAATATTAAAATGTGCGTGAATTAAAAAATAGTTATTTCCATGGGACATCAACTTTCATATTAAATATTTATCTAAAATGTAAAAAAAAATATACCATCTTGAAATAGATTCTTTTATAGAGTGCGTCATATTTTTTCAATTTTTTTAATAAGTTTTCATATTTTTCCTTGGGATGGTAATGAATCAAATATTTTATGTTGATAACCTACTTTTAGTAAAATTAAAAATATTAAATATAATTAATAGTTAAACTATTAAAATAAAAATATTTTTGAAAACTACACTTATGGATCTACAAAAGGGTATTTTTATATATTTTTTTAAATGTTATTTACATTAGTAGGATTTATTGAGACTTCAAGTTTTTCAAATAATTTTACTTTTTTGGTAAATTGGACTCAAAGTGGTGCTCCATATATTTTTAGCTAATAGGGTATGTGTAGGATCATCATGGAAAAAATAGGCCCTTAAGTGGCAATAAAATTTAAGAAATCAGAGTTAGGCAACTTGACATAAAATTTTGAATAAGTTATCTATATTATTTCAAAAATATGTAAGAATAGAATCTATAGAAAATTGAATGTAGTTTCTAAACTATTAGGTTTATTTTTATTTTTAAAAATCTATTTGGTAAAAATTTGAAATTTCAATGCAGTAGTACTTAAATTTCAGGGAAAAAATAAGAAGTAGGTGTCTATCTGACCACCCTAACCACAATAAAATGATAATAGTTTTTTTAATAATATTTTAGATATAATTAGGGGACTCATGTCCCAATGTGATACATATATTTTTTTAATTTATTTCCAAGTAAATAATTAATTACGATTTTTTTATTACAAATTTTAAAAAATATAAAAAATCGTATGTCTAACCACCTTAACTTGGTCAAAACTTCATGAAATTCATTTTTTATCTAATCCTATAGTATGAGAAGCAAAGAATGTGATGCATGTTTCAGATTCAAAAAATGTGATACCATTTGAAAGCTATAGGTATTTTTTAATCAACCTATCAATTAGGGATTTTAGTCGTAATTTAAATAAAAAATGAATAATAATAATTTATTAAATTCAAAGTAAAGAATAATTTATATTAGTGGAAATATGAGAATCTCCTTTAAAAACCCTTTTTGTTTCATCAATTTTGGGTAAAAAAAAGTCACCAGACACATGGGCCATCATATCACTTAGATATCGCCACTTTTTGGCCCATCATGATCTTGCACATACCCAAAAAATTTAGTTGAACTTTTTTGGAAGTATCTAACCTAGCTAGAATGAATCTTAATAGATCATATGTTCGACCAAAATTGATTTTTAGTTAGAAGCACTTAAATTTAGTTGTGTTGATAAGTTGATTGAAAGTGTGACACAAATTTGTGTTTTTACCCAACAAACAAGAGGTTCAACACATTTCATGGTTAGATGTTGTAAAGTAGCTTCATTGCAAATAGGAGAGGTATCAAGAGAAGGATATCTATGATTTTCATGATTACGAATGATTGGACTATTTGGTTCAAATAGGTCTTCCCAAATGGTAGAGGAATTAGGAAAGGGAGGAATAAGATTCTCATGAGTCTCAATGAGGATATCTTCTAACACTAAACTATCTTCTTCCTATCTAGAAGATATATTAGAAGAAGGAAAGGTTTGATTATCATGATTATATACAATTACATCCCCTTGTCCAATAATGTATTTCCAAGTAGGTGAGGTAGGATTTTCATATCTCTTAATTATTAAATCTCTTAATATCAACATATCCTCCACACAAATATGTTTTTCATGATCATTCATGATTGTGTTCTTATTCACTAAAGCATTTTCACAAGTAGAGGAGCTGTTGGGAGATGAATGAATACTAGTTAAAGTAGTGGACATGATCTTAGCTTTGTGTGTCATAATATCTTTCTAAGAGGGAACAAAAATGACACTTTCATTGTTCTCAATGATTGTATCTCCTATCACCAAGATACCTTCATCACTAATAGGAGAGGTATCAGGAGAAGAACAATTATGATTGTCATGATTTTAAAGGCTTGCATCCTCTTGTATCGAACCTTTAGTGGATGATCTCAGAGAGATTAATTTATCAAGGGCTTCATCTACCATGTCAAAGTCATCACTACTAAAGGATTTTAATGATATGATTTCTCTAAGGTTAACCATTTTTTGTTTCTTTTGATATTTTTGGTTTTTGGTTTTTTATTTTCTAATGAATCTTGAATATAATATAATCTAATTGAACTATGAACTGATATTGAAAATTCATGCAATAATCTAATTCTATCCACAATTGCAATGGATGCAAATGATGCTATTTCCAATGATTCAAATGTAAAAGAAAATTAATAACAATAAATAAAAGCTTAAAAATAGGAAATTTAACTCCGTGAAATGCAATTCAAAATATGCAGAGGGACTAATTCGCTCAAGGTGGAAAATGAGTTCTAGTAGGGATTTTTTTTTTTTAAAAGAAGAATTTTTCAATTAAATTTTGTTCTTTTTATGTTTTATGATCTATATATGAGATGCAAATGCATATTTTGAATGATTTTTAATGAAATTAGATGCAAAAATGAAAGCTATATGAGCTTTCACTAATGCAAAATTTGAAACCCTTGAATGAAAATTAACCAATGCAAATCCTAATGCAATGTTAATGCAAGCCAAATCTAGGATGAAGATGTACTCCGAATGAAAATTATGATATTCTAAATGCAGGTGAAACCAAAATGGAACCAATAAATATAGGTGTGGACAGATAGAAATGTTGTTTGATTATTAAGTGCTATCGCAACCACTTTTAAGGCTTCCACTCAAGGATTACCCTAGAGATTTTGATGGAAAAGAGAAAGAGATCTTGTAATAGGGATATCCTAGGGGTTGAATATGATATAATGAGGGGCTCACCACCAAGTTAAGATTTCAAAAAGACAATGAAATGCAAGATGAAATGTAAAACCGTAATATGATACAAACTTGAATTAAATGACCTATAAATACATATAAAACAAAATAAAAAACTGTAAGATGAAATGTGTGCACCTAGAAACTTGAAGATGACTAGAAGGATTCCTGAAATGTTGGGAATTCAATTTTTTTGACCTAGTGGGACTCATTCACCATTCTAGGCGAATCAATCCCAATTCTGGATTTGTGCAAAGGAGTAGGTTTTGAGAAAAAGGGTAACTAATTCTATAAATAGATCTAGAAAATAGCTACAATGGGACTCATTCACCACTTGTGGTGAATGAGTCCTATTTGGATTTTCTAGAACTTCAAGATTTGAATATGCTCTTCTCAGTTTGCT
This sequence comes from Sequoiadendron giganteum, assembly GCA_007115665.2. NCBI lineage: Eukaryota > Viridiplantae > Streptophyta > Pinopsida > Cupressales > Cupressaceae > Sequoiadendron > Sequoiadendron giganteum. The sequence goes on from CM021102.1 coordinate 711,558,651, forward strand.
CAAATTAACGGTCATTTGAGTAGATTTCTTATATAAACAATGTCTCAAATCATTATTTCATCAAGCATGCATGTTATCAAGTCAAGCATTCAAGAGTTAAGAATTCTAAGACTTCACAAGATCAGTTCTAAAGCATTCAAGGGAAGAATTCTTCATCAATTATTGTAGCAATTCAAGATCCATCATCATATCAAAAATATATATTCTTAACATATTAAAATATTATTTTGTAACAATATTCAATTATATTAGTTTTTACAATAAATTCTCAAAAAAATTATAAAATTAAGAAAAGAAAAAATATTAATTTTGGTTTATTAACATCTTTAAAAGGCATTTTTTTCTATAGCTTAAGAATTTGGACTATGTTGAATTTCCCAAACAATTTCCATACTACTAAAAACTTGTGAGGATCATTTGGTGGGAAATAGGGAGCAAGCATGCATTTACCTCCACACTTTCATTGTTGAAGCAGTCATACACTTTTTATTCCATTTAAATTGAGTAGTGTTTCAATAATAAAGCTATCATAGTAGTATAAAATAAATTAATATCTAAAATTGTACAAAGAAAATTAGGTGTGTTATTTGTTTTAGGGAAAATAAAATAAACTCTCATTTTTATAAAGTCCGAAAATTTGGTTTTAGTATATAATATTTCAATTTATACAAATTAGATTTAGATAAATATTAATTCTTAAATGAAAATAGATATAGGATATTGTTTATTTTAACATGAATTTTATTGATTAATGTATTTGTTTGGTGTTGATTGAATACCAATATGAGATCGTGAAAGTTTATAAATGATTGCAATATATTGATTTTAGTTGTCATGTGCTTTTAGATGAAATTATACTTACAACTATAATTATTTATCACAATTACATCATTTTATCTTTCCCCATCTAAAAACACTCAATATTATGTTGACAAATACTTTTAAGAGTCAACTATATATGGTTTAAAGTTTCAAACGTCTTTATCACTTATTCATATTGTTACTATTTTCCACAATATTGAAAACACCTAGGGCAATTATGCAAAGTGGTTAGAATGATGTTTCATTATTCCATTTGTGTATACAACAACAAAACAAATAAGCAATAATGATTCTTTAATCGTGTAAATACCTCTTTCATATAAACTTATCTTTAAATACAAAATCCATAAGATTCCATAAAAAAACTTGATATCTAAACAACAAAAAAAATAAATTCAAATTAATAAACTTTTAAAATAATAAAATAAGACTACAGACAATTAAATCCAAATAACATAATCACCCACAATTTAATTTTACTATAAAAACATAAATCAACCCCAACTTTAAACATAAAATATTATTAAAAACATTAAACTAAAAACCAACATACACACAAACACAATCAATTAATAGTCTAAAATGAAAACAAATAGACTTTCCTCCTCTCTCTCTCTACATAGTTTCTCTCTTTATTTTTAATGGGCTTTGTTTTCTCTATATGTTTGTGTTTGACCTACGCAATGATTTGAATTTTTTTCGACTTATCTATAAAAAAATCATGATTACATTGGACAAAAAACTGAAAAGTGAAAAAAATTCATCATATGTTTCTCTTGAACAAATTTGCCAGCTGTCCACTCCAACTTTGTCCTAACACTGTCCCTTTTCTGGGAAGCGCATAATGCAATGAAGAAAGAGTTGAGCCTCAATCATGACGCCTGAAAACTGTCCTATCATGCTCATGCCCAACTTAGCTCTATCTTAGGACTTTTGACATTATGTACAGTTTTCTTTTTTTTTTTTTAAGGTTTTTAAATGTTATTTTATTGAGTCACAATTTTTTTTATTTTTTAATATTATGTTATTAATTGTATATTATTATATTTTTAAATATGATTTTATTAGATGTTATAGATTATTCTATTTTTAATGTTATTTTATTGGGTCTAATAGATTATTCCATTTCTAAATTATAATTATTATTAATTTATAATGACATGTCACATATCAAGAAAAAAAAATATTATAATTGTCAATATATAATATAAATGAAGGTTTCAATAATTGAATTTTTTTTTTACATTTAAAGTAATATTGATACAAAAAAATGTAGAATCAATCATAATCTTGAACATGGTATGATTTTAGGAACTTGTATTTTTTTTTTTTAAATAGAATAATTTCTTTTTGTTGCATTAACATGAATATTGTTATCAATTTTTTTTATATGTTAGTTAATTACAACATGCTTTCAAAATTCTAAGCAAATGTCCACTACAAATGCATAGTTTATTATGTCAAATGTTTAATAAGTAGATTGACAATTGCTTATCATGCATTTGATTGATTAATGTGTTTGTTTGGTGTTGAATGAATACTAATATTAGATTGTGAAGGTATACAAATTATTGTGATATATTGACTTTTGGTATCACATGATTTTAGATGAAACTATATTTTTAATTTTTCATTATTTGTCATAATTATATTATTATTATTTTTCCTCATCTGAATACACTCAATATTGTGTTCATTGATATTTTATGAGGACCATATAATAGTTAAAGTTTCAAACCTCTTTATACCTTATTCATACTGTTGTTATTTTCTACAATATTGAAATGAAGTTCCAATGTTGTACTTGTTCATAGGATAATGATGTGAGTAATAATGGATCTTTAATCTTACAAACACCTCTTTCATATAAACTTACCTTTACAAAATCCTAAAAATTCAATTAAAAAATTTTAACTTACAAATTAAAAAATCAAAATCAAAATTTGAAATTATTAACTTTAAAAAATAATTAAACAAAATTTACCCGCAATTAATTTTAACTAAAATATAAATCAAACCAATTTCAAATATAAAATATTAATAAAAAACATTAGATTGAAAGCAAACTTAAACACAAATAAAATCAGCTAATACTTGAACAACATATTAAACAACCTAAAATGAAAACAAATACACTTTCTTCCTCTCTCTACACATATTTTCTCTCTTCATTTTGTATGGCCTTTGTTTATGTAAGTTTGTGTATGACCTAGGCACTTGAATGTTTTTCTAAAGTCTACCAAATACTTCATGATTGCATTGGACAAAATGTAATAAGTGCAAATTTAATTGCACGTTGTTTTGGAACAAAATATGCAGCTTTCCACTCCCGTTTCCTGTGGATCTCTTTTGTGGTTCAGTGAATCAATGCAATGGAGGAAAACCTACTCTCGATAGTGGACAGCTGTAAACTGTCCAATCATGCTGACGCCAGCGAGTTGAATTTATCATTGGAGTTTGACATTATGTAAAGTTAAATTGGTCTTTTAAAGAGGCGATTCAATTTATAAAGATTTTATTGGGTTTGTAAATGTTATTTTATTGGGAAATGTTACAAATCAACATATAAGATATCTTATTTTTTATAAGTTTTTTTTGATATTCTTGGCAATGGTGATTTAGATGGAGATGAAGAGGAAGACACGGATGTCTCAAACAACAATGAAGATGACGATTGGGTTTATGATTTGGGCTTAGAGGATAGGGACAAAAGTTTGTAGGTTTTATGGTCGGAGGTGCAACATCTTGTGGACGAGCATTGGGTGAACAATATTTTGTTAGGCAAGGTCTCTAAGTCTAATGCTTCAAAGGTGGCTCTTGGGAAGAGAGCATTTGAGGGTGGTTTTGCTTTAGGGTTGCATAAGGGTTTCTTTTTTCTGCAATTCTTTCTCTTTCCACAACCCAAATTCTTTTTAAGTGTTGATTTTTCATATGCTAAGCATTGTTTGGTTATTTGGTTATTGAAGATAAGTTTGAGAATCTTGGTAGATTGGGTAGTTTTGAGGTGGCCTTGGTTATGAAATATTTTCCCTATGATCATGCACGAGGTTAAATCTGGGAGGCCCTAATTCCTTTTTGTTGGCATCTCCCTCTCTTGGTTATGGTGTGCTTGGGACTTCAAATCCCCTTTTACTTTTTTCCAACAAATCTCGTCTGAAGGTGTAGGGGCGTGAGGATGATGGGAAGTCTTTGGATGTAGTCCAAGATGGTGCTCCTATTTAAGGGTTGTGTAACATTCTCCCCTAATGGTTGTTTCCTCTCCCCATCTAGTCAATCATTTCGTGGTTTGTCCCCAAGGAATGACTCATTCTCAAGTCTTTACTAAGGTTAAAAAAAATGGTTATTGTGGCTTCAACTTAGCAAGTGAAAGGATTTGATAAATTTGTAGATGGTGTTGTTATGGAACTACCTCAGTCTCTTGATAAGGGTTAAATGAAGAAAATAATTTATTCTTCCCTTTTCATTACTCCTACTATGAATCTTAGGGTTTCAAAATCTTTTTAAGAGGAACGATTGCATGTTGAAGGACAAAGTTGCTCCTTTCCTATATAAACAAATTACGACTTTAAATTGGTTACTATGATCTTAGGTTAGGGTGAAAGCTCTAGGGTTAATATTGAGGTGGAGGTGGAGGGTCCTATCCAAATAGATATCCATGGTTCCATTACTACAAAGTCATCTAATTGGTTATGGAATTTACTTGTCAGATTTTGTGGAAATTATCCCAACATTGATATTATCAGAAGATGGATGCTCTTAATTTGGAAATTAAGAGGTTAGATAAAGGTTGCTACCATGTTGGATATTTTTTAGATTAATCAAAGACTCTTCTTTCAAAGGTCCTTGGTTTTGGGGGAAGAATGACATTTTCCTTAAAAATTGGTCTTTGAGATTTAACCCATTATATAATGAAATCACCATGTTCCTTGTTTTGGATAGACTATCGAGGCTACCTTAGGAATTTTAGGATGAAGAGGTTTTTATGCTTATTGACAACTATTTTGTGAAACATTGTTCTACAACTTGTTGAAGTTTTTTTTGTTTATTAAATTTTGTATGTATGGAGAAAAACAAGATGCTCCCTACTCAGATTATATTATTTTCCAAATATGGTTAACGTGTGCAAAAAATTGAATTTGATGACTCCTCAATTATTTTCCATTGTTGTTGTAATGTGGACCATGCTACTACTAGTTGCTCGAGCCATAAGAAACTAGTTTGGAGGAAAAAGGAGCAAACACCTACTACTTTCAACGAATTCGTAACAACCATTGAGGAGGTACAAAATGAAGATAATTGGGGGAACTCTCCTAAAGATTGCATGATGCAAGATACCTCGTTTAAGGCTTCAAGGCTGGATGAGGATTATTCCTTCGATCTTAAGGATATTTCTTGATCTGAAAAAATTATTTTAGGAGAGAAGGATCCGTGCACAATGGTAGAGAAAAAAATATTGGAACAATTTTTCAAACCACCAGGACTTTGGGTTGGTAATTTTCATAGTTAAAAAGGTTTTATTTTGTCTTATCCTTTGTTGATTCATAGATGTTCTACTTGGTTGTCTTTTGTTGTCTTTCTATTCTCAATGGCTTTCTCATCTTTTTGTACAAGGGTTTGAGCCCTTTCAAAATTCTTGCTTACCTTACAAAACATATACTATATCAAGTAAAAATTAAATATCGTGTGTCACATGGTGACTAGTCTTTGTTATTCTAATACATTAAATCAGTATAAATGATAGCTTGAATAATTGGATCTTTTTTCTTTAAACATAAATTTTGATTATATAACTCAAGGTAATATTGACACATTGGAACAAAAAAAATTTTGAATCATTCATTTTTTTAACATGGCACAACGAACCTCAATATTTTAAGAACTTGCATTTTATTTCATTATAATTCAAATATTAAATTTTGTGTTGCATTAACTTCAATATTATTATGAAATCATTTTTCAATATGTTGGTTAATTACATATTACCTTCAAAATTGTAGGCAAATCCCGATTCCAAATGCATAGTTTACTAATTCAAAAGCATCATAAATAAATGAACAAAGGTTTAATATGCGTTTGATTAATAAATTGTAAAATCTAGGTGTTTTGGACTCCAAATGGTGTCATTATAAGAACCAAATCACTTGCTAATCCATTAGAGATGATGTTATATGTTGTATGCACTAGTCAAAAGAGATGATTAAAATTATGGCAACAATCACAAACATATTGAAGTTAATAAGTTCTTTAGGGATAATCTTGTTCTACCTCATGCTATGACCAATATATATCTAATATGTTTGTCTAAAATATAAATTAATATAGCTTTTAATGTCTTTGAAGATTTCCTTAAACAATTTCTTACATATGATGAGGATTACCTTTATCTTTTGGACAAATAAATGTAATTTTAGTTTTATTTCTGATTTATAATTGATCAAATTATAATTTTAGCAATTCATAATTAAATGATCATAATCAAGTTTTTGTATTACCTCTAGTCCTTTGAGATACCCAAAACATCCTCCAAAGATGGCAAATTGAAACAAAATATACTTTAGGCACCCCAAAACACTCATACACATCTTCATCATAACCAAAAGAAATACACATATCAAAAAATAATGATCAACAAAATCAACACATCAAATATAGATATATAATGTTGGATTAAAGCTATATAACAACAAATATAGAATGAATTCGCTGACCATAGGCATGGACTCAAGTAATCTAAATTTTGTCGACTAGTTTCCACCTTTGAGATGCCCAAAACATCCGTAAAAGATTACAAATTGAAACAAAACATACTTTTAGACATCCCAAAACAATCAGACACATCTTCATCATAACCAAAACAAACACATATCAAAAAGAAATATCAACAAAATCAGTGCATCAAATATAAATATATAATATCGAATTTAAACTATATAACATCAAATATAAAATGAGTTCGCTGACATACGCATAGACTCAAGTAATCTAAATTTTGTCGACTAATTTCCACTACTACAGATTGGCAAAATCATAAGCTCTTCCTCTCGAAAGCAGCAACTTATGTCATACGATCTAAGCAATCCTGATCATCTTGCAGAACAATTATGTCATCCATATGTTGTACTCCATCGTGGGTGACACCCAATGTACTTCCTGCCTCACCGCCATTAAAAATTCCAGTGGCGAGAGACATTAGCGTAGACTGTGTACTGACGAGCTCTGCTTGTGTGATCGCCATTTGCGATTGCAGTTCTAATACTTTGTTCTGCAGTCGACAAACTGCACCAGTGCAGCCGTAGATTGGATCTTGCACTCTCGCATTTGCTTCATATACCATGCTGGTTACAGCATCTGCTCTCTTCTCAGCCGGAATTCCCTGCAATTACAGAACAACATATATCATTCTTAAAAAAAAATTATTTTACTGTGTGCAATTTTTTAACATCAAAGATTCAAATCATATTATTTCGTGAAGTTTGATTCGAAACCTTCACTCTTTTCTGTAGATATTTCATGAAATTTTATTCCAAATCTCAAATCTTTTTTGTTAAGGTATCTCATGATGTTTGATTCGAAGTCTTGAATCATTTTTTTAGAAATCTCATGAAGTTTGATTTGAAATCTTGATATGAATTTTTTTATATATATTGATAATTATTTATAATTATTTTTGATCATTCAAGCATCAACATGAGATCAACACAAGTTCATTGTCAGCACAACCATGAAACTAATATTAGCTCCTTTCGAACAACCATACTAGAAATAACCAATGGAAGATCAAGAATCACAACTTAAAATTCTATCTTAAATGTCCCTTTGGAATTTGAACTTGAAATTTCCCACTGAAAATTCTATGCTTTAATCAATTAAACTCAACCCCTTAGACAGTGATTTGAAAAATTAAACAAAATTATTGTAAACTGTGGAAGATATCCTTGATGAAAAAGAACTCTACGAAAAATTCTCATATATCTGTTAAAATTGAGAAAAGGAATAATCAATAACATTAATGGCAGTCTATTAACAAAATCTTTTTAAAAACTTTTGTTCAATACCTTAAGGATTCTGACTATGTTGCACGCCCCGAATATTTTGTGTACGACTAAAAACTTGGGAGGATCATTCGGTGGAAAATAGGGAGCAAGTACGCAATTATCTCCACATTTTCTATGTTGAATCTTGCAGGCTGCACAAGGATAAACTATCTGAGAGATCTTTTGCACTCTCTGTTCCATCTGGATTAAGCAGCAGTTTATGTACGTTTCAAGAGTAAAGCTGGCAGACCAGAATATTACAACATAAGTTAGTATTAAAATGTTTAACTGAAGCTGGGAATGAATGGTATGATATAGATGTGGGAGACGCTTGACACAGAGTTAGGCGGCTATTCTGAACATTTTCCTCGTTGCCATTTGAGGCCGAGAGATGAGGTACGATAATTGTACAGTTGATTAGGTGTCTTAAATATCTTAAATCAACTAATACCAAATTCGACTAGCTCATCACATGTGATTTAATTCTTCTTCAGTTGATCCAAAGTAGGTGTGGAATATTTAGTTACTTTACAGCTGGAAACTGGATGAAGTTTGTGGGCGTGAAAAAAATGGGAATGGAGTTATCTGGGGAATCACGTCACATATGATGAAAAAGAATGTGCATGTTTTTTCGCGTCTATAAAAGAGTAAGCAAAAACATTATTTCTTTTTTTCGGGCTTTGAATAATTGATTTTATTGTCTACATATAGACAATAATTGGAACAAAATAAAATATTTAAATGTACAACAATAATATCAGCACGTTGGAATAGAGTGAATGTTGAAAATACTTAATTTTTTAAATATGACATAAAGAACTTCTAGATAGTAAGTGTACAACAATAATATCAGTGCATTGGAATAAAGTGAATGATGGAAATATTTAATTTTTTAAACATGATATAGAGAACTTCTAGATATTAGGACATTTTATTTTGACTTTTTGTTGTTAACATTATATATATTTTTTCATCGATTTCAATATTGTAGTCAAATCATTTTCTAGCTACTAGGAATAATATTTTAAAGGACAAGAACATGATAAAAACTTAATTATTGTTTAAACTAGGATAAGCAAGTATCTCTAATTGAATATAAAAAATAATTAATATTTAAATGTTATCTAAATCCAATAATTTAGGCTTCCAACTACAAGAAAATAGTACAATCATTAGCATTAAATGTTAACATAGATTTTTAAAATATGAAATTTATTTTTCAAGGAGCTTTTACAAACCTAAACAACTAGTATTTTAATGTGATAAATGTTGTCCACATAATTTGAAAGTATAAAGCTTGACTATCATAAGGATAAATGCTAAAAAATAAAATGATAGATCAATAGTGTTGGCAAAAACACAAAAACAACAAAGAGTTAAGGAGTTGACTCCTCTCTTAAAAGGAAATTTGATGATCTTTCCAAGGTCACTAGATTGCTAGATCCTAGTTGTGCATACATAACATTGAGGCTAATGACAACTATTTTAACAAGGGGCATGTTTGGTATTCATAGCATCAAATATGCACAACATCAATGAAGCTTTGATTGAGGGGATATAACTAATCTAATCCTACTCTACTATAACACAAAGAAAATGCAAATGTTAAAGTGGGGGAAAGAGAAGGGGGAAATCCATAAATAGGAAATTAGAGAGGGAGGACAAGTCTACCATTTGTAAGAAATATTACTAAATATTAATACTTGTTATAAACATAATACTAACAAATTATGCTATTACTAGTATTACCTCAAGATATCATATACAAGAGTCTAAGCAAAGCATAAATTTCATAAGCTTATTTTTAAATACAAATAAAGAGTCGTACATCACCAAATTTCTTGTATGGATGGTCACCGAGAATCCATAGATATAAATCCATTAAGCTCAATTACAAAAGTGTTTATAAACTATATGAATATAAGATGCAATATTTGTGCTTTTAGGAAACAAGTCTTAAGACACAACTTTAAAAAAATTAGTAGTATTGTTCACATTTTTCATCAAGTGCCAATTGTTTAATTTTTTTTTTATTAATTAATTCGCTTATAGATATATATTATCATGTTCATGCATACCATTTTACGTAGCTTTCTATATAATAAAATATACATAATTTTTTTCTTCATACTTTTTGACAAGAATCTTCATTTCCTCCAATGTAGGAAGAATACTGGATAAATTTATAACTATTTCTATGTTACTTAACATAAATAAGAATTCAAGCTCTTTGTCTACTATGAGTTAATTTTTTACATTAGCTTTAGCAAGGATTGATATTCTAAAAGTAATTTTTGCATTGGTTCATGAAAGGAGATCCATCTAGTGTTAAAATCCTTAAGAATCCTGTTTCCTATAGCTATTCCCTTAGAAAAATGTTGAAATTGAAAATATTAAAATTTGAGAAAAGGCATTAGAGAAGCTTGTGGATTGTCTTCATCATTTTTTTCTACAATAAAAACTTAAAATTTTAAATGCTAAAGTTATCATGCCCATAAAGTGAACACAACTTAAGATTTATTTAATTTTAACAACTAAACACCTCCTCTTATGTCATGATACCATGCGATTCTATCGTGTGCACTTGGAGATACTACATACATAACGTCACTACACACATGCTTCCTAGAAGACGAGGAAGGGGAAATGCACATTCAATGTGGTAGAATCCATTCTACACATCCTATGATGTTGGAAAGTTTATGATAGTGTAGGAATCTAAAAAAGGACATATGAAGGGAAAACCTTGTAGGATTACTTCCCAATTAGGTAACCTATGTGAAATGGAAGTGGTCATGTCTCTAGGATAAGACCTTATTCCATAAAGAGCTAAATGAATAATATATTTCTTTGAAATTTTTTGTTTCAATGTTTATTTTATATTGTTAATAACTAGTTTAAGTCTTGAACTATTTAATATTTATATATCATGAGAAATACTTTTCTCTCTAATTCTTAATAATTGACACCAAGATATATTTTTTATATGATAAATGAAGATGGTGTAATTACAATCCTAATGGTTGAGATTCATTCGAGAATATTCATTAGAGTGACTAACCTCCATCTAATAGTTAACTTGATAATCTAGAAAGAGGTTGATTAATTATTAAATTCATACGCTATTGATATAGTGTTCCATATGGTCTATTTAATTTAATTTAATTTAATTATATCCAAAGAAAGAGCTTAGCTAGAAATAATAATTTATCTCCACTATTGCTATTACACATTATAAATATATATACATTTATTTATTTTAATTAAACTAAATGATTTGACCATAGGGTAAACCCCTTCAAAACAATGATAGAACTACTAACATAAATTGGGTCAAAATATTTACAAATAAACAATTTTATTTATCGATAGGTGACTTATTTAATTACATATGTATGTAGGACATAATAATTTGGCACATACATTACCAAAAAAATTAAAGAAATTTACTACTCACATTTAATAGTCTTAACCATCATGGCATCATTAACTCTCTCTTTCTTGTATCTAATTGATTTTATTGCAATGGTACTGATATAAACATAGAGTAATTGCTAAACAACACTTATATAACTATTAATATTTTTGTGTTACCCTTGTTAATATGTCATTTAGGAAGTCTTAAATTTTTTTTCAAAGTCATTAGCTTGTTTTTAGATCTTAGCATAGTTTTAGGTCATGTTTTTAAAATATTGAATGAGTGAGGAAAAGGTCCTAGGAACCCAGGAGGAAACAATAAACCTTCAATGTGTACTAAGTATCACACCAAAATAAGAGGGAAACAATCTAATAGTTTTCTCTTTGATAGTTTTAGGTTATTTGTGAGTGGATTTAAAGGAGTCCCCTAATCATGTTTGGCATGAAAATTACATTTTATTCCTTATTACCTTGAGAAAATCATGTTGCACTTTGTGGAGCATGGATAGGGCACATTCCATAATGATGGAGAGCTTGCATGGCATGTTACATGAAGAACCTAAGAGATTTAGGGGTCTTGTAATAGGTCATCTACATACTCCCATCTGTCTCTAGGATGAGACCTTATTCCATAAAGAGCTAAATGAATAATATATTTCTTTGAAATGTTTTGTTTCAATGTTTATTTTATATTGTTAATAACTAGTTTAAGTCTTGAACTATTTAATATTTATATATCATGAGAAATACTTTTCTCTCTAATTCTTAAAAAATGACATCAAGATATATTTTTTATATGATAAATGAAGATGGTCTAATTACAATCCTAATGGTTGAGATTCATTGGAGAATATTCATTAGAGTGGCTAACCTCTGTCTAATAGTTAACTTGATAATTTAGAAAGAGGTTGATTAATTATCAAATTCATACACTATTGATATAGTGTTCCATATGGTCTATTTAATTTAATTTAATTATATCCAAAGAAAGAACTTAGCTAGAAATAATAATTTATCTCCACTGTTGCTATTACACATTATAAATATATATACATTTATTTATTTTAATTAAACTAAATGATTTGATCATAGGGTAAATCCCTTCAAAACAATGATAAAACTACTAACATAAATTGGGTCAAAATATTTACAAATAAACAATTTTATTTATCGATAGGTGACTTATTTAATTACATATGTATGTAGGACATAATAATTTGGCACATACATTACCAAAAAATTTGAAGAAATTTACTACTCATATTTAATAGTCTTAACCATCATGGCATCATTAACTCTCTCTTTCTTGTATCTAATTGATTTTATTGCAATGGTAATGATATAAACATAGAGTGGTTGCTAAACAACACTTATATAACTATTAATATTTTTGTGTCACCCTTGTTAATATGTCATTTAGGAAGTCTTAAATTTTTTTCCAAAGTCATTAGCTTGTTTTTAGATCTTAGCATAGTTTTAGGTCATGTTTTTAAAATATTGAATGAGTGAGGAAAAGGTCCTAGGAACCAAGGAGGAAACAATAAACCTTCAATGTGTACTAAGTATCACACCAAAATAAGAGGGAAACAATCTAATAGTTTTCTCTTTGATAGTTTTAGGTTATTTGTGAGTGGATTTAAAGGAGTCCTCCAATCATGTTTGGCATGAAAATTACATTTTATTCCTTATTACCTAGAAAAAATCATGTTGCACTTCGTGGAGCATGGATAGGGAACATTCCATAATGTTGGAGAGGTTGCATGACATGAAGAACCTAAGAGATTTAGGGGTCTTGTAATAGGTCATCTACATATTCCCATCTATCTCTAAGATGGAGATATAGATGGTTGTCTTCTATACTTAAAGGTATTCCATTTCCCATGAAATATTTGATAAAGAAAATTTATATGAAGACCATAATATTGTATGAATATTTTATTTTTGCAAAGGTCCTTGAAGTATCATACTATCCTTTAAATCCTTTAGTATTTTTTGAAAACATATCTATAGGGGTAGTTGAGGGTCAATTGAACTATGAAAGGGATTGTTTAGTATAAATGCATATTCTATCTTAGGAGGGTTTACATAGCTCACTAAGGTTTCTACTTAGCTCGATAAGGATCTATTTAGTCATGAGAGCTCTTGAAAAGTGTCAAGTATTTATACAAAAGGGATAAAAGCATTAGATTCCATATGAATAGGTTTTCCCAAACAAGACCATTTTGTATGAGAAGCTAGTTGTAATAGATAGTGTTAAGAGACCTATTTACCAGATATTAGAAGAATATTAAAACCTTTGATAATTCATGAAGATTTTAAAAAATTACATGAGCAATATCCCTAGGATTTGGTATACATAGTCCATAGGAACAATGGTAATGATATCTTTGTAGCTTATAAATGGAAGCCATTACAAGACACACAAGGAAGTCTACAGTCAACAAAGCTACACAGGCCAAGTGTTATAAATTTCTTTCAAGCTTGAAAGGTTCCTTCATAATGCCAAAATACTTTTGTAAGAGTAGCTAAATATCTACACACCTATAAGTATTAGTACCAGGACATTTTTTTTAAATGGTATAGAGAAAAATGGTGTAGTATGTGATGAGGTTTTAAAAGAAATGAAAAAATATATCTCAAAATAAATCACCCTCACATAAGATCTATACATCCCAATGAGTTAGAAAGAATAAAATGGTTACTACAAGGTGCTTAAAGTATGGAAGACAATCAAATGATGATGATAGTGAATCAAGATGGTATGACAATGTTTTGAATGATAGGTTTAAAGGAGATGTACATATTGTTGAACAAGGAAGGTCATGTGGATGGTTTATTACACTAATTTCAAGGGTTTGAATGATGTAATTTTATAATAAGTCCTCACACGTGATGACACTCATAAAATTAAAGAGATCAAATAAGTTAATTATCCAAATGATTATCATGAGTGAGACATGAAATATCTAACACTAGTATCGAAAATATAGTCAACTATGGACAACCATACATGGCCTTTGGACATAGGAATAGTATTAATGGAGATGTTTTAGGGTCAACATTTGTTGGACTAAAGTTGCCAGCATCTCCCTTCGGGTTCATGACATGGTTTAATTGCCTCCCATGGATCTTAACTGACACTTGTATCGGGCATTGACAGGTCAATCTTTTGGTGCAATGACAAGGCCAACAATTGGTATTAGAGCCGGTCATGGGTTTGAACCCCTCGGGTGATGCTGAGGGGAGGATTGTTGGACTAACCGCCAGCATCTCCCTTTGGGTTCATGACATGGTTTAACCGCCTCCCGTGGATCTTAACTGACACTTGTATCAGGCATTGATAGGTCGATCTTTTGGTGCAACGACAAGGCCAACAACATTAAGGGTTCTAAACAAGAGACAAAGTGTATTATGAGTGACTAAGTCCTTAAGGAAACTAAGATAGCATTCATATAATGTTAGTGCACTTTTGATGATCAAAGTAAGGGGATAGTCATGAAGAAGACCATAGTAAATAAAGAGATAGTCCATGTGAGGATTTTGGTTGGTACACATCAAGACAATAGTTCCAAGATACAATGGTATATTGAGTTAAATGAGAAGTCATTAAAGAGGAAGAAACTATCAAACCTCAAAAATTTAGCACTCCATGAAAATTACAACAAAAAAATACAAGACAATCCCAAAGACATTGTCATGGAAATGCTATTCATTTTAAAAGAAAATATGGAACACAACTTGTGTACAATAAAATTCATGAACAAGAAGGTCAAAATGACATGAAAAAGTGTGATAACAATGTTCAAGGGCATTGTTCATAGAAAGGATAGATGTTTTAGAAAACTAAAGAGGATAGACCATGAATAAAATAAAAGAGGACACTATGAACTAGTAAATATTGTCTTAGTACTATCCTAAAGGTAGAATTTGGTATATTTTAGAAGATAGTCTACAATTGTGTGGATAGTAGCAAGAGAATTATGAGATGAAATTTATGCCATAATAGGGACATAGTAGCATTTCATGTATTGATGGTCACTATTTAAAATTGCTATCTCCATGATTCTAACCATAAAAACAATATGTAAGTCTTAAGCTCTAGAACAATCAAACATATACTATTATTGTTTCATCATTTGATCCTCCATTCAAAATCATTCCCTAACTACCCTCTATGACTATCATAAATTGAGGTTCCACATTAAGGATCTATATTGAATAGATGTAATGAACTCATTTTCCCTATTTATAAGTGAAAGATATAGTTAGAGTGAATAAACCTATGCTAATAAGAGAAATGAAAGTCAATAATTTGAGCTTATGGAAAATACAATCATCACAATGAATGAAGGGTTAAGGGACACCAAAGCGGTATTTTCAAAGGACAAAAATGAATGCAAGAATCAAATGAAATGAAAATTTCATGAAGAATAGTCATAATCAATAAACACAAATAAACTATCTATAGTAGCAATAGTATTATGTGTTAGAGATTAGTGAAGCCCATAGATAATGCATGATAGCTATGTCCTATACATTTCAAGGATAGTAAACTATGGATTCTACTATAGGAAAAAAATCCAACAACTAAATCTAAAGGGTAGTGTAAAAGAATAGTAAAAATAAAAAATGCATGTGTTCTAAGTGTGTTTCCTTAAGTGGTAGTGTATTGTTGTATTCTATTAAGGGTAGTGTTATAGAGCCACATAATGAAATTAATTAGGGTAGTGATAAGAGACTATATATGAATAAAACCCTAAGGATCTATAGAAATAATACAAGATGATTACAAGGAGTCTATGTTGTCTTGAAGACCATTAAAATAACATCATAGTCAATGAGGCTAGTGCTCATAAATAATCTTTTGAAAACGTATTGAAGGAAATATTTCTCCATGCTATCAAGGAGACATAATTCATCTCAAAATCATCAAAGAGAAGTTTTACAATCATGCAAGTGGAAGTTGATTTGAGGAATTACAACTATACCATTCATTTATGAAGCAATTTTGGGAGATGTAATGGTCTGTAAGAGAGTTATGAAAGCATATTATCACCTTGTGAGAATTTAGGAGGATAGAGCATGTATTAAAGTTTTTCTTTCAAAATTTCTAGGTCCTTAGAATGCACATTTCTATCACATTCTACCTTTATGTCACAAAGGAGTCTTTGAAAGAGAAAATTCAAGAGTATGTTTTCAGTGCCCAAGGGAGGTTGACCAAGAAATTCCTAGGAAAGAATATTCAATTATTTCCATGACATGTGTCCCATATTTGTTGGTTTTATTAGATTTACAAAGGGGGTACACCTAGAAAAAGGATGAGAAATAAATTTATATAAAAATACTCAATTGTAGTTGTAATTATTATTATTATCAACTAGTAAACTTTTAAAACCCACTTCTTTTAGAAGAAATGTCATTCTAAAAATTGTACTCAAATTTGTACCTTTTGAATAAATAAAATTAATATTTTTACCTCCTCAAGAGTTGTACATTGTGTGAGATTCTTAAAATAGTTGAATTTATCTTGTGATCATTTTTTTATCCTAAATTTTTAGTCCTATTTCTATTACCTTTGTATATAAATATATGTTATTTGTAGGTCATAGTTCATGCTTTCTATCAAGTTTCAAGTAAGATTCAACTGTGAATGTCCTTTCCTTATGAATATTAACATAAATTTTCTCCCTCTTATTGGAGTTTTAAATTTCTGCATGCATGGTGGACTTTGTCATGGGGGTATCTAATGGTCCCCCTTTGCCCCCTCTTGACCTGTGCTCCCCTCCTTTGGGGACATGTCTAGTGGGTATCCCCTCTATGGGATCTGCGCTTTCTCCTTCAGGCATTTTGAAGGATTTGGCTTCTCCGGGTGGTTCTTCTATGCCGGCAGTTGAGTTTTCTCCAACTGTCAGTTGGAAGAATGTTTTAACTAGTGGGAAACAATTATCCTCTTTGTTTTCGGCTCCTCTTGAGTTTTTTTCGACTGCTAGTACTTTGTTTGACATACCAGATTTGATTAGCGATAGGATCCTTTCCTCCATGGAGAATGCTGTGGTGGGGAGATTCCTCTCCTATCGTCCTATGGTGTATATGGTTCGAAAATGGGTTGTTGTGAAGTGGCGGCTTAAGGGAAGTGTGGAGATTTGAGCGATGGCTGGTGGTCTCTTCATTTTTAGGTTTGCTATAGCTGAGGACTTGGTGACCACTTTGTCGTCAGGCCCATGGGTTTATGGGAAGCACAGCCTAGCTTTGTGTAGGTGGAAACCTGGTTTCAACCCTGTTGTTGACCTTAACATGTCGGCTCCTATTTGGGTGCGATTGTCGGGTTTACCTCTTGAGTTCTAGGATGAAGCCATATTCAAGGCTGTTGGTGATTCGTTGGGTCAGTTTTTTACTACAGATGGTGTCACTAAATCGAAGTCAAGGTTAGTCTTTTCTCGATTCTATGTCAATATTTGCGTTGGTAAAATTCTACCAAGCTCTATCAAGCTATGTTCAAAGCTGGGAAACTGGATCCAACCTGTTTGTTACAAAAACGCAATGGTATTTTTTCAAAGGTCTGCCAAAGCTAGGCATCTTATTTCTGATTGCAAATCTTCGGTCAGTCAGGAGTCTAAGGATGTGTTAAATCCCACAAATCTGGTTGTGGATACCTCGAGGCCTTCGAGTGTCTTTGCGCTTGTTCCCCTTGACTCTGTTCGGCCACCTGTGCTTTCTCCGTGTCCACCACCCCTTGCTTATCCTCACACTGATTTGAACCCTTGTGTCTTTTTGGTGTTGGAAACCTTACCTCGAGAGGTCTCCTTGTCTCAGGATCCTGGATCCTTGGTTGTCGTTACCTTGCCTGTGGGGGCTTCTGATGGGATCTTTGGTCTTGGTTCATCGGTCGTTGATCCTCTATCATTGAATGTCACTCAGGGGACTTGTGAGGATTCGGTTGAAGAGGGTGAAATTTGGGAGGAAGAGTGTTCTGGCATGATTGAAGAGTCTACTGAAAACTTGGGAAGCTTAAAGCTGGAGAAAGTAGAGGATGAAGGGATTTGGACTACGCCTAAGAAGAAGGGTAGGAAGAAGAAGGCAAATGTTGGAGGGGATTCCAAACCTGGGAGACCCTCTCACAGATCCACCAAAACGTGAGAAACAACAAATGAGATTGCCCTAGGGAAGTAGAGGACATTGGACGTGTCCTCAAAAAATGGTCAAAAATGAGGATTATGTC
Organism: Sequoiadendron giganteum; assembly: GCA_007115665.2. Classification (NCBI taxonomy): domain Eukaryota; kingdom Viridiplantae; phylum Streptophyta; class Pinopsida; order Cupressales; family Cupressaceae; genus Sequoiadendron; species Sequoiadendron giganteum. The sequence goes on from CM021102.1 coordinate 711,577,143, forward strand.
TTGGAATGTTCGGGGGCTTAATAGTTTGCACAAATAGCATGCCTTGAAGAACTATATAGTGGAGCATAAGATTGATGTTTGTCTCCTTCAAAGTTGCTAGCTTTTTATGGCCTAATGCTTCCTATATTCATAGTGATGCCGAGGGAGCTTTGGGTGGTTTGGCCATGCTTTGGAATCCTTCCTGTTTATAGGGTTCTGCATTATTTCATTGTAAAAATAGCATAGGGGTTTCATTCTCTGTTGGCGGAGTAGAATGGTCTATAATAAATATTTACGCTCCTAATAAGAGGAACTTGAGGAATATTCTTTGGAATAATATGGTGGCTAAGATTAATATGAATAATGGAGGTCGGTGGCTTGTTGCTGAAGATTTCAACTCTCCCTTGTTACCATCTAAAAAAAGTGGGGGCCTCTTGAATTACACTGACAACATGACATATTTGGAAAACTTTATGTTTTTGTCAGGGCTAATAGATATTGAACTTCTGGGCCAACATTTCACCTAGTCTAATAGAAGGGCGGGTGGTGATTTGATTCAGGTTCGGCTTGACTGCTTTCTTTATTCTCCCCATTGGACTAATGCCTTAGAGGCCAACCTGGTTACTCTACCTAGGACAGTATCAGACCATAATCCTCTTCTGCTGACCACTAATATTCGTCCTTCTGGTGGTCCCTATCCTTTTTGTTTTGAAATAATGTGGAACTCTCACCCCGATTTCAAAAAAAAATGCTGAATGGTGGAATATTCCTGTCCAAGGTTCCCCTATGTTTAAGCTCTGCTATAAACTTAAACATATTAAACTGATGGTTAAAGGTTGGAATAGAAATGTGTTTGGGGATGTTTTTCAAAGGAAAAAATAGCTCGAGGGGAGGTTGAGGACCTTGTAGAAGAATATGGATGAGGGAGATGTCAGTCAGCAGACTAACAATCAAGAAAAGGATACCAGAATGGAATGGGAAAAGGTTTTGAAAAATGAAGAGGTCTTCTTGAAGCAAAAATCTAGAGTCCAATGGCTGAAGGAAGGAGATAGGAACATGTCCTTTTTCCATGTTTCTGCCATCAAACATCGGAAAAGGAATCAAATTTCTAAATTGATAAGTGTCTCTAGGGAGGTGATATCTAATCAAGCTCATATTAAGTCCTGTGCAGTTAATTATTTCAAGGAGGCTTTTTCGGCCCCTACAGGGGCGCCCAACATGGCTCTGGACTGTAAGATCCTCCAACATCTCCCTACTTCCATCTCTCTTGAGGATAACTTGGGAACTCTTAGGAGTGTTTCCACGGAAGAGGTTCAATTGGCTACTTTTAGTATGGGGGCCTTCAAAGCTCCAGGACCTGATGGGTTTCCTCCTGCATTCTTTCAAATCTTCTGGGATATTGTCGGTTGGGACCTTGTGCTTGCTGTTAGGGGCTTCTTAAAATCTGGTAAGATTCTTAAACAAATGAATCACACTTTCATTGCCCTTATACCCAAGATTAGTGAGCCTCTTTCAGTGTCTGACTTCTGACCTATTAGTCTTTGTAATACCTTCTATAAGATCATTTCTAAGATTCTTGTTAACCGGATCAAACCTCTGCTGGATAAAATTATAAGTCACACTCAAATGAGGTTTGTCCCAGGGCGACATATTCTTGATGCTTCTTTGACTACCCATGAACTGCTCCATTCTATGGATGGATGTAATAATGAGGGGATGGCGCTTAAGCTTGACATTTCCAAAGCTTATGATAAGGTTATGTGGGAATTCATTCCAAAGGTCCTGGCCAAGTTTGGCTTTAACAGTTTGGTCATTAAGCTCATTATGAAATGTGTTTGTATTGTTAAGTTCTCAGTTTTGGTGAATTGACCCCCTTGTGGATTCTTCTCTGCTGGTAGAGGGCTCAGACAGGGAGGCCCTCTCCCCCCCTATCTCTTTATTATGATTGTCAATGTGCTTAGTAGGAATTTTACGAGTCTGCTGTCAGAGGGCTCCATATTTGGTCTTAGAGCGGCTACTTCTCTTTGTCCGACTATTGTGCAACAATTTGTGGATGACACATTTCTATTTGGGAAGGCCTCTGTTGTGGAAGCTAGGAAGTGGAAAGCTTGCCTTAACAGCTATGCATCCTGCTTTGGTTAGTGCATCAAATACAATAAGAGCAAGATTTACTTCTTTAACTACTTGCCAAATTTGGAAAACAGAGTGATTGCGATCCTGGGATGTGTTGGGGATTCTCTCCCGTCAGTTTACCTTGGGCTCCCACTAATGGTTAAGGAGGTTCAACTGGAAAATGGAATTCTATCTTGGAAAGGATCCAAAGGAAGCTGGCTGGTTGGAAGGGCTCTTTACTTAGTCATGCTGGAAAACTCTAACTTCTTACTGCGGCTATACAAGGTATCCCCACCTACTTTTTAACTATTTTTAAGATGCCCAAGTATATTGAGGAAAAGTTTGAAAGAATTCAAAGGAATTTCCTTTGGTCCGGTAGTGAGGAAAAAAAAAGATTACTTTGGTAAAATGGGAAAGGGTTTACCAGGCTAAAAATTGTTGGGGGCTTGGAATAAGGAAGATTGTTATCTCTCTGATGGCCAAGGTTGGGTGGCACCAGTTAAGGAACACCAAGGACTGGTGCAAAATTTTGAATGCTAAGTACCTCCAGAACAGGCCTTTGATTGATTGTCTTTTGAAACCCCATCCCCATGGTTCCATTATCTAGAGGAGTATCTACAACACACAAGGCCTACTAAAAAAAGGAATCAAATGGAAAATGGGAAACGGGGTCAAAATCAGATTGTGGGAAGATGCTTGGCTTTTGGACTCCCCCTTGTCTGGCTCTGATTTTGGAGCGGTGATGGATGAAGCTTATATATTCTTTGGTTTATATATTAGTGACTATGTGATTAGACCTCTTGGAGCTACGATTTGGAGAGATCTCTCCCTTTGCTGCCCCCACTCTCTTGACCTTTGCCACCTAGCTAGATCCCTTCAGCTGTTGCTCTCCAGTATCAGGTTTCCTTCCTATGACAGGGAGGATGAGTTCTTTTGGGCTTTAGATAAGTAGGGGGATCTTTCAGTTCGATCTGCTTACAGACTGCTAACTAAGGAAATTTTTGTTGAGGAACATTAGAGGAGGGTTTGGAATCGTCACATGATCCCTAAAATAATTTTTTTCTGGTGGATGGCCTATCATAATAGGATCTTAACTCAGGACAATTTGAGAATTCGAGGGTTGTGCTTTACCAATAGATGTTTCCTTTGCAAGGAGGGGGAGGAAACTGTCAGCCACCTTTTGTTACACTGCCTGTATGCTGCTGAAGTTTGGGGGATGGCTTTTGAGAAACTTGATGTCTATTGGGTTATGAGCAAAGACCTTTTGTCATTTATTCTGGGCTGGAATGGGCCTTTTATCCATCCTCTGACTGGTGAAATTTGGAGGTAGACCCCCCAATCTTAGGTTGGTGTTTATGGAAAGAGATGAATAATAGGGTTTTCAGGAATATTGAGCGGAGCCCCAAGGAGGTGTTTGGCATTGGTGTTCGGCTCATAGAGGAGAATATCTCCCTCTTTGATGGGAAACTTCCAGAGTTGGGGCCGCGAGACTACGAAATAAAAATGGCTAAGGAATGACATCAGGATCTAAAGGCTAATGCCTTTGATAATTCGAAACTATTAGCTAGGAAAAATACCAAATGGGAGCCTCCAGATTGTGGATGGTTCAAATTTAATTTTGATGGAAGGGCAAGTATAGGTGGGATTATCAGAGACTCTATGCGAAAGATGGTGGCGAGGTTTGCTGGTGGCATTGGGATTCAGTCGGCTCTAGTTGTTGAGGCTCGTGCACTATTTATGGGCCTCAAAATTGTTGTTTCTGTGGGGATTGTTAATCTCCATATTGAAGGAGATTCCAAAGCGGTGACAGATGTAGTGGAAAAAGATAGATTTATAGGTTGGAATACCAAGGACATTTTGATGGATGCTAGCTTCCTTATGTCCAAATTAAGGGACAAAAAGGTGACTCATATTTTCAGAGAAGGCAACCGTGTGGTGGATGCCTTGGCTAATTTTGGCTCGGGTTGGGATTTGGCTAGATGTTGGAGGAATAAGGAAAGATTGCCACCAAATATTCAAGATTTGATAGATCAGGACAAGGCTACCATGGTTTATAATTATTTTCAACTTTGGGATGATGAGAGCTGATTGGGGGGCCCACTGGTTAATTTGGGTGTGCTGGTGGATGAATGTCAATATTGGTATGGAGTACAGGTGGAGTTATCCTAGAAAAGCTAAGTGTGTGTGGGGCAGGGAAAGGAGCATCCATGTGTCTGTCCTTTGGACTTGGTGGATGGGTTTAGTTTATAAGATTATGATGAGATGGCAGGGAGGGGATTTAAGTGAGGAGATCAAGTCTAGTTTTGGCGGTGTGATGCGGGTTAATTGGAAGGACATGACTTCTTATCAGGTGAGAAACCATACTGTGTGTGCTACTCTTTTGGGAATTGGATTGCTTGTTTTATCTCCTCATTACATTTGGAGGAGTGAGTGTATTTATAATGATGTGACTTTCTATGATGCGTTTTGGCCGCATTCTAGAGACTTCGGGCCAGCTAGTTTAGCTAGGGGTTCGTTTGGCTTATTTTGGAGGTTTACTAAATTTAGTTTATTGGTCCATCTACATGGGGTTTCATGCTTTCCCTACATCTGCGCCAACTTTTTCCCTCTCTACTATAGTCATAAATTCATTAATTTTTGTGTCCTTTCTCACTGTGGTATATTTCCTCTCTGCGAGTGTGAATTGTATGCGGGGTTTAATTTCCTTCACTGTAATCCCGACCTTAACTATCTTTTAGAGATTATTGTTCGTGACTGCTACTTTGGTATTTCTTGCATTTTTGTGAGCTTTCTATGCAGTCTGGCAGTATGGGTGGTGATCGCGTTCGGACGGAACTGGACAATTGTGATGAATTTCAAAACAACCCGTTGGTTTGGCACATTTATGTGGAGGGAGGAATTGCTCCGCTCATGGAATGCTTAGTCGGTCATGATCCCATTTTATCGGGTCAGTTTGCTAGTTCATGGAAGGACAGGAGGGTTTCCATTGGTGGGATTTCATTCGAAATCAACGAGGATGTTATTGTGCAGGCTACGGGTTTGCTATGTGAGGGGAAAAAATATCATAAACACACTAAAAAGCTGGACCATGAGAGACTTAAGGCATTTTTCAAAGGAGAGGAGACCCCAGTTAGGAACCGGATAGTGTTTGAAAGGGAAGAGGTTCTTAAGCCATGGGACTAGGTTTGCATGGCGCTGATGAAATATGTTACATTGGAAGGTAGATACAAAATTGGTTTCTTTTATCATTTCCCTCTGTTAAACCACCTTAGGCATAAAATGCTACTTAGTTTTCCATTTTTCCTTCTAATGGACCTGGAAAGTTCTATGGACAAGTGTAAAGCATTGGCCAGCCGAAATCCCTATGATCTTTAGCCGCTCCCACTCCATCAGGGGCTAATCCTCCACCTGTATCACTTTCATCTTGCCCTCTACCCGCCTAAAGCCATCACCGCTGTCCCCGTTGAGAACACTGAACCCCTCTATATGGTACATGTCTCCCTAGTCGAGTCCAAGAGTCCTCCTCAGAAATCTAATATTGACAATGTGGGGAGTGCCAAAGCCAAATTTTCCACCAAAAAGCTTAAGGGTGGGTTAGGCAAGGCCCATGCTAGTGCAGCGGAAGGGCTCTGTGAGCTAAAAGCCACTCAGGCTGACACGGCTGTTACTGGCACAATATCGAAAAAATGTAAGGAGAAATGCATGTAGGCTACGACTGTTAAAGATGGCAAGGGTAAGAATGTGGTTAGGAAAGATTCCAGAGGGGATACGGTTGTGGGGAACACAAAGATGACTGGAGGGGAAAGTGTTAGGAGGAGATCTGGGAGGCTAGCTAAGAACAGGAAGCAGAGGTTAATCATTGAAGATTCAGAGGAGGAGCAGTCAAACAACAAAGGTTACAAGGAAGAAGAGTCTGAAGATGTGGAAGAAGATATGCTGGAGAGGCCCCAACTTACTCTGGTGGACAGCAAACTCCCTTTTGATGGCTTTGGCTCACACTCTCCACAACCGTTGGTGGATGAGCCTGGTGAGGTTTAGGGTGCTATGGATGTTGGGATGGATTCGGACAAGGTGGCGAAGAGATTGGACACTCTGGATAAAAGATTTTGGGGGCTGACTCGCTTCACCATGAAACTGGGTCACTTTGTTAAGAGTACTTTGTCTAATGCCATAAAAGAGGAATTGGAGGGGAACAATAGCCAGGAAAACAAAGAGTGGGTGGGAGACGAGGCAGTGGACCTCCTAATTAAAAACTGGGACGATGCCAGTTAGTTGCTCCTGGCACTGGTCTATTGGCTGTTTCTTAGCTATTGATGTGCTGCCTTTGGGCTGTCTCTATTTTTGCCTGTTTATGTTAGTTGTTTAAGACTTGTCCTTTTTTGGCCCTAGTGGCTCGTTATGTAGGGTATAGCACCCTATAAATGTTGTTTAACTTCTCAAAAACATAAATTGTAAGTATTTCTATGAAATACTCATGTAAAACATGTCCAACTATATTTTGTGTATTTCATAGATTAATTTATTGGTAATATTTTGTAGTCTTTAGATTAGTACAATTGATTAAAAATCTAGTGGATTACCTCTTTTATACTTTAATATTTATTTTTTGTTATTATTTACCCTTTTCATTACAACACTAGTAGAATGAGTTAGTTTTTTAGGTTCTACACTAGGGGAACTAACCTTATCTAAATATTCATTCCAATATATAGGTCACCCACCGCCTAGGAGTGTTTCCATGGTATCAACTGAAGAGAGAGTTAACCTATTACTTTCTCAAGGATGCAATTCAGTTTGATAATAGCTTTTGGAACACCTAGTGGGACATGATTGATGATCCTAACATCATCCATTCAATAATTTTTGTGTGTTATTCAACATATTTTCCATATAGGGAATATTTCTTGAACACCATGGCAACTCCAAGTTCAAATCTACTAGTTTAAGAAAATCTAAATGCTAGTTTTTTTAGTTTGCAAAGAGAAAATCTTATTTCTCTCATTATAAAATAATTTTGAATCAATTTCTAGCTTATGTGAATTCTTTAGAATTCCAATAAAAATTTAGACATGTCTTCTTCTCCTCTATTTCATGAAAATGTTGCTCATATGCCTCATTATCAACTATGTAAAAATAAAACCACTATCCAAAATAAAATTGATGCAACAAATTATCATTATTTTCCTAATATTTACCACCCTCCCACTCATTATTAGCATTATTGGAGTCTTTTGTATGATTATAAGTAGCCTCAATAAACCATTTTTATGCCAAACCAACATACAAACAAAAGAACAAGAGATATAGTGTTGGGTATTCAAGAAGACTTGGAGGTTGTTGGGAGAGAGTAGGAGAATAATATATAGAAAGAGAAACTTTCTTATCAAGATTACCTCCATTAGAAAGGGATGAAGGACCAAATAAGACAACATAATGAATGTCTTTCAAAAGATATTGCTAGTAGAAAAGAACAAATAAAATAATTAAGAGCTATAGAAAAACTAATTATGGAAGACACTAAACTAGTCTCTCCTAAGCCTCATTTCAAAATTCCAGGTTTTAGAGGAATTCTTCCATTTCAACAACCCATTCCTAAAAAGACTTATTCTATTGTTCCTCAAGAATAGCCCTGTCAAAAGCCTATACTCCATAAAGAGTCTCAACAATTTTTTCAAGATCCCCTACCAAGTCAGTTTTCTTGTCCTAGAACTATTTATATTTTAAAGATTGGAACTATTTTTTGAAAAGATATATAGTTTAGTGAGAACAAGGAGGTATCTAATGCAAAAGAATAAATTTTTTTTATTAATGAACATGCACATGGTGTGAAAATTGAAAAATCAAAATTGCTTGAAGATGAAAATGAGCATATAGATTTAGGACAAAAAGATATGAAGGAAGAAGTGTTGAAAATGTTGTCATTGATGTCAACAGAATTAAGATTATTGTAGGTGTTGTCATTAATTTTAGTGTTTCCATTGATGTCAAAAAAATGGAGATTGTTCCTAATATTGTCTTTGTTGTTAGTAGAGTGGTAGTGTGTGGATGGTTGCATATGATGCAATCTATATGATGATAATAAGTACTATGTATGATGATGGTTGTCATGAGACAACTATTAAAATTGTTCTATATTTCCTATTTATCATGTCCATGTGAAGCATATTGTGAATATTGTATTCATGGTCTATTGATGTAAAATGTATAAAAGATAATCTTACACATAGTTGCTCAAATAATTGTGATGTAGATTCAGATCACACTCTGTATTTCTCTACATTTGAAGATATTGCATTGTGGTTTGTAAGTTTGTCATATGTAGATGTATAGTGTGTATGTTCTTAACTTTAGAGCATAAAATTATTGTAGAGGTTCCTAGAGCTACAAAAGTAAAGACTATAATGTCATAGTCAAGAAGGTTTAGAGAAATTCTTTGCATTTCTCCCTAGTTGATGTTGTGGTCTTGCGGTTTGGAGGATGAGTTTAAAATTTCTATCTATTTTCTCTCTTCATGTTTGAGATGGTAAGGTGTACCACAAGTTAGGTTTTTAATTTTTTATCTCAAGACTGTGTTGTATGGGTATGCAAGAGAAACTGATTCTATGTCTATTTTCTTGCATCAACACAGCATTGCATGAAGTTGTAAACGGAGGGCATGGAAATATTGTTGAATATCAGTTAATGCTTGTAATATAATCCATATGATGTAATTTGATCTCTTTGATACCGCTTATAGTCTAGATTATTTCGAGGGTTAAGTGTTTACTGGGCCAACTTGGTATATTGAGTTGTTTGTCACCAAATTTTTGTGGTGTATTCTAGTATAAGATAATGCGTAGATGTAAAATAGGTATTTCTTATCTTTGGTCTTGGACCATAATTAATCTCCCTTTCCTACAGATGTTTTGGAGCTGACTTATTAATGCCATTGCATGTTTCATATCATACATTTCATTCTGGATAATGTAAGGAGAAAATTTTGAAAGCTTACAAAAGATATAAATGAAGGATCTATTGTGTGATAAAAGGTGTGTGTTTTGAGTATGTGTGTGTTCAATGTATATTCCTAAGGAAGTGCACTAAAGGTATAGGAATGAGTGCAGATATGTAGAGAAGTATTTGATGTATGCTAAAGGTAGTAAGTCAAAAGTAGAATTGTATGAGTGAAGTGCTGAAGGTAGTGAGCTGAAAGGAGTGTGTGAATGAGTGTTGCAAATAGTGATCTAAAGGTAGAAGTGCATGAGTGAGTGTTGGAGGTAGTGAGCCAAAAGAAGAGGAGTGTAAGTGAACTATTGAAGGTAGTGAGTTAGAGGCAACATATGTGTCATGGAGGAAGTTGAGTATCTGATTCATCGAGTATTGTATTCTGAGGCTGCAACCTCTTTCTGTAAGTGTCGTAATTGGTAGGGAATTGCTAACTTACTTTGGTCGAAGTCAAAAAATTGTGTTGTAAATCTTGTTTCACTTTGTGAGCCTAGATTTGGACAATAGCTCCAAGCAGCTTTCTCACCATGGTTTTTCCCTTGTTGGATTTTTCATATAAATATGGTATTGTGGTTGTGTTCTTGTTATTTGAATGTGTTATCTAGTTAAGGCAGTAATAATTTTTTGATTGTTAAAATTGAATTGGATTCATTTGAGGGATATACTGATTCACCCCCTCCCCTCAGTATGTCTATGTGTTCAAACAAGAAGGAGGTGAAGAAAATGAGGATTCTACAATATTGTTTCATAAGGTTCCTTCTTTTTTTGACAATGATGAAAAAAACATGTTAATTCCAACATCGACAACAAGTTTGCAACAACACGAGTATACAAATAACCTTGATAGGTTGGTAGTCTATGATGAAGAAAATGAGGAAATTAGGTTTTTGAAAAATGGAGAGATTGACTACATGAAAAGAGTAAGGAGGAACATGATGAAGACCGTGTATCCAATTATAAAATATTTTTTCTTAAAACATGATGTCAAATCTGTTGGACAAATGATTGTCATTACACCAAAAGATTGACTTGTTAATGCCTGATACAACCACTAGAGCTAATGAATCCATGGGAGGTGGTTAAGCCATTTCATGAACCCAATTGTTACACTACACAACACATGGACACCAATTGTGTAGACCTTGCAACAATCCCAAAAATACAAGTGAGGGGTTTGAACCTGTGACCCAAGCTCTGATACCAATTGTTGGACAAACAATTGCCATTCTACCAAAAGATTGACTTGTTAATGCCTGATACATCTACTAGAGTTAATGAATCCACATGAGGTGGTTAAGCCATGTCACAAACTTGAGTGTTGCACTGCACAACACAAGGAGATCAAGGGAACACACCTTGCAAATAGCACCTCCCAAATCAGAAAATTATGAGCAACATGAACAAAATGAGAAAGTGGTCATGTCCTAATTTGAGCCCCAATAATAAAAAAATTTAGTCAATAGGATGATAGAGAAGTAGTCAATAATAAAGAGACCAAAAATGGTAGTTTAAAATTTTCCTTTTTATGAGGATGTCCTACTAGACATCTAAACTGGTTGGAGGCTAAAAAACACAAGCCACACCTACACCTGAGCATGAAGTTTCAGTTTAAGAGAATCCAATTCAGCTTATATATCCATTTCAAATATGCAACCTGAACAAAGAACATGAATGGGTAAGTGAGTTTGTTTCCATTCTTCAAGAAACATTTCAGTGTTTTATTAAGTAGTTATCGATGCTTCATCTCTTTTTGGCTACTCATAAGCATGTGAAACATCGTGATTTGATCAAGAAAGGAATTTATCTTTTCCAACTAATTAATGCATTTGTCTAAGTAACCTCCTTGTTGGTTAGTTTAGGTTAGGGTAGGTTTTTCATGTTAAATATAGTGTTGATGCACAAGTAGTCAAGTATTGTTTTGAGTTTATCTTTTAGATATAGCTTGCTATTGTGTATTTTATTTGTTGATTTTTCAAGTGGTGCTAATGAATTTATATAAAGTATTGGATCTCCTTTTTCAAATTATTTACATCGCCAAGACTCCTTACCGAATAGTCTAAGGCTACTAGTATTAAATCCTTATCGAGCATGTATCCCATATAATGGTGTTAATATTTCATGTTACCCTAGCTGAAAAGTCATTTACAAAGTCTTATTTTTCTTCCAAACTCATTACCTTTCTTTTAGATCTGAAAGGACTCTTCATCATGTTTCTAAAATCTTAAATGAGTGAGGAAAATGTCTTAGGTTCCAAGGAAACAAAAATAAACCTTCAATGTGTACCAAGTCTCATACCAAAAGAAGAGGCAGAAAAAGCCAAGATTTTTCTCTTTGATAGTTTTATGTTTTTTATGAATGACATTGAAGGATTCATCCTTTGTGTTTGGTATGGAAACTACGTTTGATTTCTTATGCCTTGATAGAACCATGTTGTAGGAGCAAGGAGCATAGGGCATGTTACAATTTTTTGAGAGCATAGGGCATGTTACAATTTTTTGAGAGATTGCATGGCACGTTACATGTAGAAGGAGAGATTTCAAGGTCTTGTAATAGGTTATCTCCACATGCCAAGACATCTCTGAGATGGAGCTCCATATTTCTACGTTCTATACTTACAACTATTCCTTGTCTCATGAAATATTTGACAAAGGAAATTTATATGCAAACCATAAGCATGTAGAAACATTGTTTTCTATTGAAAAGGTCCTAAATATGTCGTACTATCCTTCAAATCCTTTAGCATTTTTTTTTAAAACATATAGGGGTAGTTACGAGTTTATTGAACTATGAAAATGATTGGTTAGTAGAAAGGCCTATACTATCTTAGAAGGTTTTGGATATTATTAAGGTTTCTACTTTGCTTGATTAGGATCTATTTATTCATGAGAAATCTCTTAAAAATTACAAATAATTCCAACAGAAGGGATAGAAGGATTAGTTGGCATAGGCACATGTCTTCCTAAATAAGACCATTTTGTATGAGAAGCTAGTGGTGATGGACATTATTAAGAGACCTATTTATTATATGTATTAGGTAACTACTAACCTTTGATAAGGTCATGAAGATTGTTAAAATTATTGGAGCAATATCCTTGGGATTTGGTATACACACTCCATAAGAACAATGGTAGTGAAGTATTTGTAGCTTATGAATGAAAACAAACAAAAAACTCATAGGGCAGTCTATAGTGAACAACTATCTAGGCCATTATAAAACCTCATCAAGTTTGAGCAATTCTTTCAAAATGTCAAAATACTTGCTTAAGGCCACCTAAAAACCTAGACATTTGTAAGTATAAGTGGGAAGATTTTTTTGTAAGAGTAGTACAATGAAGAGATATTGTCATAACTCCCTTAGAGGCCATTATAGCTCTCCTACAATAGTAGAGTAAGTTATTTTTCTAGGTGCCACACTAGGGGAACCAACCCTATCTGGAGAATCACTCAAATATATATGTCGCACATAGTCTAGGAGTGTTTCAATGGTATTAGTTGAAGAGAGAGTTAACCTATTACTTTCTCAAGCATGCAATTCAGTTTCATAACATTAATCACTTATCCATATTGTATTTCTCTTGCATTGAATTTGTAGCTAAATTACTTAGTTGTTGAGTTACTATAATATTGATTTCACACTAACTTTTCTTACTTCATGGATTATCCTTTGGAATATGAAGAATGTGTTATGAATATCTTCATTCTCTTTTTTTTAGAGCATATTCATATTTGATACCCATACCTTTGAATTCATTCTTAATGGCTAAAATTTACATATAGTCATTATCTAAACTGAATCTACTAGCACTATGTTTTCTTAAATTTGGTGAGATTAAAAAGAAAACCATTAATGATTATAAACGCGAAGATCTAAATATATAATAAAAGACATGTGAAATTTTATGGCATATACCTTCCTTACTAGATATTAAAAATTCGACTTGAACTATAATACCCTCATACACCTTATCTACAAAAGAAATAATGGTCTTAAAAGGTAAAATAAAAGTCTTGATAACATGTAAGAATTGATAAAAGGAAATTCAAATCCTAACTAGCCACCACACGCTAAGGGTGAGAACAACCCTAATATTCTGCAACCCATCAACCTCAATCTAAATCTCTTTTTGTTCTATGTTGTCTTATTCTCTAATCCTTCCCTACGCTAGGCCGCCCTTGCTTGGAGTAGCTGACATACTCTCTTTTTCTTTTCTCCTATAGATTGAGAGATGGTGTAGACATGGAACCCTCCACCAAGAGCAGGAAAGGAAGGCATTTGTGGCTTGAGTGAAAGCATGGGAGAGCTTATTCTTTTCTCTTTTGGGATTTGTTCTCCCACCAGCAGATATGGTGGTGGCAGCAATTAGGGTTTGGCCCTACAACCCACCGCAGGCCACCTCCTTTAAATTATTATTATTTTTATGTTCGTTGGCTTGATCATTAAATGCCCTATTTTTGGATATGAATTAAAACTTTTGTGCTAGCCTATTTCGATCGTTTTGTCTAAAACGTATAATCAAAATGGGTACACATAATATAGATTCACTCATGTGCTTCAAGGGTTTATTTAACCGATAGAAGAAATTTATATATTTAGTCTTAACCAAAATGTAATCCACGGCTAATTAGAAATATATAGCTATTTATGTGGAGGTTTATTTATATAACATAACTATAAGTACAAGCATTCTTCATTATTTTGGCAGTCATGATTTCCACTAATGCATTCCCACTAATATATAGTCAACAACAATATCTTATTGATGCACAACATGATACATTTAACCATTTTTCAACATGAAAATATTCTCTTTCAAAAAATAGCAACACATGTAAAAGATATTGTTTATAACAATTTATTTTTATTACATTGCAAATAAGCTTATATCACAATGAGTATAAATGAGCTATATACTTTTTTATATATTTCCTTATCTGCATTCCCAACAATACTAACATATCAACAATATAATCATGTCTAGACTTTAGAAAACATAATAAACATTCCGTTCTTTGATAGTATTTATTCCTTACATAGCATAAGCATTCAATTCTTGACAATATTTGTTCTTTGCATATATTCCATGAGAACATATTACGCAAAGGAAGAGAAAATAACTTTATGAAGAAATAATAGTACAGTCAAAGTTGGACAAAGCAATTCCCATGAATATTTACATACATTTTTCTTGTTCCCTTCTATAACGCTTCACTAATTTAGTTGAATATATGAAGAAAGTTTAATAAAACTAGTAGTAAGTCTTTCTCTCCTACAACATTGAAATATATTTTTTATCTCCCACAATGGACATAATATTTATATATTCCAAAGTCAATAGGTACAACAAAATATTCATCTACGCTAACACTATTAGAAGAAGTCTTTTAGGGTTGTTGACGCATTTTATACACAACATTTTACAAGACATATAGAGATGGATTTTACAATTAAAAAACCAATACTCTTCCACAAGAGTTTTCAAAGGTACACAAAGACCAACAATAAATCTTTTCCAATGGCCAATGTGAGATCTCCTCCTATCCATAGGACTAAAAATATTCCACCTACAATCTTGGGGAAACAACATGGTGACTAGGTAAAATAATGACCCAAAATATACAACTCACAACACAAAACAATTCAATGGTAAATACAACTCTTTCATGTCACATATCCACAAACCCAAAGTAAATACCTACACAAGTTTTATTTCAAGAACCTAATAAAAGGGGGAGTGAGGACACCATCTCATGGGAAACTAATAGCAAATAAATATGCACAATAGTAATCAAATCTCCCAGTATCCATTACCTATAACTTTCGCAAAATAAAAAAATCCCATAAAATAACTTTCAAAACTCATATTAATACAATAGACCATTAAATGAATCATGCGGGTACTCTTACACAATAATTTTTCCAAGAAGGGCCTCTAACTTATTCAAACCTCAAACATGGAGTGCTTTATTCACTTTCAAAGAATCTACTCCAACTACCCTTATTTAAAAAGTCACAATAATATTGACAACAAAACCAACACACGAACTTTGGTAATAACAACCACATAATGTATATCATTACAACCAAACATATGCACACAATGCTCTTTAACAAAATTGAAACAAATGAGGCAAGAAGCCTACACTGACCTAGCCCCAACACTGGAAGGAGGTTGGTGTAGCTCAATAAACCACTCCTTTTCCAACTTCTCCTCCTCAACTAAATCCTTCCCCTTAGTAAGTGCAAGAAGCTACATCAAGACCACTTTCTAGCAAAAAAGTGGAAGTGTTTTTTCCTAAAAATTAAAAAAAACTGATACTTGGAGTATAAAATTGAAGCACTTATGTATAGAATCTTCAAAATGTCCAATAATATGAAATGTAGAATTTTGATTCTAATTTTCAAAATTATAATTTATTCTAATACATATATGATACAAGGTTATTTTGTATAGGATGTACAAAATTCACTTTTTAAAAGTCACTTTTTAGTGCCTTAAGATGTACATGTATGAAAAGTATAATTTGACCTAGATTTAAAAGAACTTGTCTAATTGATTTTACTAAAGATGTGTATTATAGAGTGTAGTGTAGGAAAATGCAAACCCTTGCACTCTCACACTTTTTTGGGCCCGTCTTGCTTTATTTATGTTTTAATTGGTCCTATTTTTGATCCATAATCCTAATAAACTATATCTTTTTATGGCTAATCCCAAAAAACATGAAAGGATAAATGATAATTTAATGATTCTAGTTGTGTGTCCCTGATTTTTGGGTTGGGACTAAGATGCCAATTAGGGTTTCTTTGTCCCCAAAAGTCTTGGGACCCTCTCTTTAAAAGCATCTTAAAAGGGCCACTTTTTGGAGTTTGTGCCCCAGGTTTTTAGCCTTGGGACTAAGACGCCACATAGGGCATCTTCGTCCCCCTTAACTTATTTTCTAGATTCAATTTCAAATCTTCGTGAGATTTAGCCTCCTTTAATTAATGAATTCATGTGTCTACTTGGTGTGATGTAATTTGGGGATATTAAGCATGGATAAATATAAATACAAGGTTCTTTCATTCATTTTCACCCAATTCTTTTGTGAGAGAATCCTAATAGTATAATTGAAGTTCACAAGAGCATTCAAGAGCAATTCATCAAGCATTTGGAGCCATCATCTCAAGATTCAAGCATCATATCAAGGATATTCTTGCATCATGTGTGTTTTTGAGCTAACATTTGTGATGTAGGGTTTTGATTCAAGCAAGGAATTCAAGTCTATATCTATCAAGCATTTTAAGATCTACATGCAAGCTAGCCATTTCACACAAAGTTGCAACACCTCATAACAAGGGTTTGGTGGGTTGTAAAATTGCATGTTGTTCATTCATCATTTCCCTCCATTTCTTTCTATTTCAAGGTTTAATTACCAACAAGGGTTTTGACCAAGGAAAACCTCCATTCACTAACAATCAACAAGTTTTTCTCTCTCTCTTGCATGATTTTTATTGTATATTTAGGTTGAAGACTTGCAGATCATTTGAAGTGCAAATTTGAAAAGTTGAAAAGTTACATTGCAAAGTTGTCATCTTCATAGAAACTCAACTGCACATTAGATTCGAAAGATTTAGGACCTTAGATCTGAGAAGAAGGAAGTTCAAACATTGGACCTCAAGACCACATTTGAAGATTTCAAAAATTTAGAATGGTACTAAGTTTCCACCTAGGGCGTCATAGTCCTCCCAAGGTTAATTTTCAAAAATTCTTTCAGATCTAGTTTCGGCATTTGAAGGTTTCACATGCCCCAAACAATAGCAATGGGACTAAGACAACAGTAAGGGCATCTTAGTTCTCCATAATAATTTTTGATAATTTTTTTACATTTCTAGAATCCTTGTTAGATTTCCAAACTTCCCAGGTACATTTACGCTAACTTGGTGTTGCTTAATTTCACCATTCAATGCACTCATTATTTGACTTGCATTACTAGGCTTTGCGAGTTCAATGTTTACTTGTCTTTTCAAAGATTTTGCTTGGTGGTAAACCCCTCAAAGCTAAAAGAACCCCCTACTAGGTCCTTCCTTATTGAGAATTGAATCCACTTTTGAGGTTGGTAGTCAATTCGATTTGGGATCCTAGGACATATTTGAATGACCTAAGGAAAATAGGTGGGCACTCTCTCTCCACCTATTTCCTCTTTGGTTCATTTTGGTGAACCTGAAATCTTTGAGCATTCATTTTCTGATTTGGAGTCCATTAAATTCATAGATCTGGGTTGCATTCATTCTTGTATTGCATCTTGCATTAGTGCAATTGCATCTAGGGTTTCTCATATTTAGTGAAATTTCATGTAGGGTTTCTCATATTTGCACTAGTCAAAGTGCATATAGGTTGCATTTTTGCTTTCTTGCATCATCTTATCTCATTCAAAAATGAAAAAGTGCATTATTCATCATCCTAATTGCATTTAGAAACATGGTTGTTGCATTCAGAATTGAAAAAATTACATTCAATTGCTTGTCATTAGTCACTTTTTCTTGCATTCATTTGCACACTTTTTTGTTTCTAAACATCAGGTCCCTGGGTAGACAACCTGGGAACACTCTAAAAAACTCAAAATATATTTATTTTCTAGAAAAAACATCTATTGGGACGAAAATTCCCTTCCTAATGTCTTAGTCCCTCTATGGGTTTTTAGCTCAGAAGCTTGTCTCAGTTGTTTGCTGCCTGTTCCAGTCTTTGGAACCTCCAAATTCCTTTAGTAGGACCAAGATGCCCTTTCTGGCATCTTAGTCCTTGTTGAGTTTGAAGTTTCTTTTTTTGGGATTTAAATATGCTTTTCTATGCTTCCTAAGCCTCATGGTAACATATACTATGTCTGGAAAGTTTCAGGAACATCTCTTTTATGCATCTAGGTCAAATACATCAATTTAGGGCTCTCATTTTTGAAATCATTTCAATTACAAGAATCATTAGATCTAAAAATGCTCACATTTCCGAAACTTTGCATAATATGGATAAAAGTACTTTTCACTTTTACATATACAATGTTTACATTCATAAAACTTTGCATGAGTTTGATAAAAGTTCTTTTCATTTTTGGATATACATTGTTTGCATTCATAAATTTTTGCATACATTGGATGAATGTATTTTGCATCTTTGGATATACATTGTTTACATTATTAAAGCATTACATGAGATGGTTAAAACTGGTTTTTCATTTTTGGTCAAACAATATTAAGGGAATTTTATATCCTCTCCCCATGAAATTGTTTTAGTGAAAGAGAACACAACCTTGGAAATTCCTAATGATCATATTCATTCTTCTCCTAATATCTCTCCTATTGGTGAATAAGATATTTTGGTGTTAGAAGAACCAATCAATGAGAGTTTTGAGAGTCCTAGTTGTTTCTCTCCTCTTACCTTTCTTAGTGAACAATACATTGATGAATACGAAGAAACAATCATCGATAATCATGAAAACCACATAACCATTGAAACTTCAACTATTCTACATTCAACTCCCAACATCTTCACCTCTTGTGATAATGTTTTAGAGGATGAAAGTGTAAGTGAATATATGTTGGTGTTGGATGATCAAAACTTTAAGATCTATGAAAACCCTCTTTGTGATCCTTCTCCTACCTATCCTATTAGAGAACAAAGGAATGGAACCTTAAATGATCATGAAAATAACATTTATTCTTCTAGTTATGAATATTATATGATGATGTTAGAAGATCTAATCGATGAAAGTCATGGAAATCTTGATTTCCTCTCTTCCCCTAGAGAAAACATTCTAGAACAAGAAAACAACATCGTTGACATGAACGATATAATTCAACCATTGATAACTCCCTTACTTGTGATTAAGTAATCTTAGAAGAACCAATCCTTGAATGTCAAGAACATTTGGTTTGTAGTTCTCCTAAAAAATATCATACTAAGGAAGATTTAATGGTGGAGGAAAATGAAAAATTGACAATAGTAATTCCTTAGATGAAGATGATGAAGTAACATTAGACTCCTCTTCACTAAGACATCATAAAAATAATGACAAGTCTTCAGAGGTTATGCACATTAAATACACCTTGGAGTACTCTCCGGAGCCTAAACTTATCATCCATCCACCCTCTCAAAAATCATAAGTTCAAAACAAACCCGTCCTTATCCTCAAACCACCTAAGCACAATGTTTCATAGCAACCAAATTACAATATCGTTGCTCATACACACAACACTAGGAACAATCCACAACCAAGAAAAACACCTTCAACATCCCTCCCATTGCCTAATCCTATCTTACTGGGTCCTTCTCGTCTTCCTTCACAAAGTGGAAATGAGTACGACCTTGTTGAACAACTTAAGAATATTCCTGCAAAGATATCCCTATGGGACCTAATTTAGAATTCACCTAATTATCACACTATGCTTCAAACAACCTTACAACAAGTTGTGGTTCCCTCTAGTGCAAATCCAAATGACATAGAGACCATGATTCAAGGAATAAACACTAACATTGTTTTCCACCATAGTGAACTCCCCCCTTTGGAAGTGCAAAAAAAAAGAATCTTTCATGATCATAGCTCAATGCAATAGCATAGGGATAAAAAAACCCTTATTGACAATGGATCAACCTTAAATGTGTATAGTGTGAATGTTTTTTATAAGCTTGGTGTTGATAAATCAAAAATCCTACCTGCCTCTTTATCTATTAATGGATTTGATAACATGTAAAAACAACCGCTTGGTGTAATCACTTTGCCTATTATGTTTGGAAAGGCCACATTAGAGACACCGATCCATGTTATGCCTCACGATCTTTCATATAATCTCCTTTTAGGAAGACTATGGATTCATGCAATAAATGGTGCGCCTTCCACTCTTCATCATAAAATGAAACACATCTACAACAATAAAGTGTACACACTTGAAGCTGACCCTGAACCAAACAATTTTTTTAACATTGAAAATAACAAAGAGAATCCTTTCAAAAAATTCACACCAACTAAACAAGTAGAACACACACAAGAACAACAAATATATATATGTCCTAAACCCTTCACAACGATATCACTAGATGATTTGGGATCATTGAGTTTCAAACTAACATTCATGGGAGAATACAAGATCATAAACAAAGAATCTAAAAAGGGAAAAGAAAAAATGGTAATGTCAACATAAAATTCAACAGACCCTTCAGAAGCATCGACCTCAGCCACTTTAGAGGAAAAGACATACACAACAAACTTTGATGAAATTAATTATGAGCAACCACTATTTATCCAAAAGAAATGGGGTATGTGCAGGATCATCATGGAAAAAATGGGGTAAGAATAAAATTTGTATAAGGGCAGGTGCATGGAAATGGGTAGCAATTCCATGGACACCCTAAAAAAAAAATTTGAAAAACATAA
The DNA here is from genome assembly GCA_007115665.2 of Sequoiadendron giganteum. Lineage (NCBI taxonomy): Eukaryota > Viridiplantae > Streptophyta > Pinopsida > Cupressales > Cupressaceae > Sequoiadendron > Sequoiadendron giganteum. The sequence continues at coordinate 711,597,618 of CM021102.1, forward strand.
TGCGAGCGCATTATAACGCACTCGCGTTATGTCTCCATTAAGCCTAGGCTAGGTCTTGGCAACTACAAAGAAATAATGTGAGCGCGTTATAACATGCTCATGTTATTTACTGTTAAAAGCAAAAAAACAAATACAAATCTCTCATTTGCATTTCGACTGGTTTTTTTGTTGCACCCATGGCCAAAAACTCCACATTATCATGCTTGCATTCTAGGAGGAGAATATCTTCACCAACAATCTATATTTCTTCACAACGATGGCGCCATGATGACGAGGACCTGTGAGAGGTAAGGATTCTATGGTTTTTGTTTTGAATTTGTTAGTTTTAGGTTGAATTTGATATCTATTTGTTTGAATTTTTAGGAGATGCAAATCAACCTGCAAACCCTCAAAATCCTCAATAGGAAGACCAACCAAATCCTCAAGATCAAAATCAACCACAACATCAACCTCCTCCACCAATCACTCAACCCCCTCCTAGCACTCAACAAAATTTAATGAGTGAAATTGAGAACAACAAAAAACAAATTAAGGATTTGATCAATAGGTTGAGTGATCCAAATGGTTCAACCACAGAAAGCATCACCCTAGAAAATTCATTGAAAGATGTGTTAGAAAACGTAGATTCAATTAGCAAACAAATAACTGGATGGAAAGATAGGAGGCAGTCGGCTAGGGACTATTATGCAAATAAACTATCATACAAGGATGTGAAGGATTTAAAAATTACAAAGGGTGATTTGTGCTCATTATTCACCAACCCACACACAAATTAAAATCTTACCCTCAATGCGAAGAGGTTTCCTATCCATTGGTGTCACCACTAACAAATTAGGGACCGATTTTATGATAGGTGGTACATGGTCTTCAATTACACACCGTGCAACAATTGCGAGGTCCCACAATATTTCCTTAGGAAACTATACAGTGAGTTCATATTGAACAAAATCCCAAATTATTTTGATATGAAGGATTTCCAGGGGAGAGGTGGGGGGTCAGCTCAAGATAGACCTGGTGCACAGCCGGGTCCTACGTGGCAAGGTAGACGAGCTCTCGCTAGGCCACCTTGTGAGCACATTGTTATGCCTTCCATGACGAAGGAAAGTGCTAATGTAGAGACATTGCAGGCAATCAACACTTTGAACCAGAGTGGCATCCATCATACTAGTCCTATTCTACAACACCATCTAGGGGAGTCTTCGAGTGGTGTCCTTCGAACACATGTGTGTCAATCTTGCGGGGCTACTTGTTCACATGACCCCACCGACCCTCAGAAGACTGGTACATAGGATCTGTCTGCAACTATGGAGATGGAGAGGGCAGCTGACATTTTGCATGGGGCATATGGCATTGATAGTCAGGTAAAAGTTAGTGCATGTGTTCATTGAATTTAATTTATTAAATTTTGATTTTGAAATGCAAGATTAACTAAAAATGTTTTATGATTTTAATAAAATTCTAGGGTCATAGTGTTGACACTACATACAGAGGCCCCCCACCAACCTATTTCTGTAGTACACCTATCACTAGGGTATGTAACTAGTAAACAATTATAAATTTATTGCATGTTAATGGCATTGTTTTATGAATGGTATTTAATATGCAATTTTGGATGTTGAACAGACTAATATTGGAGGTTTTGATGGAACACTTCCCAGTGGCTGTGGATTTAATCAAAACTTCATGCAGGTAATAGAATAAAGATTTTAACTAATGAGTCAAGTATTTAATAGATTTATGTAGTTTATACATGCACATCATTGATTATGTTGAATAATTTGTTGTTTTATTTTCAATTGTTGCAAGACGATACACCTCTGAATGTGATGAGGGCAATGGATATTGGTGTGACATATTCTATACAATCCTCGATGGCTCTAATAGAAGAGGTATGAGGCAAATTAGTAAATTTCAATTTACATTTGTTGTTATAGATGTTAGTTAGTGAAAAATCAAACCATTATTGATTCACATAGTTTAATTTCTATTTGTATGGTTTATACAGGGCTTGAGCATGCTTGAGCATGGGTGTGAGAATATTTCCCTCATGGAGAGAGATCGTGAGATGGCTGTAAGTGATTATTTTGTCAAATATATCATTTTTTATAATGTAATTTTTATATATTCATGTCTTTACTTCTTATTCTAACAGTTAAAACTTCACCATGAACTAAACCCTAGGAGGAGTAGTAGGAGCACTCCACGAGTGCAGCAAAAATGAGTGATAGACCTATCGCCATCTAAGCGAAACAGAAAGGGAAAGATTTTATTTCCAGGGCATGGAGAGCAATGAATTTTGACTCCAGAGTCCTTTGTTGTATGCTTGCATGGCAGTTTTGTACATATTTTTTATTGGACATATTTGACATTGTATGCCTAGATGGAATTCTTGTAAGCCTATATGGCTATTTTGTACATATATTAGATACTTATATTGACATATATTGATGTATGCCTACATGGCTATTTGATTAATACAAATATATTTTATCGATGCCTGTCCATATTTGCATTGTAAATTGATGGTTCAATAGATATGAGTTACGTGTATTCAAGTGTATACTTTACAACTTACATGTATACTTTGTGACTTATGTGCATTTGAGTGTATAATTTGTGGCTTACATGTTTTCATGCATATACCTTGTATTTGTGCATATACTTTGTTTTAATTTGTGTATACTATGTATTCGTGTGTATAATTTTTGAGGCTTATGTGTTTTTGAGTACTTGTACTTCCCTTATTGACATGTACATGTTTGACTTATTCACGTGTATAATTATTAATTGGTTAGCCCTAACATTGATCTATGTCATCCTCAATGCATGATCCTTGAGATGGAGTAAGAACACCCTCAAGGTCAAAAGGAGTTTCACATGCATTCTTCATAGGCTCATTTTGGTAGTGAAACCAAAAACCTCTTGCATCATTGAAATGATTTTTTTTTCCTTTATAGCAGGTTTGAAGCCATTATCATTCTCCATCAGTTCTTCATGTTTCCACTCCCCATTAATGGTTGTCTCATGAACTTCATGAAACCAAGCACTTATCTCATTTGTGATAGAAGAAATGTATGAAGAATTATCTTCCTCCTTATGAACCATTCATTATCATGAGAGATGGGTTCTTGTGAACCACTACTGATGAATCATGGGTCAATGAGTTTGACTTGTAAAATGACACGATTGAATCCTGATAGCAATATCACAATATTTATATATCTAAATGTGTTATTTCCTTCAGCTAAATTTTTTGCTTATACTTATGTGATTGATGTATGTTTGTGTATGGGATCATAGTAATTTCTATTTGATGATGCTATTGCATCTTTAAGGTTTATTTATTAAAGGGTGCATGAAACAAGTTTTGAATCCTTAAAAATCTTTGAATTTCTTAGGTTTTTCTATTTCTCGAGTTTGGGCTCTGAGCCTGAGTCCAAGTCAAAAAATGGCTTTTCAAGTCCAAGGCGAGACCTAGTCTTGTAACATTGGTGTGAAAACATCGAGGAATATTGTATATGCCAATGAAGAGAGAACCCATCCTTGTTTCCAAACAAACCATGGTATAGATATGGTTGGTCGAGATAAAACATCACTCTTCTGGATAGTTCGAACCATAATCTTTCATGGCTACAAACACACCTTCATTACACGTGTGTTCTTGATCCTACTGAAGAAATGGTGGAACATGTTGTAGATCAAATATTGCAACCCTAAGTCCACAAGAAGGTTACTTGTCCTGATTACCGCAAATATCTTTAAGATATTTATCCTTCTTGAGTAATGTGAACTATTGATGTCATCTAGATCTTTGAAACTATCTGCAATCATGTGCAATACTGTAGAAGCTAGAGCTATATCTAATACTACAAATGACTGCTCAATGGAATCCTGATAGCAATATCACAATTTGAAACATTATCGAAAATACCTCCTACTTATCAATTGATGAGCTAAAGGGGCTCTATAATGAATGTTTCATAAGGCACAACACTTGCTGAAGGTTTTGCGAATGGGGTTGCAAGCTAAGTGGGCTTAACCTTGGGGAAAACACTTCATGGTTAAGCACTTGAGCTAAAGTATACTGGAATGGGTGACCTCCCGGGAAGGCCTAGTGCCTCACCTCTGTGAGAATCACCTAGATGTAATGAGTGATAACTGGGCCATTCAATATCATTTCAAATTTTTTGCTTTAAGCAACTTACAAATTTGCAACTTTAGACTACCCCAACCTAAGGGATCGATCCAGTGGAACATAGCTCAGAGCGATTCCACATATTTCGGTGCAAAAGAGGACCATTCCTAGTGTAAAAATACCTATTTGAATGTGTTGGAATAGTCTACTTGGTCACACAAGTTGCAGAATTAAAGTTGCACTACTTTGCACTGCTTGCATTTGATGCTTTTTTCATCAAGTGAAAATCTGCCACCATTGGAAAACCACTCTAAGATAGCCAAAACCGAGAGAGGTTTTTGTAGACAGGCTCAACATGATCCTATAGGATTAGCCAAAAATTTTTGGAGCATCACAGTGTCTGAGTGATAGCATGCTAAAGTTTGCAGCCATTTTGCACTTTGGACCCTTAAGGGATCGATCCGGTGGAACATAGCTCAGAGCGATTCCATGTGTTTCGGTGTGAAAAAGGACAATGCATAGAATAAATATACCTATTCGGACATGTTGGAATAGTCTACTTGGTCACACAAGTTGCGGAGCGAAAGTTTCACCACTTTGCAACTTTGCACTACTTGAATTTCAAACTTTTTCCATCAAGTGAATATCCGCCGCCATGAGAAAACCACTCCGAGATAGAAAAAACCAAGAGAGGTTTTTCTAGAGGGGTCCAACGCCTTTATGTAGGATCAGATGAGAAGTTTCAAAGTGTCACGGTATCCAAGTAATAGCATGCTGAAGTTTGCAGCCATTTTGCAGTTTGGACCCTTAAGGGATTGATCTGGTGGAGCATAGCTCGGAACGATTCCACGTGTTTCAGTGTGAAAGAGGACCATGCCTAGCATAAAAATACCTATTTAGATGTGTTGGAATAGTCCGCTTGGTCACACAAGTTGTAGAACGAAAGTTGCACCACTTTGCAACTTTGCACTACTTGCATTTGATGCTTTTTCCATCAAGTGAAAATTCGCCACCACAGGAAAACCACTTTGAGATAGCCAAAACCGAGAGAGGTTTTTGTAAAGGGGCTCAACACAATCCTATAGGATTAGATGATAAGTTTCTAAGTGTCACGGTATCCGAGTAATAGAATGTTGAAGTTTGCAGTCATTTTGCACTTTCGACCCTTAAGGGATCGATCCAGTGGAACGTAGCTCGGAGCAATTCTGTGTGTTTTAGTGTGAAACAAAACCATGCTTACCATAAACATACCTATTTGGACATGTCGGAATAGTCTGCTTGGTCACACAAGTTGCAGAGCGAAAGTTGCACCACTTTGCAACTTTGTAGTGCTTGAATTTGACACTTTTTCCATCAAGTGAAAATCCGCTGCCGTGAGAAAACCACTCCAAGATAGCCAAAATCGCGAGAGGTTTTTCTAGAGGGGAAAAAAACCTTCTTGTAGGATTAGAAGAGTAGTTTCTAAGTGTAATGGTATCCAATTAATAGCATGTTGAAGTTTGCAGCCATTTTGCACTTTGGACCCTTTAGGGATCAACCTAGTGGAACATAGCTCAGAGCGATTCTACATATTTCGGTGCGAAAGAGGACTATGAATAGCATAAAAATATATATTCGGATGTGTTGGAATAGTCTACTTGGTCACACAAGTTTCAGAATGAAAGTTGCACCACTTTTCAACTTTACATTGATTGAATTTGATGCTTTTTCCATCAAGTGAAAATATGACGCCACGTGAAAACCACTCCAAGATAGCCACAACCGAGAGAGGTTTTTCTAGACAGGACCAATGCCTTTCTATAGGATTAAACAAGAAGTTTCTAAGTGTCACTATATCCAAGTAATAGCATGCTAAAGTTTTCAGCCATTTAACACTTTGGACCCTTAAGGGATCGATCTGGTGGAACATAGCTCAGAGCAATTCCATGTGTTTCAGTGTGAAAGAGGACCATGCCTAGTGTAAAAATACCTATTCGGACATGTTGGAACAATCTGCTTGGTCACACAAATTGCAGAACGGAAGTTGCACCACTTTGCAACTTTACATTGCTTACATTTGATGCTTTTTCCATCAAGTGAAAATCCGCCACCACGGGAAAACCACTCCAACATAGCCAAAACCGAGAGAGTTTTTCTAGAGGGGCCCAATGCCTTCTTGAACGATTAGAAGAGAATTTTATAATTATAATGGTACCCAAGTAATAGCATCCTAAAATTTGCAGCCATTTTGCACTTTGGACCCTTCAGGGATCGATTCGGTGGAACATAGCTCAGAGTGATTCCACGTGTTTTGGTGCAAATGAGGACCATGAATAGTGTATAAATACATATTCATATGTGTTGGAACAGTCCACTTGGTCACACAAGTTGCAGAATGAAAGTTGCACCACTTTGCAACTTTGCACTGCTTGAATTTGATGTTTTTTCCATTAAGTGAAAATTCACTGCCATGAGAAAACCACTCCAAGAAAGCCAAAAATAAGAGAGATTTTTTTAGAGGGGCCCAACACCTTTTTGTAGGATCAGACGAGAAGTTTTTAAGTGTCACGGTATCCAAGTAATAGCATGCTGAAGTTTGCAGCCATTTTGCACTTTGGACTCTTAAGGGATCGATCCGGTGGAACATAGCTTGGAGTGATTCCATGTGTTTCAATGGGAAAGAGGACCATGCCTCGCATAAACATACCTATTCGGATGTGTTGGAATAGTCCGCTTGGTCACACAAGTTGCAGAACGGAAGTTGCACCACTTTGCAACTTTGCACTGCTTGAATTTGATGCTTTTTCCATCAAGTTAAAATCCGCCACCACGAGAAAACCTCTCTAAGATAGCCAAAACTAAGAGAGGTTTTTCTAGAGGGGCCCAATGCCTTTCTGTAGGATCAGACAAGAAGTTTCTAAGTGTCACGGTGTCCGAGTAATAGCATGCTGAAGTTTGCAGCCATTTTACACTTTGGACCCTTAAGGGATCGATTCGATGGAACATAGCTTAGAGCGATTCTACATGTTTCAGTGTGAAAGAGGACCATGCCTAGCATAAAAATAACTATTTGGACATGTTGGAATAGTTTTTTTGGTCACACGAGTTGCAGAAAAATGTGTACAAATTGTTTACATTTCAAAATTCAAAGTTTGCAAATTTTCCTACTCAAGGCATTTACAGAACAAGGTGCTACTACACCAAACATGAACTCCAACCTTACAATATTTGTATATCTCATTATGTAATTAAATCTTATTACAATGCCTTTGGCACTTTGTTTTCTCAGATCTTTTACAATGTCACTCATACATTCAAGATTCTCTTTAAATGTCTACATCATAGGTGCTCATTATGAGGTTAACTTCAAATGAGTAACTTGAGATTCCCTTGCTAAGCTTCACACGCTCTCTTATAATGGCTTGAAATCAAAATTGATATTTGTCAAAATCATCAAAATAAGTATGTTGCATTGCTTTTTTGGTTGAGATTCTCTTTGATGGCTCTTAAATAAACATTTTCTACAATGAAAGATCAATCAATTTTTAGTAGTTTACTTACAAATATGCAAAGTAAAAGAGAAAAAGAAAGATAATCCAAAATGGAAATGAAATAAAAATAGATGGAAGGCATTTACAGATGTTGCATGCAGGCATTAAAATAAGGATGTTGCATTGCTTTTCTAGCTGACATTCTCTTGGATGGCTCATATATCTGCTTTTTTTGCAAGGGGACACCAATCATTGTAAAAGAAGATGATAGCATTGGCATCAAACAAATTAATGTGCATACAAGTATAAATTAATAAGAACTAATGTGCATATACTTACAAATTAATCCAATGAACCATCCGGGTCTACTCTACTCTTTATTGTGTCAATTATTGCCTCATGGTTAGACTCACATACCTTCCATAACATCTTGTTCAAATGTCTACCCCCATATTTGGTCAAATGAACATTCTATGCCATGACAAGGTTCGAGTAATGAAGAATCTTACGATGCATGTCAAAGTCGTGAAATAGCCAATGTTTAACACTTGAATGTGGGTACCTTCTAAGCCATGTTCTAGTAACCACAATTGAGCCTGTAGGGTATTCGATGTTTTCTCCATCTATAACTAGGGACTCCAATTTTTTTTTAGTCTCAACACAACAACACAAGTAATAGTCTGTTCCCTCTTCATTGTTTTGATCTGCAATAACTCCATAAACATGCCCTACATTGATATGTGCAAAAAATCTCTTGAAATTTGTCAACATTATGAATACAATACAAAGTAAGATAAAGATATGGAATTTCAACAACTAAGAAAGTAGATATATCACTTGGTTGAACTAGATCTGATACATGGTCAAAGTTGACTAATGATTCCATCTGTGTCAGTTCAAATGCCGTCGGAGGGAGATATGTGTGAAGTGGGCTAAGATAACTTGTGAACCATTTGTCAACCCACTGCCCTGACTCACAATCATTCCAGGCTTGCATTGTACATGAAGAACAAAAGCATGCCATCTTTCATGTATTGATACTCCATGAACCTGAATTTGAGCTAAGGAAAGAGTGTACCTCACTCGATCCTGTTAGTGTACAACAATCTTCATATGGTGCAATGTTAGTATCATCCATCAACCAAAAAAATCTATGAACTAAAACGTACCTTCATTACTTGGACCCATCAAAGCATTACACCACTTGACGATTGATTTTGCATCTGTCAACTTTGCACTGTCTTTATACTTTAACTCTTCTCATGCTAATGCTCTTTTCACGCATGCTCCTACACCATCATGCTCCCCCTTTCCATGTCTAGCCTCACAAAAGTTCCACATATGTTGAACACCTATAATGACATGCATCCCACAAAACTAGTAGAACATGCGCGAGTTCTTGAACTATGCTGCACAGTTATCAGACCATATTATATGTTGATCATATTCTATGCCCCTCTGAGCCAAACCACTGTAGCACATATGGAATCAAACTTGCATTAACCCTGGAGAATGTTTGCGATCATCACTAATGTAAAAGTGGTACTCCCTCAATACCTTCCTTTGCTCATCCGTATTATCAAATGCATGAATGAATGCTATGTGCACAAATATCGAAACTTGTGTGGAGTTGTAATACTGTGACAACACCTCATGCTATGGCTATAGAGTGTAGTTCTCTACAAAGTCAACCACGGATACTATGCTTCCAACTAGAAAGGTGTCCTTGCATAGCTTGAACTGTGTGTCCAGCCATCGGGCTCTATGGGTATGCATTGCATACTCAGACAGTATACTGTCATGAAATGTGGTCATAAATTGGTACACTAGAATCTTCTCAATAGCCAAATCACACCTTTTTGCTTGAGACCCATCTTTTGTAGCATATGCCACTATTTTATACTTCCTGAACTCTACTAGTTTCTGTCCCACCTCATTTGTGCTTTCCATATGTTGACATACTGGCATACACCGGAAGCCACCACAATGCTCGCATGAACCATCCAAGCATGTTTTCCTATAGAATATCTGGCCATCCTCTATTTCACATAATTTTTTTGATAAGAACTCTCTTGAAGATTTTGGTGGGCCTTCTATGCCACAATCCTGCAAAATATCGTTAGTATGCAAATCTAAACATATAGAACGATAAACATCATAATGGTTAGAAAACTCAATATGTAGTCTACAACAACAAGTAGTGCATGTATGGTTTATCTTGACATAAAAAGGTTTAAGCATTTCAAAAAATCTTTGAGAAATACTAATTTGAGGATAATCATTTTCAAATTTCCGAAAAAATTGGGTTTGAGTCATATCCAAAAAATGCTTTGGATGTGGCTCATGATTTCGACCATCGATTCTGCTCCTTACCACATCCCTTTGATTTAGAGACAACCTTGTGTTATTCTTCCAATACTCTTCAATTAGTGTTCTCAAGGCTTGGAAAAATTCTTTATCTTTTCATGACAGTCTCCCCGAGAATGCCCATAATTCATTTGTATCATTTCCCTCAATTCTTTATCGCCTTTGAATGGCTCTTGATAAAGTTTTTCTACTAATTCTCGTTTGTTCACTAGTATTTTTAATTAGATGAGCTCTCTTTGTTTGAAAACTTACCAAAGTCGATGTAATGACACATCGGGTGACATTACTATCCTTTGAGTGTGAGGTCTTACCCACACTCTCATAAGCATCCATTAGATTCTTCACAATAGTGTCTTCATTTGATGCATCTGATGTTCTCAACCCAAGAGTCTTCATGATGTTCCTATACTTTACACCCAGCATCATTTCAACAAATAGTTGACATCTTGCAGTCTCATTTAGCCTTTCAAAGAATCATTCCCAAATCTTATCAGCATATCTTCTACAAGTGCATCTTGAAATCTTACTTTCCATGTGCTACAAAATCTCATCATCAATATTAATCAAATACTTTGGCTTTCTACACAAAATTGTTGGTGGTGTTCTCCTAGGTACATGCATCTCAACATTAGGAATTTCATCAATATTTAATTGAGGTGGGCTAGATTGTGTACCTTTGATCGAGGGTGGAGAAGAAGACATACCTTGAGGTTCACATGGGGATGATGGCATATCTTCTTCATCAATTTCAAGTGATGATGCACTATCAACTTGAGATGTGTTGGATGGTGTCCAACAATATTCACTTGTGGTACATGGTGTCCCTCCATATTCACTTGCGGTAGATGGTGTCCATCCATATTCACCTGTCGTAGAGGGTGTGTCTCCAACTACGGTATCTGAATTTGTCTTACAACGATGCTTTTGCATTCGTGCCTGTTGTGCTGGAAATTCCCATTCTCTTTTTGATGGTTGAGGTTCCTCTACAATTGGGTTGTTTTCATCAATTGTTTCCAATTTCTTATTTTCATAATATGTTGCCACCTGAACTCTCTCCTTTTCTTTCAAGGTTTCCTTCTCTTCGTCTGTTGGTTTCCTCTTTGTCTTTTTCTTTGGTATGGCAAATAATTTTATTTGTACCATGGTAATGAGACAAATATTAGTTCTTGAGAAATGTATCCATTGAAGTTAATTGAAAAATATATGTTATTGAAGGCTTCATTTAAATAATACTTACAATCATCGTGTACAAAAGTTAACCTAACATATAGACAAATGTGTACAAATTATGGAAGCACTAGGTTGGCCAAAGCACATTCCTAACTAAAAGTGAACAACCATGATGGTGATTCTGAAAACTAATGAGTGTAATGTAATTTTGAGTTTTTGATAAGTTTTTGGTGTAGGAGCACCTTGACAATCTATGCTTCCATTTTGAAATTTGATTCAATTTTGGGTATCTTCATGTTGTAAGAGGATCATTAAAGACATTATCCATGTACCGGTTATACAAGCTTTCAAAGGTGGTTGTTTGTTAGTTATAGGAATTGGGGGGAGTTGGTTGTTATTGAAAAAGGTTTAAACAACCTCCATTGGCTCGAAGGGAGGATTTTTGTTCATTTTGAAATCCATTTTTTTAAATAAAAAAATGCTCTTTTGCAGAAATTCACTGGTTTTTTTGCAGTTTCGTGCACTTGTACGCATCTATACCGCCTCCCCTTGATAGAAAAATAATATAATATTGTAGGAACATGTCTTAACTCTCTAATGCATCAGATCTGAGGGCTTAACATTACATTTGAAGGGAGCAAATGGCAATTTTCTAAAACTGCTCATTTCAAGCCAGTCAAGGGTTTGAGTAGGATTTAACTATGAAATGACCATCCCACCTACTGTTATGAATTTTTTCTAGGTGTTATTGCATGTACATTGTTAGAGTAGGGTCTTTTATTCTTGAAAATGCCTTGGAATGAAACTAATGACTATAGGATGGGGTTCTTAGCTCAAACAAGCACTTTTATATGAGAATTTGAGGAACCAAGGAGTGATTTTGGAAAAGTGTTGAAGGATTGGTCTATGTAATGAACTTTTGACCTTGTGCAGGGTATTTTGAATATGTTTGATGCTTTTGAATGGTCTGGGAAGGCCCGGGTATAGGAGTTTCTATAAACCCTCCCTCTTTGCATTGAAAAATGGGAGTTTTTGTATTGGAAGCCCAGTTGAGTGGGTAAGGTCCTAATACATAGAAATTATCTTGTTTTGAGACCTAATTAAAGACTATTTTTGGGTTTGGAAGTTTGGTGTGAAGATATAAGGGTAGTTCCTTTGTAAAATTGGCCTACTTGGAGGCCTAAAATAGTGAAAAGGTCAGTTTTCTTAAATTTGTCCCAAAGGAGTCATGTGATGGGTTAAGGTATGTCTTGCAGCTCTAAAATTGGTGCTAGAATCATTCTTTTATTTTCCTAGTGTTTTGGAAAGTTTTGGACATAAGGGCCCAAAACTGGTTTTGTACAGTAACTAGATTCCAAGGGTGAAATGTGGGAAATAATGTTTTTGTTTGTTGTCCAACTTGGAGGAGTGTTAGGATTGCTCGATTACGCCTTTTTAATCTTCTTTGATGCCTCTTGAAGGAAATTTGACATCTTCAATGGTTATGGGTCCTCTAACTTTGCATCAAAAATGAGTATCACAGTTTCAAGTGTGTGCATGGTTTGGGAGATACATGTGACAGTTTGCAGATGCTTGGCTACTAGTAATGTGGACAGTGAACAAAGGAACTAAGTTTGTGTGTAAGGGAAGACGGTACTTAAGGAATTGGGAACTCTTAATGCTAATTTGAGTATACAAATGAAATTTTTTGTGAAGGGAAATATAGTTGAATAAGTGTGTCAAGAAAGGTGTTGATTTTTTCCTTTGTACTGCATCAGTTTTTGCAGAGGTATTGGAAGGTGTTTGGACCCTTCAGAGAAATGGGAGAGGCTTGGAGTTGTCTTAAAGGATGAATTTTCATGAATGATTTTGAGTTTCTAATTAGCTTTATGCTATGTTACAATCAGTTTTATGATGGTTAATCTATTTTTTTGAGTTTGAAAAAGAGTTGAAACCAAGTTTTAATGTTTTGATGAAAAGATGATTGAGTTTGTTTGTTGATCTTCTTCAATTTAAGTTAGGGTCAGAAGTACCCTTGATGATTTGTGGATCCTGGTAGATGCTCTACATCAAGATTAAAATGGTAATTGGCAAGTGTATATAATTGTGTATATAATGGTAATTTAAAATGTGCATTGACAACCTAAGGTTATAATGACAAACAAAAATGAAAGCAAGCCATAATAGAATGAAATAAAATGTGTAAAGACTTCACATACCTTAAAAACCAGACTTTCAAATGGAGGAGTTCAATCCAATTATGTAGCCTTAGCTTGATCTTTCTTCAAACTCCACAACAATTTGACTTGTTCAAAAGCTTGTTCCCTTCCACACTTCAATTGTATATCAGTTTTCAATGGAATTCAAACTTCAATTGATATTATATGTCTTTCAATGTGGAAACTCTGCTATTTCATGCAAAGGTGGTAAAAATATCATGGAAAAGGTGATGGAATGTGAAAAAGATGCTTGCACACTTCACAACATCATCAAAAAGCTATTTTTTGTCAGAGCACGTGTAGATTCAGGGGAATATGAAGATGGTGGGCCTTCAAAGCATGGGTATATAGAGTTTTTTACCGTTTTAGTGGAGTAAAAAATATGTTTGCGTTATGTGAAATTTGGTTTTCTTAGTATATTTTTGAGAGTGGGAGGGAGAGAGGGGGAGAGTGGGAGATAGAGAGGGAGGGAGAAGGGGAGAGTGGAGGAGAGAGAGAGTGGGAGGGAGAGAGGGGGAGAGTGGGAGAGAGTGGGAGAAGGGGAGAAGCGAAGAGTGGGAGATAGAGAGGGAGGGAGAGATGGTGAGAGTGGGAGAAAGATAGAGTGGGAGAGAGTGGGGGAGAGTGGGAGAAAGAGAGAAGGGGAGGGAGAGAGGGGGGAAGTGGAATAAAGAGAGAGTGGAAGAAGGGGAGAAGCAAAAAGTGGGAGACCGAGAAAGTGGGAGAGAGTGGGAGATAGAGAGGGAGGGAGAGAGGGTGAGAGTGGGAGAAAGATAGAGGGTCAACCCCTATACCCTCTTAATTCCTCAACCGTCAACCCTTAAAACCTAATCCCTCAACCCCTATACCCTCTTAATCCATCAACCCTCAACCCTCAACCCTTAAACCCTAATCCCTCAACCCCTATACCCTCTTAATCCCTCAACCCTCAACCCTTAAACCCTAATCCCTCAACCCCAACCCTCAACCCTTAAACCCTAATCCCTCAACCCTCAACCCTTCAACCCTAATCCCTCTACCCCTATACCTTCTTAATCCTCAATCCCTCAACCCTCAACCCTCAACCCTTAAACCCT
>CM021102.1:711612133-711929725 GCA_007115665.2 Sequoiadendron giganteum
GATCATGGGTATATTGATTTTTTTCACCATTTTTAGTGCAAGATAAAACATGCTCACGTTATAACGCACTCGTGTTATAACGTGAGCGCGTTATTTCTTGCTAAAACGGCCATATCTCTACTTCTTCAAAACGTGCTTGCATTATGTAAAAGACAAAAAAATTAATAGATTTATTTTCTCACCCTCTACCCTAATTCTATATCTCTCCCTATACCCTTATAGTAGAGGAGATAGAGGTGAGTGTGTGTGTGTGAGAGAGAGAGAGAGGTAGAGGGAGGGAGAGGAGAGATATATAGTAGAGAGGGAGGGGGGTCGAGGGTTTTAGGGTTTTAGGGTTTAAGGGCTTAGGGTTAAGGGTAGAGGGTTAAGGGTTTACGGTTTAAGGGTAGAGGGTGTAGGGTTGAGAGAGAGAGTGGGAGAAAGAGAGAGTGGGATAGAGAGAGAGAGAGAGATGGACATAGAGAGGGAAGGAGAGAGGGGGAGAGTGGGAGAAAGAGAGAGGGAGAGAGAGTGGGAGAGAGGGAGAGAGGGAGAGTGGGAGGGAGACAAAGAGTGGGAGAGAGTGAGAGAGGGTGAGAAAGAGGGAGAGAGGGGGAGAAAGAGGGAGAGGGGGTACGAGGGAAAGATTTGAGAGAGAGAGATGGAGTGGCAGAGAGATAGAGGGTAGAGGGTTAAGAGTTAAGGGTTTAAGGGTTAAAGGTTTAAATGGTTAAGGGCTAAGGATAGAGGGGAGAGAGATAAGAGTGAGTGAGTGAAAGAGAGAGACCTAAGAGAGAGAGGAGTTAGGAGGGAGAGTCTCAACCCTTAAACCCTCTACCCTCTACCCTATAAACACTTAAACACTCAACCCTCAACCCTAAACCCTCAACCCTAAACCCTCAACCCTTTAACCCTCAACCCCTATACCTTATTAATCCCTCAACCCTTAAACCCTAATCCCTCAACACCTATACCCTCTTAATCCCTCAAACCTTAACCCTCAACCCTTAAACCCTAATCCCTCAACCCCTATACCCTCTTAATCCCTCAACCCTCAACCCTTAAATCCTAATCCCTCAACCTGTATACCCTCTTAATCCCTCAACCCTTCAACCCTAATCCCTCAACCCCTGTACCCTCTTAATCCCTCAACCCTCAACCCTTAAACCCTAATCCCTCAACTATATACCCTCTTAATACCTCAACCCTTCAACTCTAATCTCTCAACCCGTATACCCTCTTAATCCCTCAACCCTCAACCCTCAACCCTTAAACCCTTAAACCCTAATCCTTGAACCCCTATACCCTCTTAATCCCTCAACCCTCAACCCTTAAACCCTAATCCCTCAACCCTTATACCCTCTTAATACCTCAACCCTCAACCCTCAACCCTTAAACCCTAATCCCTCAACCTTAAGCCTAATCCCTCGGCCCATGCCCATAATCTATAAACCCTCAACTCTCAACCCTTAAGCCTAATCCCTCAACCCTTATACCCTCTTAATCCCTCAATCCTCAACCCTTAAGCCTTAATCCCTCTACCCCTATACCCTCTTAATCCTCAGCCCTCAACCCTAATCCCTCAACCCCTATACCCTCTTAATCCCTCAACCCTCAACCCTTAAACCCTAATCCCTCAACCCCAATACCCTCTTAATCCCTCAACCCTTAAACCCTAATCCCTCAACCCCTATACCCTCTTAATCCCTCAACCCTTAAACCCTAATCCCTCAATCTCAATACCCTCTTAATACCTCAAGCCTCAAGCCTCAACCCTTAAACCGTAATCCCTCAATCCCTATACCTTCTTAATCCCTCAACCCTACACCCTTAAACCCTAATCCCTTAACCCCTACCACCTCTTGTCCTTGTCCTCAGCCTCAACCATTAAAAGCCTAATCCTCAGCCCTGCCTCTTTGTCCTCAGCCCCAGCCCTCAGCCTTAAACTTTAATCCCTCCTTCACCCTCGGATCTCAGCCCTCAGCCATGGCCCTAATCCCCCAGCTCTATAACCTCACCCTGTGCTTGTGTCTCACTAAACCTAAACCCTCTACCCTCACCACCACCCCGATCCCTCTACCCTCTGCCTCTGACTGTCCCCAGCCCTTAAGCCAGTTGGTAAGCTCTCTGCCCTGTCCTCAGCCCTTAGGCCCTTAGGCCACTCAGCTGACCCTGGGCCCTCGGCCCTAACCCTTGGCCACAAGCTATTAGGCCCTTTTCTGCCCTCAGCCCAATGCTCTCTACTAAGCCCTGTCCCTCGTACCCTTGTCTCTCAGCCCCTGCCTCCTGCCCTGCTCTGTTGGACCCACTCCGGCACAATCCGGCCCTATGCCTTAATGCTCAATCTTCAGCCATAGCAGCTTAGGCCCTCTCTTTGGGTTTACCCTATACATTAAACACTCAACCCTCAATTCTCAACCCTCAACCCTTAATCCTTCAACCCTCAATCCTTAAACCCTAAACCCTCTACCCCTTACGTTGGACCCTGGACCTAATCCTTCAACCATATACCCTAAAACCTATACCCTAAACCCTCTACCCTCAACCAAGTGAACCCTTAACCCTAAAACCTTGACCCCAAACCTTTCAACCCTAAACACTTAAACCTTAAACCTTCTACCCTATACCCTCAACCAAATACCCTCCACCATCAAACCTATTCCCTCAACCCTCAAACCTTAAACCCTAATACCCTAGAAACCATCAACCCTATAGGTCCTCCACCCTAATCCCTCAACCCCTATCACTTTCTCTTTATCTATACATCTCACCTCGCCCTCCTTCCCTCCCTCTCACCCTCTGTAATTATCTCTATCTATCATCTCCCTCTTTTTGTGTACCTCTCGTTCAATCAATCCCTATGACCCTCTCTCACTCCCTCTATCCATCTCTCTTTATGTCCCTCCCACTCCATCCCACTCTCTCCCTCTCTCTCTTGTCTCTTCCTCTCACCCCCTCTCTCTCTAAGGTCTCTCCCTCTAGAAACCTACCTAGGTAACTCTCTCTTTGTCTCTCTCCCCTCTCTCTATCTATCCCTCCAACCCTACCTAGATAAGTACCTCTCACTCCACCCCCCTCTTTCTCTACCTCTATCAGGTCACTCCCTCTCACACCCTCTCACTCCACCCCCCTCTTTCTCTACCTCTATCAGGTCACTCCCTCTCTCTCACACTCCCTCTCACTACCTATCTCTCAAGTCTCTCCCTCTCAACCCCCTCACACTCTCAAGTCTCTCCCTTTCATACCCTACCTACACAACTATCTCTTTTTCTTTGTCTATCTCTCTCCCCCTCTATCTCTCCCTCTCCCTCAATTCTCTCTCTCCCACCCCCCCTCTCTCTCTCTCCCTTAATTCTCTCTCCCACCCCCCCTCTCTCTCTCTCTCCCTCCCTTTATCCCTCCCACCCTACCTAGCTAAGTGCCCCTCAATCCAAACGCTTCTCTCCCACTCCCTCTCTCTTAAACTCTCACTTCAACCCCCTCTCCATATCTCTAGACTCTCTCTAAATTTTCCCTTCATCTAAAGACATACATAAATGCATACATACAAGCATAATACATATGTACATATAATCTTACATCCGTACAAGCATACATACATGCATGACATACATGTACATAAAAATATATCAGCATACATTAATATATTTGCATTTAACATAAGGTAAGACATAATGTGAGTGTGTTATAATGTGCTCATGTTATGTGCTAGTAGACATGTTCCCCACATAAGTAAAAACCATGTCAAAAGTAAGATATAATGCGAGCGCATTATAACGCGCTCACGTTATATCTTGCTTTGGGAATTCCCAAGCCTTAGGCTTGGTATTTTCCTTGGAATACCAACCCAAAGGCTTGGAGGGCATTCCTAATGACCAGAGACGTGTTTTTTAAAAAATCCACCATATTTCTCATAATCGAGTTCATGCTCACCGTTAGGATTCCACGTGGTTCAATATCAAAAAAATCGAGCACATGTGTAATGTTGGGTTATCTCTTAGCTATCCAATGATGTAATTTTTTTCACTTTCTGAAAATGTTAAGTATTTCATCCATAATTTATTTTATCTATATGTCTTTTTTTTGCCAAAAAGCAGTGTTTGGTATTTTTATCGTTATAAATTAACCGTTCATCAATTTTTCAAATAAATTACATTTTTAGAATCTAGACTCCATTCTACAAAATTAAAAAATAAAATAAAATCAATTAGTTTCCAAAATTTGTAGGGGTAACATGGCCAAAATTCTATTTTCAGGATATGTCCACTTCGTAAATTAGTAAAAAATCAAATATTCATTAAAAAATTATCAAAAAAATCATGCATCAACTACATGCTGTTAGCTAACTTCTGACCATTGCGATTTTAAAAATACTAATTCTTTTTTTACCGTACGAGGATCGTACAAGAGTTGCTATGTTATGTTTTTCTAACAAAAACAACACCTATTTGTGTGCGTCCCTCGTTTGAACCCCTTAATTTTAACCATTTTCAAAAAAAAGTAGTAGTTTAGAAAGTAGACTCGGAGCACTTGAATCCTTCTTTTTGTTCCATCTCAAAATTTTGAGTCTAAGTATCCTCAATTTCACGTCCAAGGTTAGTATTTCCTAATTTCAGAAAAAAGCTATCCACTTAAGTCGCCTTTTTGGGAACCATCTTGGTGCACTTACCCATAAAATTGAATGCAGTTTCGAAACTACTGGGTTTATTTACAAAATAAATAAATCTATTTGGTGAAAATTTGAAATTTCAATATAGTAGTACTTAAATTTCATGGAAAAATTAAGAAATAGGTGTCTGTCTGACCACCCTAACCACATTAAAATGATAATATTTGTTTATAAGATTTTAGATATAAGTAGAGGACTCATGTCTCAATGTGATGCATATTTGTTTATAAATATTTTCCAAGTAAATAATTAATTATAATTTTTTTATTACAACTTTTAAAAAATTTAAAGACTTGTATGTCTGACCACCTTAACTTGGTCAAAACTTCATGAAATTATTTTTTTTGTTTTTTAATACTATAGTATACAAAGCATAGAATGTGACACATGTTTGGGATTCAAAAAATGTGATACCATTTGAAATCTATTTTCAATCATCCTATCAATCAAGAATTTAGTTGCAATTCAATAGAAAATGAATAATAATTATTTATTAAATTCAAAATAAAGCATAATTTATATTGGTGGAAAGCTGAGCATCTCCTTTAAAAACCCTTTTTGTTTCATCAATTTTGGGTATAAAAAAAATAATCAGCCACATACCCATCATATTGCCACTTTTTGGCCCACCATGATCCTGCACATACCCAATGAAATAAATTTATGGAAAAGGCTACGAGCTTATGAAACAACTTGGATATAGTGAAAAATGATGTGGTGCTAGAGAAAAAGGTATCTATGTCCCTATAGAGCCTCAAACGCAAGAAAAGACTAGTGGTCTTGGTTATTATCCTTTGATAGAAATAAACAAGCCTTCACTTAACATGAACACTCTTACAAAAGATTCCTCTAAGTCAACTTTGATAATAGTGCATCTTGAATTGATAAACACTAGTGGTCTTGATTGTTATCATTTGAAAGAAATAGAGAAGTCATTGCTTAACATTAATTTCATCACGCAAAACACTTACAATTCAAATTCTATAGATTTTACATCTTCCTTTAAAGAAGAGAACAAAATATCCCAATCTAAAGAGTCTTGTGTAGACCTATGACAACTAATACTAAGCAAGAGATATCTTTGCCACAAAATAATGAAACATCTTCTACTTTTAATCAAGAGAGTATCTTGGTGGGACTTCTTCAAGATCGTTTGATATCCCTCCCTCCAAGAACATGAAATAAATTCTACTACAAGAGTTCATTTTGTGCATTTCATAATATTTATGGTCATTCTACTAATGAATGTAAGGCTTTGAGTAGTAAAATACAACATCTTAAGGAGTTTGGTGCTCTTCCTTATGTGGGGGCACCTAATTCCTCTAATTGATACTTATTTTCACTCTAGCATGCATCTCATCAATCATTTTGGCTCACCCTTTTCTTACACTAAGTGGGGAAAAGGGGTTAGGTAGCCTTTTCCTCATATGCTACTTGTCACCTTGTCTCTTTTGGCTAGTTGATCACCTTTCATGAACATATAAGAGCAATATTAGGATGTGGATGACATGCCTTAAGTTGGCTCACATGTGAAATATTCTCATGTATTCTTCTACTTTAAAGAAATTTCTCATGATCATTGTGTTAACAACCACTTTAAAGAGGGGGCATACATCGACACTCATGTTTCATTGTGTGATTTTCTTTCTTCCTGTGATTTGCATTCTTTTCTTGGTGGTGTAATTAGCTTTGATTTCCTCTGAGAGTGTGATATTTCTTTGACTTGTCCTCTCTTGGAAACATTAGGCACAATGTCCCCTAAGATGAGACCTTGAACGAACTAAGAAAAATCCCTTTGAACATCCCTCTTTCTTGTTGCATTTTCTTCTTGTACCTTATTAAAGTCATGAAGGTATGGTTTTGATATGGTGCCTTGGGGCTCACCTAGTGAACAAGTAGCTTCACTAGCCCTTGTGAGAATGCATTTTTCATCCTTATTAAAGTCATGGGGGTGTGATGTTGATATTGACTTCTTGGGGCTCACCTACTGAACAACTAGCTTCACTAGCCCTTGTGAGCATGCACTTTGTTTACATAGTGGACAACGTGTTCCAATTGTAAGACCCATTGAAAAAATAGCCTAGACCCAGTCTATAGCGAATTGAATAGCCAACTGAAGCTTGATCCATTGCATTTTTTTCTTCATTTTCTTTGTTTCGTCTTTTCCCTTTTCTATCTTTGATGGTGTATGTTTGCAATATGGTTATGGCTTCATATATCATCTAACAAGTGTGTTCCTTTGTGCTTATGTTGGTCTGCCATGAGATCTTGATCTTGGGGGCTTGATCATCCCTCTTTGTTATTGTTGTCCTATCTTACTAACATTTGCACATTTGAACCCCTCTTTATTGTGTGGTTTGCTACTTTAGTGTGATTTTGAAGCAAGTTCATCCTCTCACTAAATTAGGGGCTAAATGTAGTGTAGTAAAATGCATACATTTCCATTCTCACACTTTTTTGGGCCCACCTTGCTTTATTTATGTCTTAATTGGTCCTATTTTTCATCCACAAGCCTAATAAACTATATTTGTTTAGGGATAATCTCGACAAGTTACATCAAAGGATAAATGATAATTTAATGATTTTGGTTGTATGTCCTCAATTTTTGGGTTAGGACTAAGATGCCACCTAGGGCATCTATGAACCCCAAAGGTATTGGGACCCTCTCTTAAAAAGAATCTTAAATTGACTACTTTTTTGAGTCTATGCCCCACGTTTTTAGCCTTGGGACTAAGATGCCACCTAGGGCATCTTAGTCCCCCTTGGCTTCTTTTCAGGATCCAATTTCAAATCTTGGTAGGATTTAGCATCCTTTAATTAATTAATTCATGTGTTGGCTTGGTGTGATGTAATTTTGGGATATTAAGCATGGATAAGTATTTAAATACAAGGTTCTTTCATTCATTTTCACCAGTCTTTTGTGAGAGCATCCTAATAACATAATTGGAGTTCACAATAGCATTCAAGAGCAATTCATCAAGCATTTGGAGCCATCATCAAGATTCAAGCATCACATCAAGGATATTTCATCATGTGTGTTTTTGAGAAAACATTTGTGATGTAGGATTTTGATTCAAGAAAGCAATTCAAGTCCATATCTATCAAGCATTTCAAGATCTACATTCAAGCTAGCCATTTCACACAAGGTTGTAGCACCTCATAACAAGGGTTCATTGGGTTGTAACATTGCATGTTTTTCATTCATCATTTCCCTCCATTCCTTTTTATTTCAATGTTTAATTACCAGCAAGGGTTTTGACCAAGGAAAACCCCCATTCACTAACAATCAACAAGTTTTTTTTCTCTCTCTTGCATGTTTGTGATTGTAGATTTAGGTTGAAGACTTGAAGATCATTTGAAGTGAAAAGTTTTAAATTTACATTGCAAAGTTGTCATCTTAATGGAAACTCACCTACATGCTAGATTGGAAACACTCAAGACCTCAGATCCGAGAACAAGGAAGTGTAGACATTAGACCTCAAGACCACATTAAGAGATTTCAGAAATTCAGATCAAGACTAAGTTGCCACCTAGGGCATATTAGTCCTCTCGAGGTTATTTTTTCAGAAATTCTTTTAGATTCAGTTCCGACATTTGAAGGTTTCGCATCTTCCCCAAAAAATAGCAACGAGACTAAGAAAATAGTAGGGGCATCTTAGTCCTCCATAACACTTTTTGATAGCATTTTTCATTTCCAGAATCCTTGTTACATTTCTAGACTTCCCATGTACACATACCATAACTTGGTGTTGCTTAATTTCATCATTCACACTCATTATTTGACTTGCATTACTAGGTTTTTTGAGTTGAATGTTTACAAGTGTCTTTTCCAAGCTTTCTCTTGGTGGTGAACCCCTCAAAGCTAAAAGAACCCCATCCTAGGTCCTTCCCTATTGAGAATTGACTCACCTTTTGAGGTTGGTAGTCAATCCAATTTGGGATCCTAAGACATATTTGAATGACCTAAGGAAAATAGATGTGCACTCTCTCTCCACTTTGTTTCTCTTTGGTTCATTGAGAATTTTGATGAGAATTTTTTTTTAAAATTTTTTTCTCCAAATATTTTTTTTTATTTAATTCTTTTTTCACCCTAATTACCTTTTTTAGAATCCCTATCTATGTAAAACATAATTTGAGCTAAACTAATCATTAATTTTATTTTTTTCATTATCGAAAGAATGATGACATATAAATATTTAAAATAGATTTAATTTAAAATAAAAATTTATTAGAAAAAATTTAATACTTGACATTTCAAGCTTATGAATTAGTTTCCTCAAAAAATAATTAATAAATAGAAAAAATATGTCCAATTATATGAAAAATTACATACTTGAAAACTAGATATCATCATCGTTAATAATTTTTAATTTGATCAAAATTAAAAATATATCATTATACTTATTGCTTTAAACATAATTTATTCTTCTGTTGTTTTCATGGAATTCTACTCATAGGTCAAAGGCTAAGGGTTGGATTTTTCAATCTAACTAAAAAAAATATATATATCCATGGATTTCAAATATCAAATTTTATAAGGTTTAACCACTCAAAAATGCATACCCATTCTAAAAAGGAGAGAGAATATGATGTAACTGGAAATGGGTACTCGTGTTTAGTGAAAAAATCACCTATTTTAAAATTAAATGGGTAAACATTCTAAAATTGAAAATCAAGATGGATACCCATTTTATATAGGTAGAAATTTAGGTTTGTGAGATCAATCCTAGAAATTGGTACCTATATTTTATGAAATAACTATATGTTCTTGTTGAGATTTTTTCAACCATGACAGTTCCATTAAAATTGAACCCAACTTCTCTCACTTACCCTCCTCTTCTCTACTCAACTAATAAAACTCTCCAAACAATTCTAACTTGCACACAAAATTGAAAACAAAAATTCCTATTCTCATCAAAATTGAGAAATAAATAAAAATCTCAAATTTCTCATCTCTAATTATGAATGTGACAATTGATCTTCTAACCCTAAAAATATTTATCACACATGTGTGAGAAATCCCCATGGTACCACTCCTTCCTCAATTTGGTCTCCCCAATTGTGCGAGCAAGGTAGTGGGGATACATTTCCTCTCCCAAGATCACTCCATATGTCCTACTACCTCATACTCACTCCAAGAATTGACTAACATGATCAAATATTGTCATATTTACAAATAATTATATAAAATGGGTCAAAGTTCACATAAATTATTAAATTTATTCCTTTAAATGATCCCTAATCCCTATTCCTATGACTTGGGATGTTATGGAACATAATATGAGGTTAAAATAATACTTTAAATCCACTTTAAAATTTGGAAAACATGGAATCCAAACTTGGCATCTAATATGCCATACCCTTCCACTTGACTCACCTAATCATTACATAGGTATAAAAATCTCAACATAAACATTACACCTTGAAATTGTAAAAGAACATTTTACATTACAACAATAATTTTTACATCACAAGATAATTTAGACATAACACAAGACGCCAGTCTCTCCAAATAGACTAGTTTCGTTGAACTAGTTTTACACAATAGGGTTACATTGTGATTTCCTTGATTTGATTGATCATGAAATTACTACAAAATAAATTTCAACTATTATTACATCATAATCAGATTCATATCTAAACTAGAAAAATATAAAATATAATATATTTACATATATCATTTCATAACTAATCATCTGTATAGTATACTTCCATTCTCATGATAATATTACATTTATAAATTAACATTTCTAGGCTAGGTTATCATTGTTTCTCAAGATATAAAATACATCATAGGCTTAAAGTCACAAAATTAAATAATGCATATAATAACTAGGAACAAGATCATTCCATTAATTTTTCATACACATAACATAAAAAGAACATAATCAATGTGAACCTTGAATGAACACACACACACACATGTACATTGTGAGTCAAAAATAATATCCAAAATCAATGTCACACTACACAATAATAGAGCATAACATAGGATGTCTCATAATTATGGGAAAAATAATCCTAAAAAGAAGCATGTAGGTCTATTACTAGAAGGTGTGTGCCACACCCTCCCCCTTAGGATTAGAATTATTCTTGGAAGTCCTCAAAGAGGTGAGGGTAAAGAATTACCATCTATGAAAAATCCTCTGAGGTGGTGGTAACCTCATCATATATGTCCCAATAGACCCTGATGTAGTCTAGCTCCCATCCTTTAATGTCCAACATCCAATGAGACAAGAGGTAAATGAAATCTAGTGCCAACTACCCACCTAAATCCTCTTATAACTCATCCCAATCCAACTTGTGGGACACATCATGAATATATCATCACAAAATTGAAATATGAAAGGCATCATGGATATGCAATAGGATACATGACAAGGCTAGATAATAATCTACTAGTCTTATCTTCGCTAAGATCTCAAAAGGACCCAAAAAATGAGATACAAGATTATAGCCCTTTCTATAATGGATTGGAATCTTATGTAACCACATTCTCAACAATACCTTGACACCCACTAAGAATCTCTTATTTAACCTCTTAGAAACTACATATTTCTTCAAATGGTCATGAGCCTCTTGCAATAATTGTCTATTCATAGCTCCCTATCATTCTATATCTTATAAAAAGTCAAGACGAATGATAACTTTGGATCAATAATACGATCCCATCTCAAGGGATTCTTACATGGTTTTTCATATAATTCCTATAATGGTGCCATAGCCAAATAAATGTGATGACATTTTTGTAGGTGAACTGAACCAATAAAATATAAACCTCACATTTGGAATGATGGTCCATCAAATACATTTGCAAAATATCTTTCAAAATATGATAAACTCTTTATATTTTACCATCCATATTTGGTTGATGTGTTGTACTAAAATTGAGTTTTTTGCCCAAAGCCTATTGTAATTTTTTCCAAAATATTGAGGCAAAAATTGGATCTCTATCTAAAATAGTCATGTGAGTAAACTCATGTAATCTAACAGTATCATCTAAAGAAAACCTCATAAATATTGTTCTTGTTTAGGTAGTGTGGATTCAAGAGAAGTGAGTCATTTTGGTTAAATTGTTAACTTTCACTATGATCACATCATGACATCTATAAGAAAAAGCTTGACCAAAAATAATTTCCATAGAAATGGTGTTTTATTTTCACTCAAGAATCTTATGAGGGTAGGGAAATATGCTAGATGCTAATTCTTGGAATTGACTCTTTGACGCTCAAGGTATCATGAAATAAACTTTGTAATTTCCTAACACATTGATACCCAATGATATTGTTGAAAAATACTTATGTTCATCTTCTTCACCCTTATATGTGCAACTTATAACACCTTATGAACCTATAATAAGATGAATAAATTTGAAGATCCCCAACACATGGTACATAGATACATCCTCTATGATGAAAAACACCATATGCATCTAAATTATATTCTATTTATACTTGCACTTGAGGGCCCTCAAAGTCTAAAGCTACTATTAAACTTGATAATATTAATCATTCTTTAGAAATTTCTATAAGATGTGAGTCCTTAATTTTTTACTGACACTCATAAGTGTAACCTCATGTTATCATCTACTTAAAGCATATAAAAACACATTATCCTTTCCTTTGATCTAATGTACATCAATTTCATACTTGCAAAGGATCTCCATCCAATACACCTTTACTAAGAATTCAAGTTCAACTATGTGAAGATGTATTATAAAATAAAATAATTTTAATGAAATTTGAAATGATTTCCAAGGAGAAAGTACCTCCTTTTGGTAAGAGAATGAACCACTTCCACATGCTCTAAATAATGTGTAGTGTAGTTTATCTCATGGGTATTTACTTTTTGTGACGTGCATACACTATAAATCGACCCTCCTACATGAGTACTACCCATAAACCATCAAATGATACATCTATACTAACTACAAAGTCCAATATCAAATCGATAATTACTAGGATGGGAGAATTGGTAAGATGCTCATGAAGAAATTGTTGCAAAGATAGTTATTGTTGTACCAAAATATTGACCTATTAATGCTTGATATAACTACTAGAGTTAATTAATCCATGTGAGGTGGTTAAGCCATGTCACAAAACCAAGTGTTGTGTTTCACAACATAAGGATACTAAGGGTGCACACCTTGCAAAAATCCCCCCCAACACAAGCGAGGGGTTCAAACCCATGACCCAAACTCTGATACCAATTGTTGTAAAGATGATTTCCATTGCACTAAAATATTGACCTATTAATGCCCAATACAATCGCTAGAGTTAATGAAGCCATGGGAGGTTGTTAATCCATGTCACAAACTCGAGCACTATGTTGCACATCACAAGAAGACTAAGGGCACACACCTTGCAATAAGATTAAAATAACTTGTTTGTGGAGTCATATTTTAGATTTGGAGGACATATTTGAGGGGTTATCTCTCTTTTTTGATCATAGTCATTGCAAAAACTATCACTATCTTTGGATTGCATTCTACATCACTCTCTAGGAGAAACTAGTTTGTCCTTTTCAATAGTGTAGCCTAGAACGCTTGATTTGATTGTGATAGCTTTCAACATTGACATGGAGAAACTTGAAGCCAAGTTTAGAGAGTTCATACATCTTGTACTTTCTTTCTACATATTCCTTTCAAGAGTGGGGGAGATATCTTGCATACACCTTTGGTTTTGTTTCTTCCTAAGGGGAGGAACATTGTTCGATGATCATAGACTATTTTCTGCATCCAATTTCAACAATCTACCATTGGATCTTGTAAGCACATAATCTTCACATGTTAAAAACTTGAAAAATATTATCATATATGCCAAATTAAACAAAGCAAACTAAATGCTCCTATGAAATATCTAAACATGGTTGATAATGCTAACAAAATAACATCAACTAAAGCAACTAAATGAAAGCATTACAAAGCATGTTCATACCTATCCACTAGTGGAAGTGGTGCACCTTTGATGTGAAAAGGATTCCCTTTCCCACCTCCTTGAAAAGATTGAATGATAATGATGCAAAATGCAAGATGAACTCAAAATTCCTATAGTGCAAATGCTCAAACTATGGATGAAAATGAAGTAGAAGAATGCCATGAATTTATAGGTTGACGGGTTGGAAGATTGAAGGATTTGGATGAATGTGGGACAAAATACCAACCAATGAGAGAAGGCCACTTGTCCACATGTGATTGGAGGAGAAATGAGCACATTTTAGAGATTGTGCAAGTAAATGAAGTTAGGTGGGTTTGAAATTTGAAAAATAGCTTTAAATGTATATGGTTGAGAGATTTTGGAGGGAAATTTGTTTGGACAAGAAAGTCAAACAAATGGAATTAATGAGGGAATATTCCTTGGGAATATGCTTTGTGAGGGAAAATAGAGATAATTAGATAATGAATTAAAATGAATTTCATGTGCAAGTGGGTGGGTTAGTTAAGGGTTTAGGTTTGACTCAGGTTGAGTCAAAAGCTAGAGAATGGGTGATTATGATTAGAGGTTAATTAATTCAGATTAATTAACTTGGAGGATTTTAGGGGTTTTGATATTTGATTTAAATCATTTTTATTTATTGAATCAAATAAGAACTTTAGGACCTAATTAAATAATTTGATTTATTTAATTAAGCATGATGAATTCTAGTGAATTAATCAAATAAACTGATTTATTTGATTAATAGAGAAAATGATGTTATTTGAAATGGAATTAGATGCATGATGTTAGTTAGGATTATTTTTGTGTCTATATTTTTCCCCTCTTTGAAGCAATGTACCTGTTGCATTGATTCAAAGAATGATGTTGCCAAGATCGAAATTATTTTTATTTTTATTTTTGTGGATGCGCCAATAGAAAGAAGTATGTTGGTACATTGCCCCCTTGAGAGATTGACCGAAAAGTTCAATTTGAGGGTCGATTTCATGAAAAAAAGGTTCAAGATGGATGTATGGATGGTTAGACTAACATATCTATATGATGATGCAAATGAGATGTTTGTCAGATGCTTAGAATAGCAAATCTATATTATCCCAAACAACTTAAATGATGATGCAATACATGGTGGATGTTGTGGTTCCATTTCTAGTATGTGGTTGTCATGGATGTCAACACTATTAGCATTAATGATGCTTAAGGTTGTATATGTCGAGGATATTGAGAAAATTGTAAAAATAATATTGTTGGTAGCTAGTGATGCTGAGAAGGTCAGAATGTTGGAAAGTTCTGTATGTTGAAGATCTGAAGGTGTGCTTCAAAGGGTTTGTTGCTGAAGCTTTCTAGTATGTTGTCCGGAAGTTTTAGAGGTTCACATCAATATTTGTGGAAGTTATGAAGATTTGTGTGCCTACAGTTATTTAGTCTTTGTAGATGGTGTTCTTGGATGAAGAGGATGAAATTATGGTAATTTCACGTGTTTCTCATGTACCTATGGCATTCATGGTGAGTCTAGATCATACTATATCCTTGTTGTACGTCTGCACTGATCAGAGTGGTCGTGATCGAAGATTCTTTTGATGAGTGCTTGAGTTTTCATGTTCTTGGCCTACATGATGGTGTTAGCTTGTTGCAGATCCATGAGGATTAATATTTTATTGTTTGGTGTGTTTGAAGGTGTTTGTTTGGGTCCTCACTATGTTGTGACTGACTTTTTTTGGTGCAGATTGAAATTTATTCATGTATTGAGGCCAACAGTTGTAATTTATTCTTTATTTGAGGCCGACTGAATAGTGGATGTAAATCCATGTAGCGGATATATATGTGTTTGTTTTCCTCATTTAGAGGGAATGCTTAGTGTCTGCAAGAGGTGCACATGTGTGAATAAATGTCAAATCATTCAATAGCAGAGCAGAGTGTGAAGAAAATTGAGCAGAGTGTGGAAGAGTGTAGAAGTTTTTGTGCGCCTAACCAAAACTATAATCAGGCTTCTGTAGAAGCTATTTTCTCAGTTCAACTTCATTAGATGGACTTAATATTATTATTGTATGTAAGGCAATGAACCTTCCTCTGAGTAGTGTGCTCTAGGCAGTGTTCCTAAATGCAAGTGTATTCCCTTTTCATTCTTCATTATACTTCTAATAGGGTATAATCTTGTGGACTAACATCCACTATGGTTTTTCCCCTAATAGGGTTTCCACGTATAAAATATTGGTGTTCATGTGTCTATGATGTGTTGTTGATTTATGGTTGCACTGTTAATTATCATATTTGAGATTTAAGGTTGATTAATGTTGAATAAGTTTGATTTTGGAAACAATTGATTCACCCCACCCCTCTCTCAGTTGTCTATCTTTGTTTTTCCAACAATTGGTATCAGATCTAGTTCCTCTGAAGAAGCCTAATAACTTGAGGAGATCTGAGATGGAATCATACAAGAAGGATAGTCCTAGATTCAATGGCACAAACTACTCTTTATGGAAATCCAGAATGGAGTGTCATTTGAAGTGCATTAGAGAACCTTTCTGGAAGATTACACAAAGTGCATATAGTATTCCTTAGAATGGTCCTTCCTCTAAAGATGAGATCAAGAAAGAAGAAGCTAATACTAGGGCTATTGAAGCTTTGTTGAGTTCTTTGACAAATTCAGAGATGACAAATGTGTTAGGACTGAAGACTGCATACCAGATCTGGAAAAAGTTGGAAACATTGTATGAAGGAGATGCGCTAGTGAAAAGTGCTAAGCTACAAATTTTCAAAAGGCAAGTGGGAAGACATGAAGATGAGTGAAGATGAGGACAACCTCTTTGTTTCTCAAAAGATAAATGAACTAGTGATGAGAATTAGATGTGTTGTGGAACCTTGGATGAAGAAGAAATTGTGGCTAAGATACTTAGATCTGTGCCTCCCTCCTAAAAAATAAGAGCTCATGCTATTGATGAACTCAAGATAGTAATAAATATTACAAGAGACATATTGATCAAAAAATTGCTGCCTTTGAGTTAAGTGAATTTTGTTAATTTGCTCCTAAGATTGAATCTGCATTCAAAGCTACAGTATCCAGAAAAATCCAACAGAGGTACAATCTAGGCGAGAGTTCCAAAAGGACATTTAAATATGAAGATGAGATGAAAAATATTGAAGATGAAGAAAGAGAATTAGAAGAACTAGAAGCATTAATTGTGAAAAGAGAAGCCAGAGGTCATGGTAAGCACAAAGGAAATTTACCTATTAAATGTTTTTCTTGCAGTAAAATAGGTCATTTTGCATCTAGATGTCTTGAAAGAGTTTCTAAATACAAACCCGAGAAGACTATATTTCAAAGGAAATGCTATTATGTTGAAGAAGGTGTAATTGATGAAGAATCTGATAAAGAAACTAGAAATGAAGATGAATGGGTATTTATTGCTATCAAAGAAAATGGTAAGGTGTCCACTGAATCTACTAGTAATGTGAATGTTGAGAAAGCTCTTGCAGCAAAAAATGAAGAAAATGATGAGTGGGTAATTGACAACAGATGCTCACATCATATGACTGGTGACAAATGTAAGTTTGTAAGCTTGGAATACTATGATGGTGGTGTTGTAATATTTGGAGACAATACTTCTGGTGTGATTCATGGAAAAGGGACTATTTCTTTTAGTGGTAAGCATAATACTGCTGATGTTCTTTATGTAGAGGGCTTAAAGCATAACTTTTTAATTGTTGGACAAATGGTAAACAAGGGTTACAATCTTCAATTCAAGGATGGTAAGTAAAAAATAAGGGGAATTTTAGGAAATATGATTGCTTCAAGTACAAAGACAAAAGGTAATATCTTTCATTTGAGTGCTACTAGTGAAAGTTTCTTAATTGCTCAGATTGATGTAAGTTGGTTATGGAATAGGAGGTTGTGTCATGTGAGCTTTGATAGCATTGTCAAGGTAAGCACTACTCAAGTAGTCAGAGATCTTCCTAAGTTAGTGAATCCTACTAACACTATGTGCAAGGAATGTTAGATAAGAAAGCAAAAAAGATATTCTTTCTAGAGAAAATAGTATAGCTCTAATTGAGTATTGGATTTGATACATACTAATCTATGTGGTCCATCCAAAATCAAAAGTCTACAAGGTGAAAGATATTTTATGTTGCTCATTGATGATTATTCTAGAATGATATGGGTTTCTTTCTTAAGAAAAAATACAAAGCATTAGAAAAGTTCAAAAGTTTCAAAGCTATGGAAAAGAATGAGATAGGTTAGAATATTAAATGTCTAAGGTTAGATAGAGGTGGTGAATTAACTTCCTAAGAATTCAATTCTTTCTATGAAGAGCATGAAATCCAAAGACATTTATCTGTTCCCCAGAACCCTCAACAAAATGGAGTTGTTCAAAGAAAGAACAAAACCATTCTAGACACTACTAGAACCATGATGCTGTTAGAAAATGTTCCTCATTTCTATTGGAGAGAATTTGTAAGTATTGTTGTGTATACCATTAATAGGGTGTATGTCAACAGTAATTATGGTAAGTCACCTTTTGAGCTATGGTTTGGTTATAAGCCTACTATCAAGTATTCCAAAAAAAATTGGAAGCAAATGTTACATCAAGAGAGATGATGATATAGGAAAGTTTGATGCTAGAAGTGATGAAGGAATTCTTTTGGGTTACTATGCTAAAAGTAAAGCTTATCGGTGCTTTAATAAGAGGTTAAAGAAAATGGTTGAAAGTGAAAATTTCAAAGTTCATGAATATATTGTTAGACCATCTAGATGTAGTGGATATGATTCAAATGTTCAACATGATAATAATAACAATGGAAATAATTTTCAGACACATAATCAAGTTCAAATTGTTTCAGTGAACCAAGGGAATCAAGAGGCGGAGACTAGCAGAAGAAAGAACACAAGAACAAGAAGTCAAAGAAAATCCTAAAACTCCCAAATATGTAAGGAAAAATAACTCTGACATTCAGATCATAGGAGACAAGAGAAAATATGTGCAAACTAGAAGAAGAATTTTGGAAGAGTACTGTCTAATTTCCAAAGCTGAGCCTAGCAATACCAATGAAGCATGCAAAGATGAACATTGGATGGAAGCCATGAAAGAAGAACTAATGCAGATAGAGAAGAATGGTATGTGGGATCTTGTTCCTAGACCTCAGGACACAAATGTGATTGGAACCAAGTGGGTGTTTCAAAATAAACTGAATGAGCAAGCTGAAGTGGTTAGAAACAAAGCAAGACTAGTTTGCAAAGGGTACTCACAGATGAAAGGTATTGATTTTGAAGAAAATTTTGCCCCTGTTGCTAGAATTTAAGCTATAAGATTATTTCTTTCTTATGCTACTTTCAAGGAATTATAAAGTCTATTAGATGGATGTAAAGTCAACATTTCTGAATGGTGAGCTAGAAGAAGTCTATGTTGAACAACCAGATGGATTTCAATTGACTGATGAAAATTTCATGGTATGTCGATTGAAGAAAGCTCTATATGGACTTAAGCAAGCTCCTAGAGCTTGGTATGCTAGATTGGATAAGTAATTATTGAAGCTTGGATTCAATAAAGGTACTGCTGACAACAATTTGTATTTGAAGTTGGATTAGAATAAAGAATTGATCATTGAAGTCTTTGTTGATGACATTATTTTTGAAGGTGATGATGATTTGTGTATGAAGTTTGCTGATGAAATGAAAAGTGAGTTTGAAATGTCAATGATAGGAGAGTTGAAATTATTTTTAGGATTGCAAATCACTCAGTTAGATGATGGAATTTTCATATCTCAGTCTAAGTATGTGAAAGAGCTACTAAAAAAGTTTGGCATGGAATATTCAAATCCAGTTGGTACATCTATGATAACCAAATGCAAAATTAAATAGAATGATGATTCTCCTAAAGAAAATTAGATAAGATATAGGTCAATGATTGGTGGATTTACTCTATTTGACTCAAACTAGGCTAGATATAATGAATGATGTATGCATGGTTGCTAGATTTCAAGCTGATCCTAAAAAGTCTCATGTAACTGATGTGAAAAGAATTTTTAGATACTTGAAAGGGACAATTTATCATGGTCTTTGGTATCCTAGGGATGATGATCTTATCCTGAATCCTTTCACTGATGCTAATTGGGTAGGAGATGTGGATGATAGGAAGAGTACTATTGGTGGTGCATTCTTCTTAGGGAAGAAATTGGTATGTTGGCTAAGAAAAAAGTACAATTCCATTTCATTATCTACTGCTGAGGCAGAATATATTGTTGTTGTAAATAGCTGTACCCAAGTATTGTGGATGAAGCAAATGTTGAGAGATGTCAGAATTGAGTATGATGAATCCATTGCCATATTCTGTGACAATTCAAGTGCCATTAATATTTCCAAGAATCTAGTGTTGCATTCAAAGACAAAGCATATATCCATCAAATATCATTTTTTGAGAGATAAAGTAAGTGACAAAGAAGTTATACTAGAGTATATACCTACCAAGGAGAAAATTGCAGACATATTTACTAATTCGTTGAATAAGGATACTTTTGAGTACCTCAGAGGCAAGTTAGGGGTGATTTACCATCCTGATCAGAACTAAGATGCAAGTCTTTGCATCAGTTTGTGAATTCATAGCCATATCTTATTCCAGAATGATGTTGTGGTGGTTGCTACTCAGGGGGAGCAGTAAGATGATTCAAATATGTGATCAGAGCATGTGTGCCTTTTCCATTGATGTCAAAGGGGGAGAGAAGAGCAATGTGAAAAATATGGGAGAAGGAAATAGGAAAAGAGTGCACAATCTCAGGGGGAGATTGTTGGAGAAGAGCTAGTTGGGTTGGTGGCATTATTTTTCACATCATGTGTTGCCATCAATGCCAAAGGGGGAGATTGTTGGATGTTGTCATTCCATTTCTGATATGTGGTTGTCATTGATGTCAATATTATTAGCATTAATGATGCTTAAGGCTGTATATGTCAAGGATATTGAAAAAATTATAAAAATAGTATTGCTGGAAGCCAGTGATGCTGAGAAGGTCAGAATGTTGGAAAGTTTTGTACATTGAATATATGAAGGTGCACTTCAAAGGGTTTGTTGCTAAAGCTTTCTATTATGTTTTCTAGAAGTTATGACGATCTGTATTCCTATAGTTATTTAGTCTCTCTAGATGATGTTCTTGGATGAAGAGGATGAAATTCTCATAATTTCCTATGTTGCACATATACCTATGATGTTCATGGATGATTCTAGATCATACTCTATCCTTGTTGTATGTTTGGATTGATCAGAGTGTTCGTGATCAAAAAAATTTCTGATGAGTGCTCGAGTTTTCATGTTCTTGGACGACATGATGGTGTTAGCGTGTTGTTGATCCATGAGGATTAATATTTTATTGTTTGGCATGTTTGAAGGTGTTTGTTTGGTTCCTTAGTATGTTGTGATCGACTTGTGTTGGTGCACATTGAAATTTATTCATGTATTGAGGCCGACAGTTGTAATTTATTATTTTTTGAGGCCGACTAAATAGTGGATGTAAATCCATGTAGCAATTAAAATAAACTTAATTGTGCCTTGTTTTTGGTGTTGTAAGGTGTACCTTTACACTTTCACATTAATTTGGAGCTTTATTAATTAATTGAGGTTAATTTTCCTTAATTGGCACCTTTAATTCAAATCCAAGCATAATTAATTGCAAAATTTGAGAGATAAAACCTAACATTCATAAATGCTATAACATTATGCTTAACATTGGGTAATGTGTGTCCTAGGAAATTGACCTAAGACCCATTCGTCATAGGGCGAATGGGTCCTCACTTGTTCCTAGGACCAAAATTTGAATTATATTTGTAGTGGTTTTTTAATGATTTCATATCTACAATTCAATGTCGGCTTGTAATATTTGAATTTTGGGAATTAATGTTAAGATATGTATAAATATGAGGCCATTTCACTATGTTTCACCTAGAAAGTTTTCATGAGCACCTAACAAGTTCAAATTATCTTAAGAACACTTTCAAGAGAGAAATTCAAGAGAAATTTCAAGGCATTCAAAGGCAAAATTATTGAAGATTGTTGTAGCAATCAAGATTCCATTATCATGTCAAATATTTATTGCATCATGCATGTTTTTTGAACTAATATGGTGATGTAGTGTTCAAGATCTATGCAAGAATTCAAGGACATTATCTCTAATCAAATTTTATGATCAAGATCTACATTCGTTGAGGCCACTTCATGCTAGTTTGTAGATTTGTATTCCAAGGTTCAAATAAGGTTTGGTGAGATGTTGCATATTGTTGTTCATTCATCATCCCTTCATGCTTTTGTATTTCACTTCAAGGTTTAATTAAGAAAACAAGGTTTGACCAAGGAAAACCCCCATTACATAATAAAACAACATTTTTTTCTTTGATGTGTGATTGTAGATTTTAGGTCGAAGATCATTTCAAGAGAAAATTTGAAGAAAGTTGCAAAGTTGTCAAAGTTGCAAGAAAAGTTTTAAAATCATGGAGACTCCTCTACAAGATTTATTTCTCATTATCTAGTAGTGAATATCAAGAATCTGGGAGTGTGGACATAGTAGAAGAGAAACTAGAAAACATTTTTTAGGAACCCTAGCTAGGACCCATTTGCCATAGGACGAATGACACCTCAATAAGCTTCAAAAGGTGACTTTTGGTGAAAGGTACACATCCTAAATTTCTCCTTTCCATATCTACCTTTTGATTACAATTTCTATCAAATTTGATTGATTTTCTTCATTTTCATTTTATAACGTACATTTTAAATGAAATTAAGGGAAATAAGTCTTTGTGGTGAAATCACTTATTCATCCCCCTCATTTTTTCTCCTTTTTCAAGTAGAAGGATTAGTTTCAATAATTATATTCTTGGACCTTGACATGCATAACCAGCAGTGGGATTTTGTTTAGCCTCGTCATATTTAGGAAAAGTTAATACTAGAAGGATAAGTTTCAATAATGACCGCATGTACATTTCAGCCATTAGGAATGAATTAATATATATGGGTATTAAATAAGAATAAGATTCAAACAAAAGAAAAGTGAAACATCTTTCTTATTGCAAAATCATTAATATAGTAACTCAATATCTAAGTAATTCAACTACAAAGTTATTGTAAGGGAAATAAAAAATAAGGTGAGTGGTTACAAGAGTGTTGTATAGAAATAACTTGAAGTTTGTGTCATTACCATCACAAGAAATTCAATTAGATATGACCATAAGAACGTTAATGATGATACAGTAATTAAGAGTATTAAATATGAATAGTAAATTTCTCCAAAGATTGTGATAACATATGTATCAAATTATTAAGCTGTAGGGGTAATAGAATTAAATAAGTTAAAAATTCATAAATAAAATAATTATTTCTTGAAGAGTTTGACCCAATTTATGTTACTATTTTTATCAATGTTTTCAAGGGTATTGTCTAGTGACCAAACTATTCAATTTAATTTAAATAAATAAATGTAGATATTTATAATTTGTTATAATAATAAAAAAATTAAATTATTGATTTTTATTTAGATATTTCTTTGGATATATTTAAATTAAAGGTGATTGACCTTATGCAACCCTATATTAATAGTGGATTAATTTAATAACTAAGAAACCTTCACCTAAACTACCATGTTTAGTGTTCAAAGGAGGGAATCCAGTGTAATGAATGTTATCTATTGAGTCTCAACTATTAGGATTGTAATTAGACCATCTTCATTTATCATCAAAATTATGTATCTTGGTGTCAACTGTTAAGCATTCAAGAGAAAGGTATGGCTCACATAGATCTGTAAATATTAAATAGTTCAAGACATCAAATAGTTATTAACAATATAAAATAAATGCTAAAATGACTAATTAAATTTCAAAGAAAGTAAATTAATCATTTAGCTTTGTAGGGTATTAGGTCTCATTCTGTGAGCTTCACCACTTCCATTTTAGATAGGTTATCTAATTGGGGATTAAACCTACAATATTTCCCTTCAAGTGTCTTCTACTAGACACCCACACCACCCTAGGATTGCCACCATCATATGGTTTCTAGAATGACTTCTACCACACTAAATGATACATTCCCATTTCTTTCTTTCTAAGAATCATGCATGTACTGATGTTATATATGCAACATCATTAGGAGTGAATGATAGAATGCCACGGTATCATTATATAGGAGGTTTTTAGTCCTTAATTTTTTTTTTTTGTATTATTTTCACTTTAGAGGCATGGAATTCGATATTACAACCTGGGTTGCAATATTGGGAAGTTTAAGGTAAGCTTATTTACTAATTAGTTAATTCATTAACTTGATAATTGTAGGATGAAACATAGAGTGAGGAGAGAACAACCATATGCCAATGTTCCTAGAAGAGACCACTCTCATGAGGTTCAAGTAGAGTCTTATCTCATTGAGATAACTTTCTTATTTGGATGAGTCGCTAAAGTTAGAAGCATAGATACCCCAAGCCTTGCAGAATATGATGGGTGTGATACATGATAGATCACCACTAGTTAGGGAGGTGTACTCAATAAAGATCGATTGGTAGTAGAGTAGAACATAATAGAGTTGCATTATCATAACAATAGCCTCTCTCAAGTTTAGAAGGTGTATGTGAAGGAGATAGTGGATGAGTTGATACCATTCCACCACCACATCCTCATACTCAATCATGAGTAGAGGTAGATATTTCCTAACATCGAGGCCTAAAATATTATATTTCGGAGCTACTCCATCTCTAGCAACACACATTCTTAGGATCCACATATGGGGTAGAGGTAGAGTTGTGGTTACCTAGTCTTGATAGATTGTTCTAGTTGCACTCATATAAGAAAAATGTGAAGGATAAGTTTGTAGTTCACCTTTTACAAGGAATCTCTTCTACTTGGTAGTGTAGGAAGGAGTAGAATCTTCATCTAGCATTATACAAACTTTCATGAGACACCTTCTTAGAGCACTTTAAAGCATGATATATTTTAGAAATTTTCTTTTCACCTAAGCATATTGATGAGTTCCACAATATGCAATAGAGGGGCCTTGCAATGGCACAATATGAGAATCATTTTCTTGGAGCTTATTTAGTATTTGGATTACATTTAAGATGATAACTAACTTTTTAATTGCTTAATTATGTATTGAAACATAATATATCAGGTCTAGTGTGTATGGCCAATCTACAGAATATTCAAATTGATATGATGTAGGTATATATTGTGAAGGAGGTTCATCATAAATCATAGGAGGCATGGGAGCAATTTTGAAACCATAATCAAGAGCATTAATATCATGGGTTTTTGGACCTCCCCTCTAATTGAAGGGAGGATTCAAACCCTCCACTAGGACACATAGGTTGTAGGAGCATCAATAGAAAATATAGAGACATATATTAGAACAAGGTGTAGAGGTTGATACCTCGAGCATAATATTTGAAACAACCATATATAGATCAAAGAACACAAGGTCAACATTCACGAGCTTTGCACACCTAGTGTTCCTTTAGAAGATGACATAGTATCTCTAGTAGAGCTGAAACATCTAATTTTAGAGGGACCCATCCAACGCAAGTTTAGTTGAGAGGACATTGTTATTTGTGTGTGGGTGTAGGGTACTTAGATAGAGATTATTTGTAGGGTTTTAGAGTAGGTGGACCCCCTTTTGGAGATTTTGAACCAATTGATAGAGATGTGAGGAAGGCCCACAAGGTTTGTT
The DNA here is from genome assembly GCA_007115665.2 of Sequoiadendron giganteum. Lineage (NCBI taxonomy): Eukaryota > Viridiplantae > Streptophyta > Pinopsida > Cupressales > Cupressaceae > Sequoiadendron > Sequoiadendron giganteum. Next base: position 711,637,399 of record CM021102.1, read on the forward strand.
TGATGGTCAATTATCACTAAGCCTAGCATTATACCACTATCATTGAGGTTGTGCGTATGGTCAATACTGTCTTAATTGGTGTTTTATTTAAATTTGAAGCATCAAGTTTGTTTTGTTCCCCATCTATAGTGCAACACTTCAAGCTAGTTCAATTTAAGAAACACCATAGGCAGGAGGTTAAGCTATATTTAGTGGAAAAATTGGTCATAGATTTGATGGTTCATCATTTTTTGTTGGTTCTTTGAGCTATCACAACATCAGTGGATGTTTGTGTAACACCTTTAGGTTCTTATTGTATTTTTTAAATATTATGGATTAGTTTCATGCACATCAGGCTAATATTGATTGTTTATGTAAAGTGATTAAGTTGCTTGATTACAATGGTATGATGATAGTGATATCATTATTATATATACCCATATCTCTTCATATGATATTTACTATGTAGTTGAAGTGGTACATGCAAAAGGGATGTAATATATTCATTATTACCATGAATGATAACTCAAAGGGCTTAAAATAATTTTATTTGGATAATGGTCCTATTGTAATAGATTTTATATATTTTTTCCCTTAAAGTTACCAAGGATGTCACCCATTGTGTGGTGAAATTCCACATTTATTTTCTACTAAAAGGTCAACCTATATCTTAAGAACCCTATATGATGATGATACAGGAGGTCACAGAGCTCCATGTTCATCTAGATAAGATATTAGAGAAGGGTCATGTCCACACTACCATATCACCTTATGTCACCCCTTTCATTTTTTTTAGTAATAAGGATTGGTCCCTTTGTGTATATATCGATTATAAGTAGTTGAACAAATTAACGTTTAAGAATCATTATCCTCTACCTAGAATTGATCATTTATTTGATTAGATGAGGGGATATAGAATATTTTTTAATAATAAATTGAACTTTGGATACCATGAGTTGGGTATTTTAGATACATAAATACATAAGATAGCTTTTAGGACTCACTATGGTCACTAAAAGTTTATAGTGGTGTTGTTTGCATTGACTAATGCCCCCGTAGTGCCCATGAGCTTAACAAATTAGGCATTCCATAACTTCTTCCATTGGTCTATTTTGGTATTTTAAGAAGATATCATGATTTACCCACAAACAAGGAGGTACATGAGGAGAATCTATGAAATACTTTATAATATTTAGAAGACATAAGTTATATGCTAATTTGGCTAATTTTTCATTCTTCTCGTAAGACTTACAATACATAGGTCACGTTATTTTAGGCTATGATATCTTGATAGATCCATCAAAGAATCAATCCATCATGGAGTAGGAAAAACCCACCAGTGTTATAGATGTTAGGAAATTTATGGTGTTAGTTGGATATTATCATAGATTTTTAGAGAGCTTATCCAAGATACTATTGGTTATTTTTCTCTTCATCCTTTTCTCTTTCTTTTAAACCACAGGAAACAGGTAGCATGACCCCCTATAAATTGTAGTGTGCTTGGTAAACTTTTTAACATGACCGGCGATGTTGGTGTGACATTCCCTTCAGTACCACGAGGGTGGTGGAGACTAGACCTCGTGATCAACCTCCTACAACAGGAAAGGTTTATCCAATCGAGCTAGGGCTCCCACATTTTTCTTTTCATCCTCAAATCTAAGAGAAAAAACTATTTTTTTATAGCAATAGATCAAAGGATAAATATAAATATTTGGTCTATAATCAAACTAAGGATAAGAAAAATCTAATTAACAAGGCTAGAACCAACCTTCTACACTTTGATCTCCACATGACTAGGGAGGGTAATCCTATCACTATTATGAAATAATGATAAAATCTTCATCAAACAAAGTTACAAAAATGAAACTAAGTCCCATTGGCATGTAATGCAACATAATGAAAATACTTTCAAAAATTTATTCTTGTGCTATTTTCATGTCACATTACATCGAAAGACCCCTTAAAAGTGGATAATGAAAATGTTCACAAACATATCAATAAAGGATGTTATGGATTTCAACAAACTCAAGCATGATCCCTTATATTCTATATAGCATTATAAAGTGTTAATTTACAGAAACTATCTTCATCTCAAAATACACAAAGAAGGGATAAATGAATAGATCTTAGTCATATCCCTTGCATTCCAGAAGCTCCATGAAGACTAAGCAACAATAATAAATTAAACATAAAAAAATGTTCATTAAGATTTATAGATTGTTTGAACCATTCTAACCAACACTTTATTATGAAAATGTAAAAGAAAGATGGGTACCTATCTTGCAATACATAATCACAATATCTTGCATTTTTATATCACAATGTTAGAACATAACTTGATGATATTTTATTTTATTACCACTTGATGATAATCGGATCTCTAAAGTTGGAAACATGATTCTACTTAATAATCTGTTGATATAATAATACCCTTATTGACCTTAAGCAAGCATTTACAATATTTCTTTATGATTTAACAAACCAAAAGAAAAAATATTTACAACAAATGTGTATTAAAGAAGTTAATTATCCTTGATTATTTTCTTCAAAAATAACTACATATCAAGTTGGAGATAATTATATTACAGTTTTATTTTTATTTGTCATAAATCAAGTTACAAAAAACATTTCCATGAAATTACTAATACCTATGTACTACACCTATGATAGAATTATAACCAATTTTCCATTTACAACATATTCTCTTTTTATAAATTTTTCAGTAGGGCTTTCCTACAACTAGAATCTTAGAAAAGAACAAAACCCCTACAAATGAAGGAAAAAATTAAACTTTAAAGAATGGAGGAAACCTAGATTAAACCTCTTATTGACATCTGGCACAAATTGAACCCTTTTTTTACAACAAATTGACATCTAGACTATTATATTTCACCTTAATCTTCAATTTTCCTCTCATTTGTAATTGAAAATTGATATGCATTTATGTTTGTTTGCATTCCCATGCAAACCTTCTACCTATCTATAAAACAACTTTTACGACCATTGTTTCCACTTGCTAGTGAAAAATATTAACCTCAAAAAATTACCTTGCATTTAATTGGTAGTAAAAATACCTTTAATTTGTTAGAAATATGAAATAAATTAAATAACCCAAGGAAATTCTTAAGAAAAAATCAAAGTCACATAAACTAGAAAAACATGAATAATGCAAACCATAACTCTAAGATATTATGCCATGTCAGGATGATAGAGTTGTATTAAGATCTTCCAAGATGCAAGAGTATGCAAAAGTATGCAAATACAAGATAGGTAATGATTCTATATACAAATTTAAAGAGAGGATGGAGGTGGAAAATCCAACAAATAGAAATTGACTACCAAAAGTGGAGAATGCCAGTAAAAATGGAAAGTGTTCAACCATTTAAGGAAGGGTACACCGCATCACTTATCCCCTAGTTATTAAATAAAAAATCACTTTATTATCCTAAGAAAACTTAATAAATGTGTAGGAAATACCTATAACTAGGGGAAAATAAATATCCCACTAGTAAAAAAAAACTTACACTAACACCCCCCCTTTAAGCACATCTTAGGAGGATGTAAAATATGATGGTTCTTGATTAATGGGGTCATCTTAGGTACTCATGTTATCGAATTCCCCCCAAAGAATAATAAACCCCCACAAACAGCTTGAGAGAACACCCCCACAAAATAGAGAGAGGATAAGATGAGAAGGAAGAAGTAGCCCCCTAAAAGAGATCTATAGACATAAAAATAATCCTAACTAACTTCATGCATCTAATTCCACTTCAATTAACGTCATTTTCTCTATTAATCAAATAAATAAATTTATTTGATTAGTTCACTAAAATTCATCATACTTAATTAAATAAATCAAATTATTTAATTAAGTCCTAAAGTTCTTATTTGATTCAATAAATAAAAATGAATTAAATCAAATATCAAAACCCCTAAAATCCTCCAAGTTAATTAACCTCTAATCATAATCACCCATTCTCTAGCTTTTGACTCAACCTGAGTCAAACCTAAACCCTTAACTAACCCACCCACTTGCACATGAAATACATTTTAATTCATTATCTAATTATCTCTATTTTCTCTCACAAAGCATATTCACAAGGAATATTCCCCCATTAACTCCATTTGTTTGACTTTCTTGTCCAAACAAATTTCCCCCCAAAATCTCTCAACCATATGCATTTAAAGCTATTTTTCAAATTTCAAACCCACCTAACTTCATTTACTTGCACAATCTCCAAACTGTGCTTATTCCTCCTCCAATCACATGTGGACAAGTGGCCTTCTCTCATTGGTTGGTCTTTTGTCCCACATTCATCCAAATGCTTCAACCTATAAATTAAAAAGAAATCTATCCCTAATGGTTACAATTTCCTTGACCAGTTAAAAAGAACCCCTGCTTAGATCTCCATCATGGAGTTACTGAAGATTTCAGCTGTCCAAAGAGAAATCCTTGAGGAAGCATTGGATTCATCTACCGTCTTCGCCAACCTTGATATAGAGCAATTCCAAGCTATGGTCGGTAACATTACCACTCTGAATCTCCTCACATTTTTTGATCAGGACTTCCCCACCCAACCATCTCACAACTATGCACTCCACTTTGAAGTCCTGGTTCACAAAAATAAGCTCAAAAGGGTCTTGGTGGATGGGGGTGCAGGCCTCAACATTTGTTCACTCAAGCTTATAATGAATCTAGGAATCTTTGAAGATTCTATTGAAAAGGGTAAAGGTATCACAATCAGGGCTTATAACAATCAAGAAAGAGTGTCTCAGGGCACTATTCAACTCCCTATTCAAGTAGGGCCAACTATTATGGAAACCACTGCTTAGGTGCTTGACCTTTATTTTCCATATAACATCCTCCTAGGGTGCCCATGGATCCATGGGATGTAAGAAATTGCATCAAATTTTCATCACTGTTTCAAGTTTTCATACCAAAACTAAGAAGTTATAATCTATGGTGATCTTGAACCCTCCGCCTATTGCAAGAAATTGGAAGCCAAGTATTATAAAGTTCCCCAAGTCCCAAAAAAAGATGAAGGCCCCTCAACTCCATATATAGATCCATCCAACATAGCCTCCACTTTTGGTACAAAGACACCCACCATCACCGACATATCTGACATCAAGCTTATAATCCAAGACAATGGATGTGGGGAATACAAAATAAAGAAAGGAGCCTTTGTGGTCGGGGAGTTACCTCAATCCCCTAGATTCCACAGACAACCACAACTCGCCAATACAACAACTCAAACCTTCAGAGTGGATCCTTCCTAATTTAGGAGTTGGGGAGATCTAGGCAAAGAAGTGGTGGATGAGCGAGATGTATCCAGTCTCCTCTATCAAGATGAAAGACCAGTACCAGCCCTTCCTATGGATGATGCAAACAAAGGACTTCAATTAATGTTGGGAATGGGCTATAATAGGAATAGAAGTCTAGGAAAGAACATCAACGACCAATTGGAAGGTCAATCATTGTTGAGAAATGAATGAAAAATATTTTCCTTGGGTGTACCCCTCCAAGTGTAACCATACATGGAAGAAGTCCCCTAGTTAAAGTAGACAGGACTCCCCCTCAACTATTGATAACCACCCTCTAGTTACTTGTCTCCACAAGTCGAGTCATAGATAACTTTACCTTTGACATAACGGATGTGTGTAGTAGTAGTGATGATGAGGATACCATAATTGGCTTACCTATGCTTTTTGGAGACTCTTCCTTTTGTATGATTAACACCCTATCTTTTGAGTCGGACCAACAAACCCACAAAATAAACCTGGTCTACCCCCAACTCATCAATTACGACCAACGAGGACCACCAATTCTGGACACGTTAAAAAATGATGAGGCACTTTCGGATTTCATGGGATTGAGGGATATAGTACCATATGGAGATCATAAGGCTGGATTTGACATCACACTAGACACTCAAGCCTATTATGGGGAGATGATTGAATCTTTTAGTCGCAAAAGTGAGAAATTAAGAATAATCTCAAGGTCCTTGAGTTAAAACCACACTGCAGCACTCTCTAACCCTAAAATAGTAAAAATAAAGGACACATCCAATCATGAAAACCTCTCTTATGCATCAAAGGATGAAGGATTCAATCTTCCCCTCACTGCACTTCATCAAGAAAAATCAATGGTCCTATCAAAACAATGCAATCCTATCAACCTAGGAGCAAAGCATCTACCACACATACCTTCTATGTTGAGTCACTTCTCACGGAAGAACAGGAACTCCTAGCTACATTCCTAAAAGAAAGAAAGGTAAACTTTGCACGAACTTATGCTGAAATGCCTGGGCTTGATCTAGAGGTAGTAGTTCATCACTTGGTTGTATATCTTGAAGAAAAACCCATAAGAAAAAGCTGAGAAAGATGCATCCCCAATAGCCTTGCTAGTAAAAATGGAATTGCATAAGCTCTTGGATGCAGGGTTCATACACACGATCGACTATCTAGAGTGGGTGTCAAAGCTAGTACCTATTTCAAAACCCACTGGGGGCATGCAAATCTACATGGATTTCAGACATGAACAAAGAGTGTCACAAGGATTACTTTCCACTACCAAAAATTTACATGATAGTGGATATGACGGTCGGACACAAGATGCTATCACTAATGGACTGGTTCTCAGGATATAACCAGATCATGATAGCAAAGGAGGACCAACACAAGAAAATGTTCAAATGTTTGTGGGGAACCTATTGCTGGAATATGATGCCGTTTGGACTGAAGAATGCACGAGAAACTTATCAGAGAGCCATGACATTGATCTTTCACGACATGATTCATAAGATGGTGGAAGATTATGTGGATGACATATTAGCTAAATCAAGGAAAATATGGGACCACATATTAGCTTTGAGCTCCATTTTTGATAGGTTTGAAAAGTACAAGGTCCAACTCAGCCTAAAGAAGTGCATCTTTGAAGTGCAATCAGGTAAGCACCTGGAGTAGATCATGTCAACGAGAGGAATCAAGGTAGATCCCACCAAAGTAAAGGAAAACCTTGAAATGGAAGCACCCAGGACACTAAAGCAGCTAAAAGGTCTACAAGGAAGACTCTAGTCTATCCGCAGATTCATAGCACAGTTGGTAGACAAACAAATCTCATATTCTCATCTACTCCACAAGGGGGTAGCATACAAATGGGATTACAAATGTGACCAAATGTTCAATAAAATCAAGTAATACCTACTCACACCTCTAGTTCTAATGCCTCCAATTCCATGAAAACCATTGATCCTATACATATCAACAACAATGATAGCTCTTGGTGCTCTCTTAGCTCAGCATGATAAAAATGGAAAGGAAAGGGCAATATAATACATTAGCAAAACCATGGTAGGACACGAGATAAAATATATACCTATTGAGAAAGCTTGTCTAATAGTCATATTTGCAGCTCAAAAGTTTAGACACTACATCTTGGCACATCAGATCAAGCTAATCACAAAAATCGATCTGATAAAATACCTACTTTCCAAAGAAACTCTCATAGGATGGACGACTAGGTGGCTTATGATCTTAATAGAGCATGACATTAAATATGTAGAGTGAAAGGTTTATGAAGGACAAGAAATTGCAGATCAACTAGCAGAAGCACCGATGTATGTTGATAATCCATTGGTATTAGAGTTCCCTGACGAATCCATCTTCAACATAAACATAGCGGACCACTGGAAAATGTACTTTGATGGATCTCACACACAACATGGGTCAGGCGTTGGAATCTTCTTCATAATGCCACAAGGTGATTGCATAACCAAGTCTTATAAGCTATCATTTTCCTACATAAACAACATCATCGAATATGAGGCTCTCTTTATAGGATTGAGAATTGTTGCACAATGGCAGATCATGGCACTCAAATTCTATGGAGATTCATAGCTTATCATCAATCAAGTCAATGGTGAATACCAAACAAAGGATGAGAAGCTAATGGTGGACAAGAAACTAGTGGAGAGCATCAAAGAATCCTTTATTGATGTCACCTTTGAGAAGATACCAAGACCTAACAATAGGGCAACATATGCTATGGCCATAATTGGATCACTCTTGGAAATCCCCCAAGTCCCAAAACAAGAATTCCTTGTAAAGCAACTTCTTGTACTAGCATTCGAGGTACCAAAGTCTAAATGTGTGAAATAGTTGGTCCTGATGATCCCTCGTACCATGACATTTACACCTACTTGAGAATAGGAGTCCTGCCCACTGACATAACCTCAAACCTCAAAATAGCTTTTGTCAAGAATTCGTCTTGTTTCATCATCCTAGGAGAAATCCTCTACCATAGGAGCATCAAAGGGACCCTATTACATTGGCTAAATATTGAGGAAGCCTTGTCTGCTTTAATTGAGGTACACAACAACATTTGTTGTTCGCACTCAAGTGGTATGAATTTGGCTAAGAAATTACTGAGGATAGGATATTATTCGCCCACGATGGAAAGAGAAGTGCATGAATTTGTCAAAAGATGTTTGCAGTGTCAGCAGCATGGGGACCTTATCCATACACCAACTCAAGAGCTCCACCCCATTGTCACACCTTGTCCCTTTTCATAGTGGGGGTTCAATCTCATCGGTAAAATCAACCCCACCTCATCCAATTGCCATAAATTCATCATCACCGCCGCAGAGTAATTCATGAAGTGGGTCAAAGTCATTCCCATGACGTACATAACTAGAAAGTAGATACCTAAGTTCATCCTGAACTACCTTATTTTCTGATATGGTGTCCCTCAAGCCATTATCTTAGATAATGGGACACCTTTTAAAAATCAGGATGTTCATGACTTATGCCAAAAATTCAACATCCAAAATTGCTTTTCCACTTCATATTATCCCTAAGGAAATGGCCAAGTAGAACCCACCAGTAAAACCATTCTAAAAATCCTTAAGAAAATAGTCAATGATGTCAGTCGTGACTAGCATCTGCAGCTAAATCCCACCTTATGGGCTTATCACACAAGCATTCACACACCAACAGGTGCTACCTCTTTCTCCCTAGTCTATGGATCAAAATCCATCCTCCCCATTGAGATTGAGCTCCCATCCCTGAGGATATCACTGCAAAATCTCATTACAAACGAAGAATATCGGATCGCACGACTAAATGAGCTAGAACTACTGGATGAGTGGCGCATGGATTCCTTAAACCACTTACAAGTCTATCAGAATCACCTCAAGAGAAGCTACAACAAGAAAATTAGGAGGTGGACCTTTCAGGTCGACTAGCTAGTACTGGAGAAGAATCAGAAGAAAGTGCCAAGTCTGAATAGCAAGGGAAAAATTAAACCCAATTGGTTGCGACCCTTCATCATCACAAAAAACTACAAGTCAGGGGCATATCAACTATCAACGCCCAAAGGCAAACCTCTATAGGAGCCCATGAACAACTCCCATATCAAAACAAAATATGTCTGATCATTTAGGGGTAAAGCCAGAAATACAAAAAAAATCAAAAAATATTAAAATCCAAAAAAATCAGAAAAAGGACTAAAAACAATAAAGAAAAAATCGTCCTCTAGTGAAAACCACTTCGGTGGCGCTTTGGGAAAGTACCTTGGTGAAAACCTAACAAATAGGTGCCAAGTGTAAATAAAGCACTCTCCATCCACCAAGATCTTCACGGATTATTCTGCACACTCACTTATCCATTTCATTTGATTTATCCTTCCACCATTCATTCGCATCCGTACCATAGCTTGATTTTGTGTTCGTATCATGTTTCACCCTAGTACTACTTGGCACATTCCTAAGGTTAGTTTGTCCTACCTATATCGAAGTAGTCTATTGTATCACGTTGGGGGCATGTTCTTGTACCGACATCAGATTGGATTCATGTATATTCTTGCGATCTTCCTTAAAATCAAAAATCTAAAAACATTCAACAAATACTTGAAAAATCCAAAAACACATCGAGAATCCAAAAAAATAAAAAAATAGAGTCATCCTATCGAACTACATCATCTTTGAGCTTGAACCTAGGCAAGGTTGATCTTTGATCATCCCCTGAGACACCGTAGGTCAGACCTTTCGGAGTCCATCATAATAAGATGGCAATTCATCATTTATTTATATCTTCATCTTGTAAATTGGTCAAGTCGTCAATCAAACTACATGGTATTTGTGTGTATAATCTAGGTAAGGCTAATCTATTCATCAAATTCTGAGACCCATAGGATAGGTCTTTAAGTTAGTCTCTTGGTTGAAATCTTAGAAAATACAAAAAAATCAAAAAATTTGAAAATCAAAACATTCGTAAAAAATATCAACATCCCAAAAATAGCCTCAAAACATTTCAAAACACCAAAAACATCCAAATATTTTTAAAAACCAAAAATGGTGCATCTGTCCCATTTCAACATTCACCCGCAATAATCATCCGCTCATAATAAATCATTTTCACTTTCATCCTTTGGTAAAACCATTAGAAGCAAGTCTAGGAGGTTTAAAAGTGAACACCTAATCGTCGAAGTATCAAGTCTAGATTAGTAAGTCAACAAGCTAGTCAACTCAAAGTATCAATAACTTATTATCCAATCAATCCCATATCACCCGATCACAACATGTCCTAGGATGCATCCTTCCTATAATGGACATCAACATCAGGCATCACCGTAGTTTAGCCTTGGATAGCAGTATGAAGAACATTAGCTTGTTTATTTACTTTATCTTTTTCTTTTTAAATTATCTTATTTTGCACTCATTCCAATGACCTCTTGATGATACCTAATCAAAACGGTTTAGAGAGAAAGGAATGAGGCAATGATCATTAAATTTTTATCTACTATGCTTGTTGGATGTTCTTGTAATATAACTTGGTCATGCATGCTTTCTTTGGTTTGTAGGGAGGGTGTTTTGAGATGTCTTGTTGACCACATAGGAAGGCTTTCTTTTCTATGTTTTGGTCTGAAATGTGTAGATTATATTAACTGCATTCTGAATAAGGTTGTGTATGTCCTGTGTGAACAAGAGTACTCCTATCTGATTGTTTATTCAAAGTCCATCACACTGGGTGTAATGCCATCCTAGTTCTTTATACCTTGATGCATCATACTTATGTGTGTTATCAAACATAAGGAAACTTATGCTCTTTATTTCTCCCATCCCGTGATAAACAATACATCATCATTATTCATCATCATATCTAATAAAGTCTCAACGACTCATAGAATTTTTGGAATTCTGCATCTTCTTGGGTTCAAGGGTTGATCCCTATCATTCTTCTATCATCTTTCATGCTAACATAGTATCATTTCATCAATGCATCCATCCTACATTCATAAAACATCTGCACTCTCATCTTACATATTCATACATATCATCATAATAAGTAATGTCATCCATCTCACATGCATTGCTAGAAAAACAAGCATAGACAACTGAGAGGGGGGGTGAATTAGGTGTTTCCAAAATCAAACTTATTCAACATTAATCAACCTTAAAATCTTAGATATGATAATTAACAGTGCAAGCATAAATCAACAACACATCAAAGACACATGAACACCAAGATTTAGTATGTGGAAACCCTGTTAGGGGAAAAACCACGGTGGATGTTAATCCACAAGATTATACCCTGTTAGAAGTATAATGAAGAATGAAAAGGGAATGCACTTGAATTTAGGCACACTGCCTAGAGCACACTATTCAGAGGAAGGCTCACTGCCTTACATACAATAATCAGATTAAGTCCATCTGATGAAGTTGAACTGAGAAAAAAGCTTCTACAAAAACCTGATTATAGTTCTGGTTAGGTGCACAAAAACTTCTACACACTCTTACACACTCTATTGAAACTTCTTCACACTCTGCTCTACTCTTGAATAATTTGACCTTTATTCGCACATGTACACCTCTTGCACACACTGAGCATTGCCTCTAAATGAGGAAAACAAACATTGATATATATCCCTAAACTTAATGTGAATATGCAAAACACATATTACAACACTAAATTAAGGCATCATTAAGCTCATTTTATTATTATTATTCATTCCCAAATTAAGTGTGAAAAAGGGATAATTTTTCCTACATTAGACTAGTATTAACTTTTCTTAAGTTTAGTGAGACTAAATAAAACCGCACTAATGATTATGCATGTCAAAGGTCTAAGAGTGTGGTCCCATGGGGGGCTTCAAGATCTATTTTCATGGAGCAAGTGGTCCCATGAAGTAAAAGAAATTATGCTATAGGATGAATTAGAATCTTCTCCTAAAAAGTAGCAGCCCCTACCTTTTAGGACTATAGATTTGAGTTGGTGAGATTGAGGTGGGGCTAGAAATTGCTCCTACAACATAGGAATTTTTTTTGACACTTGACAATCATATGATTTTTTAAATTCCTACCCAAAAATAAAAGTGAGAAAATTATTTTTATTTATTAATTTTTATCAAAGTATTGTAGTTTATTCCTTAAATTTTGGAGCTTAAATGTTTAAGCTGAACTGCATTATTAATCTCATGGGACCACTAGATTTAAAATATTCCTAAAAAATATCAACAATACCCACTGAATTTGTTTAGGAAACCTCCCTCCATAATACCTTACCCTAAAAATGTAATAAAAAACCACATGTAAAAATTTTACGTATAAACCAATGATTGACTAAGATTATAATACCCTTGTACACCATATCAACAAAAGAAATAATATAATTCAGCACTAGCTAATGGTCTTAAGGCTAAGACAAAATTATTTATAAAACATAAGTATTTATAAAAGAAAATCCAAATCTTAACTAGCCGCCACACGCCAATGGTGAGAACAGCCCTAGTATTCTCCAACTCATCGTCCTTAACCTAAACCTCCTTTTCTTCTATTTTTTCTTGCTCTCTAATCCTTTCCTAGGCTAGGTATCCCTCTGGTTGGGGATGGAATACTCTTTTTTTATTGTCGACTAGCAGATTGAGAAATGACATCGATAAAGAACCCTACACCAGGCATAAGAAAAGGAGGTGTTTGTGGCTTGAGTGAAAGCAAGGGACTGTTTCTCATTGTGCGGGTGTGGGGACGGAGCAAGCTTTATGTCTCCTTTCTCTTGTGGTATTTTCTTGTCTCCTCTTCTTTGAGCCATGAGGGTAGGCCCAGGGAAACATCTTGGCCTGCAATTCCTGTCTCTAACAGTCGCTTTATGCAAGGCAGGGGTGTGGTCTCCCACTGGTGGCTATGGTGGTGGCAACAGTTAGGGTTTGGCCCTACCACCCACCACAGGCTGCCCCTTGTGTTTTTTTTATCTGTTTCAGTTTAATCATTAAACTCTCCTTTCTATATAAATTAAAACTTCTGTCCCAACCATTCCATGCCTTTTGTTTAAAATGTATAGTATAAATGTGTACACAAAATATAGATTCAATCATGTGCTTCAAGGGTTTGTTTAACCAATTGAAGAAAAATATATATTTAATCTAATTAAAATGTAATTTATCTCTAACTAACAATATATAATTATTTCTAAGTAAGTTTATTTGTATACCATAATCATAAGTGTAAGCATTTATTTTGTTTTGGTAGTAATGAAATGAACAAGAATACATTTTTTGGGATAAAACAAGATGAAGAAACAAACAACATGACTTCACATGTAAGAATTTCTTCAATATAAAAGGCACAAGATTGAAAAAAAATATTTTGGGGAATTATATAAGTCAAGCAGTTAAATATTTTTCACTAAAAAAATATAGTGAAGTGTATGATGCAGTGGTAGGGACGACATCAACCATCTTGTAACATGAATCCACAATTTGATTTTCAAAACATCTCTCAAAGCACCAATTTGTCTCTTTAGTGAACTAGGCACCCAGAGGCTCCAACACACTCTTATTGTTTCAAATATTTTGTAAGACACCAAGAGGCATCTAACATAGATTAAATTCCTTAATAAAACCAGACTAACTCACTTTCAAGACTTCAATAGATTTTGTTGGTACATCCACCTTTCATGCTTCCATACACCTAGTAGGTATCCAAACCCTATTTTAGGAACTTAACTCACAACCACTGTAACAAATTCTCCAACCACTCACATTTACAAGGACCCAATAAGTTGACACAAGACATATCTCAAATCCACCATAGGGTTCTTCAGACCATCAATACCCAAATTGACCTTTTTAGGCTAAAACGGGCTCCAATTAGCCCTATTTTCCAAAAGAACTTGTCTCCAAACTTATCAAAAACTCCCAAAACCACAAAAAAGTCTTAAAACTACCCTCAAAACCTATGATTCACCCATCTATAGGTCCTTACTTTCTCACAAAGACCCATTTCCTCTAAACCCTCACTTTTCCCAATTTGACCTAGGTTTTATTGAAAGTCTTATGTCCAGACCTTAGACAAACCAAAAACCACTTCAAACTCTCTTCATTAGGCCTTCTGAAGCTTAAAACACTCTCATATTATGTTGCCCCCTTTATTTTCATACATTTCCTTTGTAAAATCACACAAATTCACCCTTTTTCTTGCTTTGCTAAACCTAGGGTTCATACCCAAACATACCAATGACCACTCCAAACTTTTTCAATAAAAAAAACACTTCCCAATATGCCCCTAACTGCCTTCCAAACTCTAATAACTCATTATGTTGCAAAATTACAATTTTGACAATTGTTAATGTCAATAATTGCAATTTTTAAACAACCTTTTACATTTTCATTTAAGTGACCTTCTAAGAAATTAATCACATTTCGAATGGTCTTATTAGACCTTATTCATAGAAAAAAACATGTAAAAAAACATTATACCACCTATTAAGACCTTCAAGACTCACTTTTGCATCAACTTGGTGTAGGTGCCCTTGCACTAGTGTAACTTCCCCGATTTTGATTTAGTATAGTTCTACATTATATTTTATTCACAAAACTAACTAGCACCATCATTTTACAAGAATTCCCACAAACACAATCAATAACATGACCCTAACACTTTTCTTTCATCATGTGATTCATTCATAGCATGATACATTTAACTATTTCTTAGTTGGAAGATATTCCCTTTCAAACATTAGCAACACATGCCTAAGATATGGTTTATAACAATTGAACTTTTTACTACATTACAAATATGCTCATACAATTGTAGTGTATTAAAATGTATCCCTTTACATTCTCTCACTTGTTTGGGGCCGCCTAGTTAAATTGGATTTAATTATGCCTTAATTTAGTGTTGTAAAGTGTATCACTTTATACTTTCACACTTATTTAGGGTTTCCTTAATTAATTGAGCTTAATTTTTCCTTAATTGACCCTATAACTCATTTAAAAGCCCATTAGTAAATACATTTTCCAAAGGGGAAACCTGACATTAATGAATACCAATACATAACACTTTACATTGAGCTATGTGTATTCCAGGTTTATAGACTTGGGATCCATTCGTCCATTGGCAAATGTGTCCTCCCTAAACCTTAGGACCTAAATTTAAATTATGTTTTTGGTGGTATTTTAACATATTCAAATCCATAATTCAATGTTGACTTATGATATTCTAATTTCGGTAAATTAAGGATGCATACCTATAAATACAAGGTTATTTCACGAAACTTCATCTAAGCAATCTAGAGTTTTTATGCAAGAATTCCTAAAGAAAAGCTTATGACCAAGAGCATTCTAGAGAAAATTTATGAGATTTTTATTGTAGCAATCAAGATCCAATCATCATGTCAAATTATTCTTGTATCATGCATGTTTTTGGATGTAACATTGTGATGTAGGTTTCATGATCAAGTCAAGCATTCAAAGCATTACTTTAAGCAATATTCAAAGTTCAAGATCCACATCCATTGAAGCCATTTCATGTAAGTTGTAGACTTTTATTCAAGGACTTATCTAAGGTTTTGTTGAGTGGTAACATAGCTTTGTTCATTCATCATTCCTTGTTTCATGCTTTTATTCATTTCAAGGTTTGATTACCAAAATGGGGTTTGATCAAGGAAAACCCCCTTTCACCAAAAATTAAAAAAAAATCCTTATTATCTTGTGTTTGAAAATCTAGGCAGAAGAAAGCTTTAAAACCCCTTGAAGAGAAAATTTAAAGAAGTTGTCAAAGTTACAAAAGTTGTTAAAATTGTTGTCATCTCACAGAAACTGACCTACAAAATTTATTTTTGATATTCTTACACTATAAGCTAGACAAATTGGAAGCTTTAGATCTGTGTCAAAGCCTCCCTAAAGTTGCAAAAAAACCCTAAAATTGAACCCATTTTCCCAGGGGTGAATGAGTCCCAGTTAGTCTTCAGAAACTCACTTTTGGTGACTGGTAAACACAATTTTTCCCTTCTCATATCTGCAATTTAGTTCTTGGTTCTGCTTATTTTGAGTTTAATATTGTTTTTTCAATTTTAATTTTGAATAATTGGGTTGATTTTTATTTTTAGTCTTTCTCCCAAAAGTGTGTGTTCAACTTGAACCCCATCCTAAACACAAAAAGGAAAACTTACATATTCTCACAAAGGGTTGATTCACCTAAGATTTGCTAGTCAATTATTTGTGATGATCTCATTTCCTAATGAAATAAAGGAAAACAGGTCCTTAAGTGGCTCATCAATCCATTTTAGTGAAGGCACCTATTTTTCTCGAATTCATTTTGGTGCACTCGACATTTGAGCATTATATATTTTTGATTTTGGAGTAAATTTGAGCCCTAGATCTAGGATTTCACATTCATTTGCATTGCATTGCATTACATTTAATTGAATCTCATTTATGGTTTCTTAACTTGCATTAGTTTGCATCTCATTTAGGGTTTTAGGATTGCATTTTTGCATTATTTAAAATCTAGAAAATACAAAAAATTTAATCATTTTGTAAAGCATTTACATAACATTGCATTATCATTCGTTTACATTATGAAATTGAATGCAAATTGAATTTTAAATTAGGTCTCATAGTTTGTCATTTAGCACGATTTTGTGTTTGCATTTAGAGTTAACTTTAGAGAAAACTGAAACTATAACCACTTGTCTCAATCCAAAATATGAAAACCATAAGAATCAACTTAGAAATAAATTAATTTTTCAAAACCCTGAGCTAGGACCCATTTTCCCATGGGTACATGAGTCCTTGATTAGGGATTTTTCTTACATTTTTGGGTATTAAAATCTCTATTTCTACATTCTATTGTATTGTTTTCAATTTACACTTTCAGTTTGTAGAACTTTTGTTATCTAAAGTTGATCATATTAAGCATAATTTGTCAAATTCAGTACATTTTTTGAATTCAAATTTGCATCTCAAAGATTCTATTTTCAATTTTTTGCATAGCATAATCAAAAAATTATCTTTTTTAAATCTGAAAATTGCTTCTACATATTTGCATTGCACTTTACATTATAAGGCATTTGATTGCATTTTTTCTATTATCCGTTTTGGGTGCATGTTGGGTTTGTGAAACTTGTATGAGCTTCAAAACTTGGTGTCCTATTGCCAATACTGTCATGAGATGTAGTTCAAGATTCATGTTATCCCATGATACACCATTCATCATGGATCTTGGTTTTTCTAACTCTTTCACTCATAGTGTTGACACTACTCAACCTACTATGGATCATACCATTAACACTTCATTTCCCATGACTGCCCTACCCGCAACTAATGTGAATGACATTAAAACAATGGTTGAAAATGTCCCGCAAGAGAACATAAAAAGGATAGATGAAGAATTATAGAAATTGAAAAAATTTGTGACTTCTCAAAATATTACTAGTTTGTGCAATTCCTGGTATAGATATTGTGAGAAGAATGCTTGAAAACAAACATGGAATAGATATTATGTGAAGTATAGCTCATATTGTTGATAAATATTCTCCTACAATTATTGGCTATGCTCAAACTTTAGGGTATACTCAAAGTCAAGGTGGATATATAATTCCTCCTTCCACAACCCTTAACTCTATTCCTACCTACACTAATCCACATGTTACTATTATAACCATACAACCTACTAGCAATGTCAATATTACCTTAGGTATTTCCACTGGAAATCCCTCTAGCTTTGTACATTCAAATCTCATATCTCCTCATCCATCCCCCCTCACAAATTTATAATTCACTTACCCTCAGCATAATACACAACCACACCTTATTCACCTCTATCTCACAACACCAATAACGATCTAGTAATTAACACATATTTGTAAAATGTCTCCTCCCTCCTACAAAAAATCGCCACACTAAACCAAAACAAAAATGCCCAACCTTCACAATACATCAAAACCAACCCATTATCTTAAAGATATTGAGAACACTAATGCCACAAGGTATAAAGGTTCCTAGATTTGAGAAATATGGTGGGAAGGGAGATTGTGTTAGACGTTTTTGCATACACAACCTTATCTAAATGTAGTCTATAAAAATGTATCCTTTTACATTTTCACACTTGTTTGGGCCCTCTCTGCTAAAATTGGGCTTCTTTATGCCTTATTTGGCTCTATTTTGCATCCACAAGCCTTATTTAATACACATTGTCGAGGATAATCCTAACACATATCTTAAGACCAATCATAAGTTAATGTTTTTGGATTATATAGCCCAAATTTGGTCATCTGGGACTCATACACCACCTTGGGTATATGGGTCCCACCTAAAATATGGGCCCTAGATTTTAATTTAGCATATAACTTAACATTTCTTAAAATTTGTGTCCAAAGCTTAGCCTAATGGGACTCATACACCCCAATTGGAATATGATTCATGCTTAGCTTGGACCTAATTTTGAGTTAAATTCTTGGCGAGATTTCATTATCCTAGATCTAATGTCATCTTGTAGTGTTGTAATTTCAAGAAATTTGGCATAAAAAAGTATAAATGCAAGGTTGTTTCACATATTTTATCCTAACAATTCTCATGAGAAAGCGTGATCTAGCAAATGGATTATATTATTTAAGAGCATTCAAGAGTTGATCATCAATTATTTTGGAGCTACTTTCAAGATTCAAGCATTATGTCAAAGTCATCATGCATCATTTTCTTTTTTGAGCTAACATTTGTGATGTAGGTATCTCATGATTCAAGAAAGAATTCAAGTCAAGATCTACACCATAAAATAAAGAGTCAAGATCTATATTCATGCTAGCCATTCAATAAAATTTTGCAACCTTTTGTTCAAGGGTTCGGTGAGTTGCAACATAGCTTATTTGTTCATTCATCATTCATCCTTTCTATTTCTTTTCATTTCAAGGTTTGATTACCAAAATGGGGTTGGACCAAGGAAAACCCCTATCCATAAACAAAACAAAATTTCCCCCCCTATTTGATGTGTGATTTGCATATCTAGGTTGAAGATCCATTGAAGAGAAATTTTGGATAAAATTGTCAAGTTGTCAAGTTTTCAAGTTGTCAAAATTGCCATCTACATTGAAAGATCACGAAAAATCACCTATAGGTTGTAATTTAGTGTTTTAAACTTAGAGATTTTTCAAGAGAGAAGCTATTAGAGAACACTAAAGGGTATAATAGTTCTAGATCAACCTTGATACTAGGAATAAATTGTCACTTATGGCATATGAGTCCCAATATATTAGATTTCAAGAATTTCCTGTAGATCCTAGTTTAGAAATTATAGATTTTGGATTTAGCCTAAAACCTTAAAATAGGACTAAATCATGCCTACTAGTGTATTAGTCCCAGTGTGCATCAAAATTTATATTTTTAGTAGTGTTGACCTTGCTCTGAGCTTCTTCATTTTTCTAGGTGCACCTTTGTTTATCTCAAGTTTTTTATTCCGATTTCAGTTCATTCCTTAGGTTATATTGTTATGTTTTGTATATTACTTTAATTATTTGTCTTTTCAAGCCTTTTCTTGGTGGTGAACGCGCTTTTGTCTTTAATCACACCCATAGGACATCTTATTGGATATCTCTTTCCCTCATTCCATCTCTAGATTGAGATCTCTAAGGTTTCCTTTAATGAAACATAAGTGAAATAGGAGGTCCTAAACCCTAGTTGTTCCATCACCCAAAAGGTGGAACCCTATTTTTGTGTGTTCATTTTGGTTAGCCTATCATTTAGAACACCTTACCTTCTAATTTGCAGTGCATCATAGTCCTAGATCTAGCTTGCATTCACTTTGCATTAGGTTTTGCATTAGTTAATTTGCATCTAGGGTTTCTAAACTTTGAATTAGTGAAAGTTGATATAGGTTTCATTTTTGCCTCTTACATCATTGAAATTCATTTGAAGTCTATAATTTCACATTTTCTTGAAACTATTCAAACCAAAAACCTAACATTCACTCAAAATTTGTTGAAATTAGTGTCAAAATCCTCATCTAGGACTCATATTCCCCTCTAGGAAATTTAGTCCCAGTACAAGTGGTTTTACCTGATTTCTGGGTATTCTGTGTTGGCTATTTTTCAACATTTGAACTCTTGAAAATCCCTAACTAGTGCTCATACACCTCTCTAGGTGATTTAGTCTTATGCCAGACTTGAAACTGTATTTTCTAGCATTAAAACTCTATTTATGCATTTCAATTAGCTATTATTATATTTATGTTTCAGTTTGTCCAGTTTCACTTTTCTTCATTTCATTGCATCTAGCTTAATTTCATTTGAATCAGAATTAAAAGATGTCATTTATCTTGTGTTCAATTCATTTATCTTGCATTCCTTTATTGTCCCTTGCACAAGCTTTAAAGCTTGGTGACCTATTACTAATACTATAGTGAGACAAAGTTTAGACTCATGTCATCTCATGATAGAACAATCCTCGTGGATCTTGGGTTATCTAACTCTTTCAATCCTAGCGTTGACACTAGTTCTCTAGGTATGGACCACACCCTTAACAAATATTTACCTTCAAGTAGTGTGGAAAATTTTGAAACAATGGTTGCTAGTATTATTCAAGAAAACATAATCCAAATCCATGTATACTTAGTGAACCTACAAAATCAATTGAGTACTAAAAAACTTTCAACCACTACTATTCCTACCATAGATAACATACATCACATGATTGAAATTGAAGAAGGTGTTGAACTTGTTTGTAACCTAGTTTAGATTTTTGGAAAACATCTTACCTCATTGACTAGTTATGCTATTCCTCTAAAAAATGTCAATATTCAAGGAGGAACTCAAATTCCTCCTCCCACAACCATTCCCTCTATTCCTACCTATACCAAACCTCAAGTTACAACAGCAATGCAACCTACTAGTAATGCCTTTCCTACCTTGGGTATTTTTGCTAGCAATCCTAGTACTTTTGTGGCATCACATGTGATATCTCCTACCACTTTACCTCCCATAAGCATTCCATTCACTTCCACTTCAAACACATATACACCTCCACCATATTCACCTCCATCTCAAAACATGACCAATGACACCATCATAAATCAACTTTTATAAAATGTTTCATCCCTTCAAAAGAAAATTCCCACCATAAACCAAAATCAAAATGGCCAAGCTACATACTATGCCAAAATAAATTGATTATCCTTGGATATATTGAGAACGTTGATACAAAAAGGTATAGATATTCCTATGTTTGAGAAATATGGGGGGAAAGGAGATCCTTCTAACCATGTTTCCACTTATACCACCTTATGTAGTGATTTTTTTCTTGAGGATAAGCTTTTCCCTCGATGCTTGAAAGATACCACCTTAGAATGGTTTTCTTCATTACAAAATAACTCAATTCGTTCATTCAATGAACTTGTTGAGGCCTTTACAAACCATTTCCAAGTGTGCATGACTCCTAATATTACCTTATCTGATTTGATGAGATATAAGGAAAAATATGATGAAAAGGTTATTGACTTTATTTCACACTACCAATTGCTTTATTCCCAAATAGACATAAAGATTCTTGACCTTCACCTTCAAAAAATGTTCAATAAAAATTTGTAAACTAAGATACAAGATAAGCTTCGCATAATGAATTTTCCTTCCTTTGTAAACTTGTGTACTACCCTTCGTGATTATCAAAACTTGATTAGTAGTCGTGAAACAAAATCTACCTCTAGTCATCTTTGGAAGTTTGAATCTGCAAATCAAAACAATCATCAACCATTTAGGAAATAGAACAAAGGCTTACTTCAACTAAATCTTCCTCAACCAACTCAGAATTTTGATACCCAAGTGGTTACTATAAATAAGACAACTCCTTTTACATTTGGGGATCCAACTAAAAAAATTTACTCCCTTACCTGATACCCTCCATAATACAATGTCACCACTTCTAGAACATAAAATGATTGCTTTTCCTTTTGTTGAAACTCCCAATCCTAATAAGCCTTTACCTCTGAAATTTAGATCGAATTCCTATTTCCATTTTCACCAACAAAATGGACACAACACGAAACATTGTAAGTGTCATAAAAATCTTGTGCAAGACCTCATTGATTTCAGTCGACTTCAAATTGAAGGTGTTAATGATTAAGGAAATAAGTATGTTTCCCCTCCCAACCAAAACTTTCAAATCTTTACCAAACCTATGCCTAATCATAAAATTTAATTTATCAAAGCTAGTGAAACTAAGAAGAATTATGTGATGAATGTTGACATGGATGATGACAACATTGATACTATTGAACAAGGTCCTATAGATACTATTGCACAACATCCTATCAATGGTTTCATTTCGTTGATTGAAACTCAACCTCATAAGGGACAAACTAAAAATCCTTTTGACATTTATTTCTCATCTAAGAATATTATTACAAATAAAATTGATGCTCCTTTTTACATAGCCGACCGAATCAATGACAAGCCCACTAGTGGGATATTAATTGATCACATATGTGGAGAGAATGTGATCATTGAAGAATTGTTTCTTATGCATTACAAGGAAAGAAAATAGTGTGGAAAACACCTTCCTAATGAAAAATACTTAGAAGAGAAGTACAAAAGAAACCTCACTTAAAAAATTTCATACATTTGAGATGCACACTCATAGAATAATAGGAGAGACAAAAATAAATCACAAACATAGAGATAACACCAGATATACATGGGAAAACCCTTATAGGAGAAAAACCCACCACACCAAGTAAAGTCACTTTGTATTACAGTAAAAGAATTACATATAGAGTTAAAGACTTCACTTTCAAAAGTTAGCTCACAACAACATCCCCTTAGTCGACCTCCAATCACAGACTTTAGTTTTTTCATACACCCACTATTACAATTCTTGTAAGGCATAAAATTAATTCTCCTATTGCTCTCTCCAACAACCATTAGGGTATATTTAATTACTTGCTTCACCGTCAAGATTTCTTCATCTCAGATTACATCGCCTTGTAGCCAACATCGGACCACAAAACATTAAATTTTGGTTATAGAGAATTTATTATATGTGCACTCTATTAACCACTGAGTCAGAATATGCATTCAATATAAATCTATCGCTAACAAAGAATAAATATTTCGACCAATGATTGTTGATTTAAAAAAGCCATGTAAAATCAACAAATGAAATTGTGACACATGTCAACACATCATTCATCCATCGCATTTGACTATCGCACTAGATTGTCGGTTGTGCCTTGTGGTCCTTCCACCGCTCCACTTCTTGTCATCTAGATGACCCCTGAGGTAAGCCGATATAGCGTGCTACCGCTTGATGGGCATGGAGTCATCATAGTATGGCAGTATACACCAAAATACCATGTCAAAGGTTGTAGACACCCACGCTATGGTGGTGATACTAGACAACCAAAGGAACCTCAAGGAAAGATGGTGCCCCACACTACCTCTCATCAGGTTGAAGGTTCCCGCGGTATGGCAATATCACCGCACTATTTCCATACAATATGAAGTCTCCAATAGTGTGGTGGTAACATCGCAGTACTGCTAGAGAACCAAGAGACCCCCACGATATAGAGGTAAATCATGCTACCACACCTCTTCCATAAACAATTAGCGATATGGAGGTAAAGACATGAACTCCAAGGAGAAATCTGCCAAGTCTTTAATACAGGTTCAAGCCAGCAAGTTAAGGAAAATTTTCCAATAAGCTCTCACTTGATGAAGTCTTACTAGCTTCCTCCAAACTTGAACTTAATGATGATCATAGGCCCTAAGGCCCATTGAATTGGCATACCACTTGTACTTGTCCATGCTCATAGGATTTGTTAATGCATCAACAACATTCTTCAAAGTATCCACCTTTTTCAAATTGACCTTTCCATCATCCACCATATCATGAATGAAATGATATTGTACATCAATGTGCTTTGTCTTGGCATGGAACGTGGGATTTTTAACCAAATAAACAACACTCTGACTATCACAACAAATCGTAATATTCCTTGCATTAAACCTGATATCTAAACATAAATGCCTAAGCCAAACAACTTCTTTGCAGGCATGCGTTGGTACCATATACTCTGCCTCAGTAGTAGATAAAGCAACTATAGCCTACCGCTTGCTCATCCAACTCACTGTACAACCAAATAACATGAATATGTATCCAATGGTAGATCTTCTACTATTAATGTACCCTTCCCAATAAGAATCTACATACCGATGAATGCTAAGAGATATTTGTGATCTTGTTGAGTTTCCATGATATCACAAAGCAAACTCTGAGGTACCCTTCAAATATTTAAAAACCCTCTTCACAACATCCTAATGTGGCCTTCTTGGGTTAGCCATAAACCGACTAAGAAATCCCATTGCTTGGGAAATTTCTGGCCTAGTATAGACCATTGCATACATTAAAATTCCAACAACACTTGCATACGTTACCCTGGTCATGTCCTCTATCTCAACAAAAGACTTTGGATAGTCTTCAACAGATAGTTTCGTTCCTTGCAACACTGGAACAACTAGCTTCTTGTAAATGATCAGTCATTTCGAATATCTCTAGGATAGTATAGATATACTTACTTTGGCTAAGCCAAATCTTTCCACTTCCTTTATCCCTGTTTATTTCCATCCCCAAAATATACCTTATTGCACCTAGATATTTCATTTCGAACTTTGTAGACAACTAAGACTTAAGATCAAAAATCATAGTCTTACTATTTCCTATGAAGAACATATCATCCACGTATAGGGTAATAATAAGTACATGACCACTTTTAGTTTTTTAATGCACACAATGATCAAATTTTGATCTCAAAAATCCCAATGAAAACACAAAGGTGTCAAACTTTTGGTACCACATTCTTAGTGATTGTTTCAAACCATCTAGAGATTTCTTTAACTTGAAAACCAGGCTTTTTTTACCTTTTTCAATGAAGTGCTCAATTTGGGACATATAAATTTCTTCTTCCAGCTCTCCATGGAGAAATGTTGTCTTCACATCCATCTGTTTGATCTCTATGTCAATACATGGCTGCAAGTGACAAAATAAATCTGATAGATGTCAACTTAGCTACAAGAGAAAATATTTCTCCATAATCAATTCCATCCACCTAGGAATAACCTTTTACAACCAACCTAGCTTTACACTTTTCAATACTGCCATCCAAACTAGTCTTCTTCTTAAATACCCATTTACAACCAACAAGATTTCTCCCTTTAGGCAAAGCTACCAAATCCGAGGTTTCATTCTTCTTCAATGATTCTATTTCTTCATTCATGGCTTCCAACTAGGAATTTGAATTAGACATATTAATCATAGCTTTCATAGTCCTAGGCTTGTCAGTTCTAGTAATAAAAGAATAGGCATAGTTGAAATTCAACATATAAAATCCATACCTATTAGGTTCATGCTTTTCACGTGTAGACATCCTCACAAGCTGAGGCTGAGGTTGTGGTTCTTCTTCTTCAAAAATCTTAGAGCTTCTTGAATTCTCTTCAGTTTTAGGTACACTATGTAGTTCCTCTTTTTTTGGAGTTCGAGGAATTTCAACTACATCATTCTTATTTTCCCTTTTATCTATCTCTAACTATGGATCAACTACTAAAGGTTTCATCTCACAAAATATTACACTTCTGTTGTACAAAACCTTCTCAATATAAGGATTCGAAAGCTTGTATCCTTTCACACCAATGCCATAGCCAATGAAGATACATTTAACAACCTTGTTCTCCAACTTTGGTCTTTTCTCATTGAAAACATATGCATATTCCTCATAGCCAAAGACACAAATATGTCTCGGAGAGGGCTTCTTACTAGAACATGCTTCCAAAGGTGTTTTTTCAATAAGAACTGAACAAGGTGAATGATTTACCAGGTAACATGTTGTAGCCACAACCTCAACCCAAAACTTCTACACTAGACCAAAACCGCTCAACATACTTCTCGCTCTTTGCATTAGCATCTTTTTTAAACTTTCAACAACTCCATTGTGTTGTGGAGTATAAGGCATAGTTTTATGCCTTTTGATCCCATGGTCTTTGCAATACCTTTCAAAATCTGTAGAACAAAACTCACTTCCATTATCCATCCTAAAACATTTAATTTTATTTCTAGTATGATTCTCTACCAAGTTGTTAAACTCTTTAAAGCAACTGAACACTTATGATTTACTCTTAATAAAGTATACAAAATCCCTTCTCGAATAATCGTCAATAAAAGAAACATAATACCTAGACTTCAATAATGAAGAAACATTCACTAGACCAAATACATCAAAATGAACATAATCCAATACACTGAAAATATTTATGAGTACTCAAATAAAATGAAACATGATGTTTCTTTCTATAAACACAATGTTCACAAAAATTGAACTCAACGTTGTAATCAAGAAGCCCTTCAACAAGATTTTTATTTTTCAAGGTTTTTAAACCTTTCTCACCTATGTGATTTAGTCTATAATGCCACAAAATGGTCTTCTCTATTGGGAGTTTCACCTCCAAGGAATTTGCACCCAGAAGAGATTCATTCTCCTTCTATACATGAGCAACTTTCCTTTACTTTACATAGACTTTGTTACATTAAACAAGGCATGCATCAAGCTTGTACAGAGTACTTGTGCATACACCCTTAGCCAATACCATTGTACCTCTAGTCATCTTACAACCTCCACTCGAGATAGAAACTTGCAAGACAACATCATTCAATTTACTAACCGAAAGTAGGTTACAAGCCAAACCTGGTATGTGTAGTACATCACCAATCCCTTTGATTATTTTGTCATGGAATTATATTTTGACTCTTCCATGGAAAACAATCTCCAAAGTTGAATCACTTACCAGGTACACCTTTCCACCATCATACTTTCCATACTTAGTGAACTAATATCTATGTGATGTCATGTGAAAATATGCACCTGATTCAATCAACCAGACATCATTTGATGCCTGAGTCACCAAGGCTACAGTGAAGGAATCTACATCACTCTGAGAAGAGTCATTATGTGAAGAGTTATTCTTCTTCTTCTTTTTCTTCACCTTACAATGATTTTGGATATGACCAGACTGTCCATAGCTCCAACATTTCACCTTGGAATTTTTACCAAGAGACTTTGATCTCCCTTCAGGATTGGATTTAGACTTCTTGTCCTTCTTCTTGCCTCGCACCTTCAATCTACCTTGAATAGAAAGAGCCTCCTTGGCCATCTTAGAAGAATTTCTCCACATTTCTTCTGACAATAATGAGGCAACTACATCTTCAAACTTGAAAGTAGTTTTTGTACGTCCAATAGCCATTACCAGATGGTCTGAAGTGTTAGGTAAGGAGCATAAAAAAAGCATGCAACGATCCTCCTCCTCTATCTTCACACTCACATATGCCAACTGAGCAAAAATCATATTAAACGAATTCAAATGGTCTGCTTTAGATGCACCTTCTTCCATATTCAAGGAGTAAAAATTCTTCCTCAAGAATAACTTATTCACCAAATAACTTATCTAATAAATGTCACCAATTTTCTTCCATAATGAAGTTGCAGTCTTTTCCTCATGGACGTTCAGGAGTACAGAATCAGCTAGAAAAAGTCTTATCAACCCTCTAGATTTTCTATCTATGAGGTCCCAATATTCTTGCTTCATAATTTGTGGCATAGTCCCAGTAATAGCAACCTAGAGGTCTCTATCCACCAACAAGTCTTCCATTTTGAGTTTCCACAACTCAAAATCACCACAATTGAATTTTTCATTTTCTACTCTACTTGATGTATTTTCCATCTCAAACAGTAGACTAAGTAATTGGTTCTTCCTTTGCAAGACTCCCACTGAAACAAGATTAGCACAAAAAAACAACCCTACTCACAAGGATAACACAACTGGCTAGACTTTGATAACACTTGCAAGGAAAGACAACAGTGCAAAAAACGCCTTCCTAATACAAAATAGTCATAAGAGAAGTACAAAAGAAACCTCAGTTAAAAATTTTTATACATTTGATATGCACATTCAGAAAACAATAGGAGAGACAAAAATAAATCACACACAGAAAAATAACACTAGATATACATGGGAAAACCCTTACGGGAGAAAAGCCCACCACACCAGGTAAAGTCACTTTGTATTGTAGTAGAACAATTACATACAGAGTTATAGACTTCACTCTCTGATGTTAGCTCACAACAACATCCCCTTGGTCGACCTCCAATCATAGACATCAATTCATTCATACACTCACTATTACAATGTGTGTGAGGCATAGAATGAATTCTCCTCTTGCTCTCTCCAACAACCATTAGGGTATATTTAATTACTTGTTTCATCGACAAGGTTTCTTTATCTCAGATTACACCACGCTGCAACACACATCAAGCTGCCCAACATTAAATTTTGGTTATAGAGAATTTACAATATGTGCACTCTATCAACCCTCGAGTCAGAATATAAATTCAATGCAAATCTATCGCTAATAGAGAATAAAGCTTTCAGCCAATGATATTTTATTTACAACAGCAATGTAAAATCAACAAATGAAATCATGTCATGTGTCGACACATCATTCATCCATGACATTTGACTATTGCACCAGACTATTGGTTGTGCCTAGTTGTCCTTCCACCATGCCACCACTCATCATCTAGAAGAACCCCAAGGTCAGGTGGTATACCACGCTACCACTTGATGGGTGTGAAGCCCTCACAGTATGGTGGTATACACCGCACTACCACATGAGAGCTTGCAGACACCCATGGTATGGCAATGCCACCAGAAAACCAAATGACCCTCAAGGAAAGATGGTGCCCCATGCTACCACTCGTCAGGTAAAAGGTTCTTGCAGTATGGCAGTATCACCGCACTACCACCAGTTAGTATGAAGTCTCTTGCAGTATGGTGGTAACACTGCACTACCACAAGACAACCAAGAGACCCTCGTGGTATGGAGGTAAACTGTGCTACCACACCTCTTACACAAACATCTAGCGGTATGGAGGTAAAGTCATGAACTGCAAGGGAAATCTGCCAAGTCTTTAATAGAGGTTGAAGCTAGCAAGTTGAGGCAAATTTTCCAACATGCATTAACTCTATCAAGAAACATATGATAAGTTGAAAGCATCGATAAAAATACATAATGGTTTCTCTTGCTCTATGATGGGATCAATCACCCTTCCATTAAAATTTGGACCAAAACAATTAGATGTCTCTTTCTCTATTATCCCAACATCAGATCAATTTTGTGTGAAGCTTGGTTACCCATGGCTACACTCCAGGGAAGCCATCTTATTAGTTGTGCATAAATTTTTTAAGTTTCCCTTTGACAATGAAATAGTTACTATGCACCATAGTGGCTTTAATCTCGTGTCTTCTAGGGGGATTTTTTTATTGGATCTCTTTTTTCCTGAGCCTATGGAACCTATTAAACCTCATGAGGACCAGTGATAAATTTAAGAAACACCCCTCAAAAAAAGATATAAAATCTTGGTGAATTGTTCATTTTTTGAGGAAAAAATATTAATTTCTACTAGTGAATATTTCCTTTTTTTGAAAAAAATATTAATTTTATTGGCGATTTTTATACATCACTAAAATTTTGCAAAAAAAATTGGAAAATGCATTAATTATGATGGAAAATCCATCAAATCTAAAAATAATTATCATGGAAAATTAGTGGTGTGAGAGTGGAAATTATTGATCGATTTAAGTGGCAGACTATAACATTTACATGCCACCATTGTTTTATAATATAGTATAATGGCCCTCATTGTATTTTGTAAGGTAAAATGTACCTAGATCTATAATTCTCATGGGGCTCAAAATTTATTTTGGCTCATTAATCTAACAACCCTATTTGTACTTTGTGAGGTAAAATGTACCCACAATCTATAATGCTCATGAGACCCAAAAATTGTGGCCCCCATGAGCATTACATATCGTGGGTACATTTTACCCCGTCGAGTACAACAAGGCTCATTAGATCATATTATAAATCAATGGTAAAAAATAAAGATTAGAAATATGATCCTAAAACAACTAATAATTGTGATTTAATATTGGTGAATTAATATAGATTTCTACTATAATTTATAAAATTTAGGCAAATCTAATCTAATCATGTATCAAATATTGTGGCGAATTTTTGAATTAGTTATTTTAATAAAATAAATTCTTTGGCAATTTAAATAATATTATAATAAAATTTTGTAAAAATGTGGTGATTCAAGTCACATTATAACTTGAACTATTAGCTAATTTTGGATTTCTAAATTTCAACTATTATCCAATTAGAGAATATTAGCCACTTAAAAAATTACTAATGAGGACTTCTTTTTTAAATCCTATCAAAATTTTAAGGTGAAATTCATAGCAAAAATATCCCTTAGAAACATGCCTAAACCTATGATTGAGCCTCCTATCCTTGAAAAAACCACGATTGAACCTAAAGACATTCCAAACAACCAAGACCAACCCATGACAAATCCTTTGCCTATTTCCTACAAAAGACCAAGAGAGAACCAAATAATTTTGTCACACCTACTTAGATAAAACAAGTCTACAAAGCTAAAGAGAAAGTGGTTGAAAAAACTCTCATGGTTCCTTTTGTTCCTCCCCTTAGGGAAGAAAAGAAACCTATGGTTGATAAACCTGCTCCTACACAAACACAACTTGAAAATCATACCAAAGCAAACAAAAATGCTAGAGAGCATAGGTGTAGAGGTCATGCTCTTTCTCAAAGGTTAAATGAAAAAAAAATGTAAAAAATCGACATCCAAACCTAACTAAAGAAATACATGATGAGCCTCCCTCTTCGCCGTAAAAAAACAATTCTATATCACAACCACAACAACAAATAAATCCTTCTTTTGACATTATCATTCAACCTCCCGTTTTGATTAACTTGGATGAGGATGATGATGTTGATAAAGTTGATGAAAAAGTGCATAATGAGTTGAATAAATTGTTTTCCTCTTCTATGAGCTTAAATGATAAATCTCTTAAGAAGAGTGTTGAACTTGGTGATGACCCTAGTTCAACACTTTTTGTTGTCCCTTTGACTAGTTGTCTGCATTTCGTATATAATGAACACAATTGGGATGCAGATGACCTACTAATAGGTTTACTCACATGTGCCTTACTAGTCTTTTGCATTATTTCCTTTTTCATATTTATTTTTTGTGATTTCATGTATGTAATGTGATCTCCCTTGTACATTTTTGTTTGGTGAATCTCTTTCTTTGTGCATTCATCTATATGTATCTACATTCTTCCCTATGTTGTAAACATTTTATCCTTTTCTTTGTCTTGTATTTTCTTTTGAGAATGACACAAGGCATTGAGACATTTAGGTCTCTTCCATGTTGACCCAAGAGATTTTTCTTTATATTTTTATTTCTCTTGTGTTTTCCTTTTGGAGATGACACATGCCATCAAGACATTTAGGTCTTCCATGTTGACCCAAAATATTTTTCTTTTTTTTCACACTCTTTGTGTCATTCTTCTTTTTCCATGATTATTTGGGGAATGATGATAGTTTTGAGCTCTATAATAACATTTTAGCAAAGCCATACTAACTCCAAATCCATGGATCCCTCATGTGTTCGGAGTTTCACTTTGGGGGAAACCCCTTTCCATGATTTAGATTTATTTGGAAACATATGACTTGGAATAGGGATTCCCAAATTAGCTCTCATGTCCTCTTTATTTTATCATTTTCTACTTTAAATTAATTTCTCACAACATGGTGTTTAGCATTTTCTTTAAAGTGGGGGTATACATTGGCATTATTCCTTTTATATTTCTTATCTTTCATTGTGTATTCTTCTTACTTCATGTGATTTTTCTTTCACTTTGTGGTGACATTGGGTGTGATGTATTTCAAGAGCGTGATCTCTCTTATCATATTATATTCCTCTTTGTGGCTTAATGCGACACACTACATCCCCTATGTTGTGAATCTTCTACTATCTAATCAATCTTATCTTGGAGACATTAGGCATGATGTTACCTAACTTAAGACCTTACATGAACTGATAAAAACTCCTTTGAATGTACCTTACACTATTGTTTTCATTTACAATATCTATTATATGTGCACCTTGCATAACACACTTTTCTTGCCTATGAAGCCATCCTATTTGTTCATGGGTGTCAAGCATACAGAGCTTTGCTTGGCTCATTGGTCCTATTGTTCATGTTGTATGGCACCTTACCAAATTTATCAGGAGGTATAATTTTGGTATGGTTACCATATGGGATTTGAACTTAGGCGTGAATTTCCCATAGCCACTTGCTTGTTTGTGTGAGCGTATATCGGTCATGTATGTATGTGTCTCATCAGGGGCTCACCTAGTGGATGGCATGAAGTTCCACTAGCCCTTGTGAGTGTGTGTTTGGTTTGAATTGTGGAAATAATGTTCCACTTGTAATTATTTTTGGATAAACAACATAGATCTAATCCACAATGTGTGAGACAAATAGTCAAAGCTTGATCCACCCTCTTTTTTCTTTTATTTTTTCCTTTTTCTTTTTTTCATTGGTACTGTATGTTGTTCCTTATTATTTCTCCTTATATCATTTACATGTGTTTTCTTTTATTCCTATGTTGGTTTTCCATAGGATCTTGATCTTGGGGGCTTGATCAACCCTCTTGATCATTTTTATACTATATCACTAGCATTGGTACACTTGAGCCCCTCTCGATGCGTGTTTGTCTACTTTAGTGTGAGTTTGAAGCAAGTTCATCCTCTCACTAAAATTGGGGCTAAATTTAGTGTAGAAAAATGTATCCCTTCACATTTTCACACTTTTTTGGGCCCTCCCTACTAAAATTGGGCTTCTTTATGCCTTATTTAGCTCTATTTTTCATCCGCAAGCCTTATTTAATGCATCTTTCCAAGGATAATCCTGACACATATCTTAAGACCAATCATAAATTATTATTTTTGGATTGTATAGCCCAAATTTAGTGATCTATGACTCATACACCACCTTGGGCATATGGGCCCCACCTAATTTTTTGGGCCTAGATCCGGATTTAGCATAGAACTTAACATGTCTTGAAATATGTGTCCCCAGCTTAGCCTACTAGGACTCATATGCCCCAATCGGAATATGAGTCTCACTTATCTTGGACCTAATTTTGAATTCAATTCTTGGTGGGATTTCATTATCCTAGATCTAATGTTGGCTTGTAGTGTTGTAATTTCAAGAAATTTTGCATAAACAAGTATAAATACAGGGTTATTTCACATATTTTCACCTAGTAATTTTTAGTGGAAAGTTTGATCTAGTAAATTGATAAGAGTATTCAAAATAATTCAAGAGTTGATCATCAAACATCATGTCAAATTCATCATGCATTTTCTTTTTGAGCTAAAATTTGTGATGTAGGAATCTCATGATTCAAGAAAGCATTCAAGTCAAGATCTACAACATACAATGAATAGTCAAGATCTACATTTATGCTAGCCATCGCATATAATTTTGCATCCTTTTGTTCAGTAGTTTGGTGAGTTTCAACATAGATTATTTTTTCATTCATCATTCCTCCTATTTCATTTCATTTCAAGGTTTGATTACCAGAACAAGGTTTGACCAAGGCAAACCCCTATCCACTTAAAAAATATGTTTTTCTCTCTTTGATGTGTGATTTGTAGATCTAGGTTGAAGTTCCATTGAAGAGAAAGTTTGGAGAAAGTTGTCAAGTTATCATAGTTTTCATCTACATTGCAAGATCATGGAAAGTCACCTGCAGGTTGTAATTCAGTGTTTTAGAGTCTGAGATTTGATAAGAGAGAAGCTCCAAGAGAACACTAAAGGATACCAAATTTGTAGATCAAACCTAATACTAGGACTAAATCACCACTTGTGGTATATGAGTCCAAGTATACTAGATTTCAAGAATTTCCTGTAGATCTTGGTTTAGCAATTCAAGATTTTGGATTTAGCCCAAAACCCTAAACTGGCACTAAATCACTCCTACTAGCATATGAGTCTCAGTGTGCATCAAAATTTATATTTTCAGGAGTTCTAACCTTGTTTTGAGCTTCTTGAATTTTCCAGGTGCAACTCTCTTTATCTCTAGTTTGTTATTCTAATTTTAGTTCATTCCCTAGGTTTCATTGTTAGGTTTTGCATATTACTTTCATTATTTTTCTTTCCAAGCCTTGGCTTTGTGGTGAGCCCCATTTTGTCTTTAATCAAACCCCTAAGACACCTTATTCTAGATCTCTTTCCCTCATTCCATCCTTATATTGAGATCTTTTTGGAACTCCCTTTAATGAAACATAAGTGAAATAGGAGGTCATAAACCCTAGTTGTTACATCTCCCGAAAGGTGGAACCCTATTTCCTTGTGTTCTGTAGTGACTTCATTTTTGAAGATAAAATCTTGGCTAAACTCTTCCCTAGATCCTTTAAAGATACTACTTTACATTGTTTTTTCTCTTTATTGAATAACTCTCCATTTGTTCAATGAACTTATTGATTCTTTCTACAACCACTTCCAAATACACATGGGTCGCTATGGTGTAGAAAAATGTAACTTTTTACATTTTATCACTTGTTTGGGCCCTCCTAATTTTAAATTGGACCTAATGATGCCTTAATTTAGTGTTTTCAAATGTACCTTATTACATTAACACACTTATTTTGGCCTTTTTATTAATTGAGCTTAATAATGCCTTAATTGGTACTTTAATTCACTTCTAAACCTAATTAATTACATTTTTTGGAGGGGAAACCCAACATTTATTAATTCCTAAACATAACACTCCACAATGAGCAATGTGTGTCCTAGGTTTATGTAATTGGGACCCATTCACCCATGGACAAATCACCCCTCCCTAAACCTTAAGACCTAAATTTAAATAATGTTTTTGTGGTATTTTAATGATTTTAAATCTATAATTCAATGTGGGCTTGTGATATTTGAATTTTAGGAAATTAAGGATACATACCTACAAATAAAAGGTTATTTCATTGATTTTAACATAGAAACTTTATATGGTTTTCAAGATAATTTCACAAGTGATTAAAATCATTGAAGAGTAGATATATCACGCTTTTATTGCAACATTAAAGATCCATTAATCATGTCAAATTCTTCTTGCATCATGCATTTTTTTGGAGCTAACATTGTGATGTAGGTTTCATGATCAAGTGAAGCATTCAAAGTATCCTTTCAATCAATATTCAAGTGTCAAGATCCACATCCAATTCAACCATCTCCTACAAGTTGTAGAGCAGCTAAAATATCCATTATCAAGGTTTTATACAAGGGTTTGTTGAGTGGTAACATAGCTTTTTTCATTCTCCATTCCCTCTTTCATGTTTCATTTCAAATCAAGGTTTGATTAGAAAAATGGGGTTTGACCAAGGAAAACCCCTATTCACCAAAAATAATCATTTTTCTCTCTTGTGTGTGTGATTGCAAATTTATGTTGAAGAAAGATTGAAGATCTCTTGAACGGAAAATTTGAAGTTGTCAAAGTTGTCATCTCATGGAAACTAAGATCTCGAAACCATGGTCGACATACTGACTGTGAAACTTGGGAAAATTGGATGATTCATATTACTATTAGAAGCTCCTAAAAGCTATAGAAAAAACTTGATAGTAGACCCATTTTCCCCTAGGTGAATGAGTCTTAGATCTACTTTGGAAAGAACTTTCGCTGACTAGTAAACATCATTCTTCCGATCTCTAATCTACAATTTAACTTTTGGTTTTTTTAATATTGAGCTTAATATTTTTGTTTCAAGTGTTAGATTGCATTTTTGTGTTGATTTTCTATTTTTAGTTTTTCTCCCCAAATTTTTCTTGCAAGTGTGAGAACACTGTCATTGATGTCAATTGGTCAAACACTAGTTTCTATTGTCATGGATTTAGGTTATTGTTTGTATATGTCGAGGATATTGAGAAAATTGTATTGAGAAAGGCCACAAGTATTCGGTGGTTGCTCCTGATTTTTCTTTGGGTTTTACTACTATGCTAGTATGGTTTAGATTTGTTGATCACAATTTTTGAGGGTTACTATATCCATATTTTGGGGTTCTAGTTCATTGTAGAATGTGATTTGTGTTCACTAGTTGTAAACCATGTTTTTCAATGTCTTTCAATGAGGTCTGGGAGAAATGTAGTTGCTCTAGATTTCTTCTTGTTTGAGTCTTATGACTTGTGGTTCTTAGGGTATGTTTTGGAAGTCATGTTGAAGATAATTATTTTATCTGGAAGATTTGATTATGCTAAGGATGTGTATACCTAATTGCTCTATGTGTTTTAAACTAGTTTGGCCTACCTTGTGTTTAAAACTACTTTTGAAGATTGTGGAAGTGTGCTAAAGAATGTGTTTGGGTCACTCTCATTGTAATTCCACCTTAAAATATTTTGGTCTAACCTAATTTGAATTTGAATTTTGGTGTGTGTGGCCAAGTTTGGATATATTTCAAAGTTGAAGATGTTATAAATACAAGATGAGATATTGTTGAAAATATATGTGTATGTAAAGGAATAGATGTGAGATTGATCCAAGATAGATGTGAAGTTGATTGTTTGGTTATGAAAACTAGATCAAAGTATAATTGTGAGGTTTTGGAAGCAGTGAGCTAAAGGTGAACTATATAATTCAAGCATGTCTGCAAGTGTGTGAGGGAATTGTGGTGGAAATATTTGTTGCATTGAAATTTTCTTCTCTCTATAACAAATATCTTCTATCTTCTTTATATATATGTGTGCTAGTGATCCCTTTTGGTGGTTAACCGTTGTTGGATAGTGCGTCCTACTTTGGATAGTGAGTCCTAATCTAGATAGTGATTCATGTTTTGGTAGTGAGCCTTTGTATATGGTTTTGATATTCTCTATATTGTGAGCTAATCCTCACTGTGGTTTTTCCCTTATTGGGTTTTCCATGTAAATCTAGTGTTGTGTGTATCAGTGATCCCACAATACTTGTTTACAGTTTTTTGCCAAACTGGACATTGAACTGATTTTTTCTAACTAAATATTCACTTTCAAACACCTATAGCAACTAAACCATGAGGAATTTGAAGATGAAAACTAGTAATTTGTGACATTTTGTCTATAAATTATAAATATATTTTATTCAAAAAATTTGGAATCATATTGCACTTCTTTTTCGATCTCCTTCAAAAACTAGTTATTTTCAATAAACATAATTTTTAAGGAGTGATGCTCATTGTATAAAATTCTAGTTGTTTAAAATTTAGATTTGTAACTATGATATCTTGTGCTTCCAATTGGTTTCATATAATTTTATTGAATATTTTTTCCTTAATCAAGTTTCGAAGTCAAACCAATTACAACTTAGACAAAGGCGGACCGTATAACACAATTTTTTTTGTATGTGTTGATTTTTTTTTTAATTTTTGGATCAAGGAATTCAATATCTGGTGCACTCATATTTTTCAATTTTTTTTTGATAATATTCTATTTTTCCACATGTACAAAATAGAGAGCTTGATTTTTGGTGAAAAACTTATGTATAATAAAACCAAAACATATTAAAATTATATTTTTTGGATAGCTCGTTTTGAGGACTACCTTATCCAATTGGGTGTGTGAAGTCTCCTCCATTTTCATCCTCAACCCGAGCTTCAAAGTTAAAATTTCTTGAGTTTTTTTGTGCTAGAAGGTGAGAAGGTGGGAAAAGGGGAGTTTGAGCAAACTAGGGGGTTCGATCGAACCCTAGTTTGCTCGAACTAGGGCTCAAAGGAACCCCACTTTTATAAAGTTTCCTTTTTTGTTTTTTTCTCAAAAAATGAGACAAAGGGTGGGATCCAACATTTAATGGGTTTGCTTGAACCTTGGTTCGAGTGAACCGCTTTTGGGTTTGGTCAAACCCCTAAAAACAATTTTTTTTTTTTGCATGGGGTCATTTTTTGCAACTTTTCCTTCCTCACTCAAATTATAAACCATTTTTGTGGGTGTACCTATATATGTTTTTACTTCTTTCAACTTCTTCATTTGCACTTACTAATTAATCATACTAGCACAATAATTCTCTTATGAATGGTAATTGAATTAATCATTGGTGATTTTTGTAAAGGAAAAAATTGTTACAACTGATTCAACCTCCCTCTCAGTTGTCTTTCTCAACAATTGGTATAAGAGATAAGTTCCTTTGAGAAGAGATTAACCTCTTAAGGAAGGTCTGGGATGGAAAAAAAGATGAGTATTGAGTGTCCCAAGTTGGATGGGACTTATTATGGCATCTAGAAAATAAATATGGAAGGATATCTGGAATATTGTGGATATGATGTTGAGAAAGCTTACAAGACTGCAAATACTACTCCTACTAATGGTCCAAGTTCAACTAATGAAATCAAGGCACATGAAGCCAATAAAAAGGAAAAGTATATTCTAATGAGTCTTTCACAATCTGAATTGATTAAAGTTTCAAATCTAGAAAATACTAAAGAAGTATGGGATACACTAGAGAAAACTCATGGAGGGAATGAAACGGTTATGGAAGAAAAGTTACAAAACTTGGAAGCACAATTTGATATCCTGCACATGTCTGAAGATGAGAACATTAAATCCTATGTATAGAGAGTGGATGAGCTAGTAGGTGAAATGTGAGGACTTTGTGGAAAAATAGATTAACCTAATATTTTGAAGAAGATTCTTAGAACTCTCCCTAATGCATATAGTGAAAAGGTATCTTCTATTGAAGAA
The DNA here is from genome assembly GCA_007115665.2 of Sequoiadendron giganteum. Classification (NCBI taxonomy): domain Eukaryota; kingdom Viridiplantae; phylum Streptophyta; class Pinopsida; order Cupressales; family Cupressaceae; genus Sequoiadendron; species Sequoiadendron giganteum. The sequence goes on from CM021102.1 coordinate 711,676,312, forward strand.
TATGTGGATTACTAGACTTATACTAAAGATCAGTTGTTTGGGTACTCTATATCTTATGAAATGAGAAAGCCAAATCTAAGAAATGGATCCAAATCAAAAACTAATTTTAAGGCTACAACTAGTGAAGATCTAGATGAATAAAATATCGATCAATTGGAATTTACTTTGTGAGAATGATGAAAAAGGGCTTAGGTAAGTATGAAGGTAATTTTCAATAGGAAAATTAGGAGGGGAGTTAATCAATTATTATAGATTTTCACATTTAATTCAATCACCAAAACTAATACTTAAAACTGCTTAAATTATTAATCATCAAATGCCAATGTAGAAACTCAAATTCAACACATAAACATAATAACACTAGATTTTCATGGAAAACCCAATGAGGGAAAAACTATGGTGAGGATTAAATCACACTATAAAGAATATCAAAACTGATTATAAAAAGGCTCAGTACTTGAAATAAGGACTCACTATCTGGAGTCATTTTCCACAAGGATACAACCTAGAGATACAAGAGATGGCTAACCGCAAAGCTACAAGGATAGTGGTTCATTGCTAGAAGATTGAAATAATAGGATACACCTTCACTGTTTTGGTTTCAGTTCCAATGAAGCTCAAATTGTAAAATACTATCTCACATAGTAGTTACTCTAAAAAAGTACACTAACCACAGCTGATAAAGTATTTAAGCTCTGATCTTAGCATGCCTCTTTAATAATTTTCACATTCACAGTTGCTCCACATTTCATGTCTACTTCACCACTCCTTATCATTCCTCAAAACATCTTATATATATACAAGCATATCTTAATCATTAATTAGGTCGACATCACATAAGGTTAATGAATTTCTTATGTCAGAAAAACATCCATAAAACATAGCTAATATACACAATATATTTCATATGTTAAGTTAGCCAAGATCTTCGAATATCAAAATCATAGCTTGTCTCATGGTAGAAACCAAACCTAAAAACCAACACACCAGACCACATATAATGATCATCTTCGATAGGGAATGACAACACATCAGAGCACATATAATTATGAATTTCGATAGGGAATAGCTTTTGATAACCATCTCATACATTTAGTACTATGTTGACATCAATGACAACCATTTGACATTAATGAAAACTATTTGGTGCAATCCAATTCCCAACAATTTCCCCCTTTGTCATTGATGGAAACACAAGATGTGAAAATCCAACAACAACAACCTTTGCAATTCCTTCTGATGAGCTATGATGATTTTCATCCTTTTCACATGATTTCTCTCCCCCTTTGATATCAATGGTAAAGAAAGAAGATCTATCTCCCCTTTAAAATGTTTTACAAAAATAATATCAAAAAAATGGTTCTTTACCTCAAACCTTTTTCCCTTAAAATATATCCTTGTATTTTTCTTTTAGTTTTAGAAGAAATATCTTCCAAGAATCCAATGCCAACCTAATGTTTAAACAAGTACTATTGTCCTTTACTATCAAATCAATTGTTTCTAGAACATTATCTAGGATAGAGATATTTTATTCATTTTTTGAATCTTCCACTAGGAGACCATAAATTTGTTCCAATCTTAACTCAATTATATTTTTAACTTTCCAAAAATTCTTCATGATTCCATCTATCTATATCACAATGGCTGCAAGTTCAGACTGTAAGGAATTGATCTTTCTCTTCTGCACTCCATCCTTGTCATTAAGGATATCATATGTCTTTTCAATAGAATCCATCTCAAGCTCAATAGGATTGATCTTTTCTCTATAGTTTCCAATAGTAGTAGGCCACCAGAGACAATACTTATACACATTGTTTATGCTTTTTATGAATGCATTTAATTCATTGATTCTCTCAAACAATATCCTCTATGTATTTCTACATCTCTCTTCCATAGCCAATTGAATCTCATATTTTTATTTTGTTTTACTACATGACCATGACTTTAGTCTGTCTTCAATTTCCTCAATTAATACTTTTGGTAATTTTTTTGTCAAATATCTTAGATCAATGTCATATGTAAATATCCAAGGTATCCATTATCTCATCCTATTTATATGATGGTCGTGACAACCAAACATCTCCAATCTTCTTCAGTCCATCAGATTACTCAAGAATATTCACCACCTTCTCTTTAGTGAAGTCTTCTTCATCATCATCCATTGATTCCAAATCAAGTGCTTCTATAATTCTTTCTTCCTTTTCTTCTTTCTTCTCCTCTATCTTTAGCTTCGTTATTTTTGGAGGAGAACTTGAGATAATTCTTTTTGCTTTCCTTTTTTGGAGGAGGGTCCTACCTCAGATATCATAGTTAGACTCAAAATAATGCAAGAACTTCACGTACTTAATTTTTCTACAAATTACTCTTTACAAATATTTTCCTTATTTTCTAAACATTCCAGATATCGGTAGACTTGCTTCCCAACCAATATAGCTGACTTCCACACAACATTCTCTTTCAATGGTAATGATTTTAGAAAATACATCATCAAACATGTAACCAAAGATCCAAAATGAAAAGGGTAGTTGTCATTTTTTTCATAGTATTATTCTCCATTAATTTATTCCTTAGTAACTCACACAAATTAAAATCCGCATTCTTTTCAACCATTTAATGCACAACATAAACAACAATTACCAAAGTAGACCCTTCCCTATTTCTGAAATAAATTTTATATCAAATTCCATATGCAACATACCTTATCACAGGGTCGATTATAGTATGAATTATAATTTCCCTTTAATATCCTATTACTCCAGTTAGAGCTTAGACTTCTTTACTAGAAGAGGTCCATTATTGCATAATCTTGTTATTGCTGCAATTGTTTCTGTTGTGATATCATAGGGCTTGTTGAAGATCATCTGATCACCTTGAATTATGCCTAGGACAAACTAAACAATGTCCACACTCAAAAAGTATGGAAATTCACTCGAAATATCTAAACCCATGTGCCCTAAATTCTCGACCTTTTGTGTTTGTTCAACTGAAAGGGAACCTTTGAGATTTAAAATCTTTTCATGGTTAAATTCATCAATTTGTAACTTACTCAATTTTTACAATTCGTTACTACATGGATTGAATACCACCATTTCCTTTGACTCCATTATTTTAGACTTGTTCTTCATACCTTTGCTTGCCAACAACCCTAACTCCTTATTTTTTAACTGCACTTTACTCAGCTCTTTCAATTCATAATGTGGAAAGTGACCACTCAATTATCTGTATTTAACTCGTTGCTTTTAGTGTTTCATCATGAAAAGGTAATGTATGAAATCATCATTTGTACTTCATTATGTCAATACCTCCTTCTCAGCTAATGCTACCAGATCAAATTTTCCCTAATTTTTCATTTATTTCTTTTTCAGGCTTTAAATTGACAACTATTTTTGAGAAACACTGTGAGCCAAGAAGGGCTCCACAAAATTCCTGATTTTCATCTTTTCTGCTGAATTTTTTGTCAATACCTTCTAAATAGAGATTCAAATCACATATCAACGTGTCCTCACATGACACACCATATATCGATGGTTTTCTAGATTTTCTGTGACTTCTCCCCTTGAAACCATTACTGGGTTCAGTTCTTAGAAGAGGTATCCACACTAGATGCATATATAGGGTTATTTGATTCATCCTTGTTCTTAGGTTCTTCTTTCTTTCTCCATTTTTTTTTCATTTCTCTCCTTACTTCTTCAGGATCTATCTTGTTCACAGGCTTGTTCTTTTGTTTCAGATTAGTTTTCTTCCCAACATTGTTCCAACAATTTTTTTAGATATTTCCTAGTTTTTAACAAGTGTGGAACATAACATATCGAAGATCAAATGAATTTTATTTTGTCTATGATTGGACTGATTAGCCTTGTGTCCAAAGATATTTCATGTGTAATAGTAGCTTGAAAGGATTGAATTCTTCTATTTGTATCAAGTCTATTCAACATAATTTTCCTCCTACATGCGATAGCTCTATGTCCAAACTTGTTGCAAACATAACATTTTCCAGCAAAGAATCCAACATTTTGACTCATTATATTCTAGTTTATCCTACTTCTAAATTTTGTTTCACTATGTCCAAATTTATTGCATGGGAATCAAAAGCCATTAAGAGATGGGTATGTTTGAGCATTAGTTTGTTGGATGGGAATCCTTCCAATATTCTTCCTTCGATTGTTGCCTTGAAATTTCCTTTGATTGTTTGTCTTTCTAAAGGCTATTTTAGTCATTAAGCTTTGGCCTTCTTCAAGTCCTAGACCACCTTTATCCTTTGTAGGTTTCTGATATGAAATCAACTCATCGAGCATTGTAGAACTTATCTTGAGCCTTTCTTCATGAGATTTCTCTTTTTCCATATCACCTTCTAGGGTTACTACTTCTTGTTCAAGCTTATTACATTTTTTCTTCTGGTTGATAATTTATTTCAAGCATCCTTCCTCTATTTTTCCTTGTTCAATTTCAAATTTCTTATTTTCTTCCATCCTTTTGCTTTCTTCAAGTTCCATTCTTAGGTTCTCAATGGTCTCCTTTGATTCCTTTAGTTCTTGGTTAACTTCTTTATGTTTCAACTTAAAATTTTGGATCTAATTCCTTAACTTCTAAATTCATTCATCTACTTGCTTGACATTTTCTTTCAGATCTTCATTTTCAGATTTTGAAGTCTCTATTCTTAATTTTTCATCCAATTCAAATCCCTTCCCCATTAAGTTCAACCTACCAAGATTTCCTTCAAGTTGTTAAACTTATTCCAAAGAACTGGTCTCTGATACCAATTTTTGAATAGGGCAACTAAGAGGGGGGTGAATTAGTTGTCACAAATTTTCACCTTTAATTCAGTCACCGTAACTAATACTTAAAATTTCTTAAATGATTAATCATCAAATGCCAATATCGAAATTCAAATTCAACACATAAACATAATAACACTAGATTTGCATGGAAAACCCAATGAGGGAAAAACCATGGTGAGAATTAACTCACACTATAGAGAATATCAAAATGGATAAAAGAAAGGCTCACTGCCTGAAATAAGGACTCACTATCTAAACTCACTATCCACAAGGCTACAACCCAAAGATAAAAGAGATGGATAATTTCCAATCTATAAGGATAGTGTCTCACCTCTACAATATTGAACTAATATGATACACCTTCAATGTGTTGGGTTTAGTTCAAATGAAGCTCAATTTATAAAATACTATCTCACACAGTAGTTTCTCTATAAAACTACATTGACCACAACTAATAAATTATTTAAGCTTAGATATTTGCACACCTCTTTAATCCTTTTTTCATTCACACTTGCTCCAAATTTCATATCTACTTCACCTCTCCTTCTCATTCCTCAAAACATATTATATATATGTTGGCATATGGCTTCTGGTGTTGTCATTGATCTGGCATGCACTTTAGTATTTGTTCATACCAGGAAAAAAATTGAAGAAAAAGGTATCTGACTGAAGTTGAATCCATTTGTATTACCATTTTATCATTTTGAGTTGTGGATCTCAGGGGAGCTATTTTGGTGTACGTACTTGTTGTGCATATTTTGCACACACTCTCCGCCATAGGTAGGGACCCTCTTTTTTCACTCTCGGCAGGCTTCTCTGCTCCCGTATCATTTTGAGTACCCCTCATTTTTCTGTCCCAGTTGGTCAACAAGCCCTTCAAAGTCTCATTTTTGGCTGACCATATTTTTCCCCTAAAATAAAAATTGCTAAGTCTTGGGTTTTTCGTGCTTCGCCACCCCCCGCTCGCTCGATTCGCTTTTTCCTTCAATTTTGTCTTTGGTGATAGATTTCCTATGGATTTGGGATGTTTTTTTGGTGCCTAAGTGAATTGACAAGGTTTCATTAAGTTTTAGGAAGTTTTGAAAGTTCCAAAACTGTATTTCTACAACAACATTCCTACAACAGCACTCCTAAAAAGACATTTCGGCCTCCTGTCTCTGGAACGTACAAGCACACCCCTAATTTGAAAATGGACTTTGACCTAGATGGTAAAATTGGATCTTTTCTTCCCTTGATGTTTCAAATTTCAAATTTCTATCGAGGAGATACCATCTCAAGTTCCATGCTCTGTTAGTCGTTTTCAAAACAACATTTCCAGCATGACATTTCGGGCTCACATCTCTGGAATGTCCAAGCACTCCTCCAATTTAAAAACGGACTTCAAACCGGATGGTAAAATTAAGTCTTATCCTCCCTGGACCTTTCAAATTCAAAATTTGCATTCGGGAGATACTGTTCAGAGTTCCATACTTTGTTCATTGTTTTCAAAATAACATTTCTAGAATGGCATTCTAGGCTCACATCTTCGAAACATCCAAACGCTCCTCCAATTTCAAAATGGACTTCGAACCAGATGGTACAATTGGGTCTTATCCTCCCCGCACCTTTCAAATTCAAAATTTGCATTTGGGAGATGTAAATTTAATCAAATCTTACTTAGATAGGATCCTAAATATCTATGGAAACACTAAGGTCTGAAATTCTGTGTGAGAATTCTATGCCAAAACAATTTCCCAATTTCTTCTTATATTCAAATGTGTTGATTGTAGAAAATTTATTGATTTTGATGTTTGCATATCAAAGAATGAGCCACCATAAATATGAGAGGAGACCCACCCCTAAGAGGCACGTCTCCAAAATTTGAGGCACGTCCACTAATGGGATGTGTCCTTAGGGCACGTAGCTCTTGGATAAAATTCATTTATCACAAGGTTAGCATATCTTACACATATACAACCTTCTACAAGGTGGAGGATATTTGTATGTATTCCAATTTAATAAATGCAGAACATAACATCAAATATTTAGATCAAATTTTATATATATGCTCGTAAATTTGATTATACATATTTCAGAAATATTTATCAATGAGTGATAAAATTTGATCATGTATAAATGAAAATGATGCTTACAACAATCGTCATTCATATCTGATCGAAGGTATCATCAACACTCTCTCTTAGTTAGGAAAGATATTTCAAATCAAATAAGTAGAGATATCACCTTAACACATGATATCTAAGACATGGTATGATTTCTTAATATTGTCAAGTCACATGACATTATTCATAACATATATTTATTATGGTATGTGCACTGACATCAAGTCACATGATTTCTACCATAATTCATGGCATATGCACTAATATAAATATCCACCATGATCATCTCTTAAGGACCACAATGATCTTTAGATGATATCAAGTCCCATGATATCCATCAAAGTGTCCAAGAGATACTATCATGACATGTCCACATATATCAAGTCACATGATATCTATCATGATAGTTTATCATTGTAGAGTTGTCTTTTTAAAATGTCAAATACAAGTGTTCATTATCAGAAGATCATCACCTTTCGATAATGTACATAGGGGGAGTAGGCCTATAAAGTCATGGAGTCACACACATGACAAAATAGTTTACACATTAAACATCTTTATATATTAGTACAATTTATAAACAATTTGTATTTCAAACATAAATAACAAATTACATTTCAACCATACCAAGTTTCTTCCTGAAGTGCTCTACCTTGATTCGAGAGAGAGGCTTGGTGAGAATGTCTCTAGTTTGATAATTTGTACTAATATATTCCAACTAAATCACTTTCCTTTCCACCATATCTCTTACATAATGATAGGGGATCTCAATGTGCTTAGATCTGTCATGAAAGACAGGATTCAGAGAGAGTTTGATGCAACTCTGATTATCACAATGAATAATTGTAGGATTCAAGGGCTCACCAAAGAGTCCCACAAGCAATTTACGAAGCAAAACTGTTTCTATTGCTCCCATTGAGGCTGCAATGTATTCAGCTTCTGTTGAGCTCTGTGCAATAGAAGATTGTTTTCTGCAAATCTAGGGGATCATAGCTGATCCTAAACTAAAGCAACATCCTGATGTGCTTTTCTGATTGGTTACGCTTCTGGCCCAATCTGAATTAGAGTACCCATGTAGATCTAGTTGATCATTCTTATAAAGAAGACCATATCCAATAGTGCCTTGAAGATATCTAAAAATATGTTTCACAACCATTAAGTGAATTTCCTTTGGTTCACACATGAACTGGCTGAGAACATTTATTGCATAGCAAATATTAGGTCTGGTGCTAACCAAATAATCAAGGATCCAATCATCTGTCTGTAAAGGGTTGGATCTGCATATTTGGATTCTACTGCTGCTTGTTTCAATTTGTGAACATTGGTTTCCATAGGTGTAGACATCGGTCTACAGTCCAACATTCCAAATCTTTTCAAAATGTCAATAGTATACTTCCCTTTTTTTAGTATAATTCCCTTTGATTTTTTCCATACTTCCAAACCGAGGAAGTAGTGTAGAATATCCAAGTCTTTCATGTCAAATTCAGAAATTATATCTTGTTTCCCTTGAGCAATGAGGTGATCTTCTCCTGTTATCAGCAGGTCATCAACATATAAAATAATTATTAGCATATCACCTTTGATTACCTTGAAGTAGAGATTGGAGTTAGCATCATTCTTTGAAAATCCTAATCCCAAGAGATAGCTGTCAATTCTTTCATACTAGACCCTGGGAGCCTGTTTAAGTCCATAGAGGGCTTTCTTCAATCTACATACATGTGAGTCAGGTTTATGTATCACAAACCTTAAGGTTGTTCTAAATAGACTTCCTCTTCAATGGTTCCATTTAGAAAGGCAGTTTTTACATCCATTTGATGGATCTTCTAGCCTTTAGCTACTGCAATGGCCAACACTACTCTCACTGATGTGTAACAGGAAACAAGTGCAAATGTTTCTTCGTAATCAATGCCTTCCTTTTGAGAAAAACCTCTTTCCAAAAAACATGCTTTATGTTTTTCTATACTACCATCAGCAACATGCTTGATTTTGAAGAGCCATTTGGAAGAGACAAAATATTTCTCTTTTGGTCTAAGCACTATATCCCATACATCATTCTTTAGAATAGACTAATATTTCTCTGTCATTGCATCCTTCCATGCGTGGTGTCAGAAAGCTTCTGAAACACTGGTAGGTTTTGAGTTTATGATGTTGTTCATTAGAGCAACATAGCTAGAGAAACATTTGGGTCTTTTACTCTCCCTAAATATTCCTTTGGGTGTAGCATGATCCTCTGCTTCTTTGATCATCTTCTGGGCCCAAAGTGGTCTTTTTCTATCATTGTCATTTGTATTCTCATTTGACGTAGAGGGAAGTTCATGTGGCTTTTCCTCAGGATGCTCCCTCTAAATCTCAGGAGTAGGTTCCATTTCAGATACTCTAGGGGAATAGGTTTCTATCTCACTCGAACTTTTTTCCCTCTTGAATGCAATGTCTTCTTCAAAGATGACATCTCTACTCAATTCAATTTGTTTCTGCCCAGGTATGAATATCTTGTACGCTTTGGAGGTTTCACTATAACCCAAAAATACTTCCTTCTTTCCAGAAGGTTCTAGTTTAAGTCTCTTCTCTTTGGGCACATGTATGTAGACAGGACAGCCAAAAATCCTAAAATCACTAATGTTAGGTTTTATGCCGGTAAAGGCTTCTTCAGGAGTTTTGTTATCAAGATGAGAATGAGGACATCTATTTTGTGTTAGTGTAATTAATATATAATTACACTTGCATAAATTTACTTAGGTTTTTCTTAGGTAATAATTAGTTTAATTAATTAATAAGTAAGCTTTATTTTGTTGAGCAATTTTTAGGTCAACATTAGGGTTTCTAACATGGTATCAAAGCCTTGACATGCAACCCTTTCTTAAATTCTGGAGAAATTCGATTGCAGAGCTCATTCGGAGTTCCTTGAGGGATCTGACCTTGACCAATTTTTTGGTGCATCCTGGAGCAAAATGGAAACCACCATCACGTTCGAAGCACCCCAAAACCCTAAGATCGATCTTCATTTTGTCAATTTTGGTGAAGTTGATCTGGAAGGCAAAAGGTTTTTTCTAGGGAAGTCATACGACCTCCCTGGCATGCTTCACAAGGCGTGGATTTAAAAAAAAAATTGAAAAAATTGAAAATCACGCTACAAATTTAGCACGGCCAGTAGAAAGGAGGGTGACACTGCCGCGCCACCCGGTGGCCACTAGGAGTAGTGGCCCCCAGGCGACGCCGCCCGTAAACACCGCCACCTGCAGCTCAACCCCTGCAGGCACCTCCAACACAACCGACGATCACATGGGGCACCAGGTGCTATGCCCCCAGCCCCCAACCGGTCCCTTAGCATCCGGTGCAGTCACATGGGTGAGCAAGTGCTCCACCCCAGCCCCCTGCTCGCCAGCCCCTAGTCATGCATAGGACCAAGGGCCAAATTTTTTTTAGCCCCCTGGGCTGCCTATAGGTCTTATTGGCCAAATTGGAGCACTTTTAAAAAATCAGGTGTAACTTTTGCGTATGGTGTCCTTTTTTCACAAATGAGATACAGTTAGAAAGCTAATTCCGATGCCAATCTAGTGGTGTTGGTGTTTTTTTCTGATTTTTCTCTAGTATAAGTTTGCAGGTCTTTGAACTATGAACTTGCGTTTTTCACCCCAGAGGGCATATCTTTTGACTCGATGATCCTTTTTTCACCATTCTTGTGGCATTGGAAAGATGGTTTAGTCCTTTGCATAGATCTAAGGTCTTTTTTAATTTTTTGTTTATGTATGTTTAGGAATTATCTCCTTTTGAAGTCATTGGGGATTGTAATAAATGAACTGATATAAAGTTCCATCGAGGGGGTTTCTTGCATAATAATTTGATTTGAGTGTGAATGCACTTTAATTTTTGTCATGTTTTGATGGCAACTCACATGGGTTGTAATCTAGTTTCTTAATTTCTTTTGGCCTTTTCTATCTTAGCTTGACACATATCAGATTCGTATCGGTTCACACTTTAGATTGAGAGCCAATTATTAATAATCCACATCGGATCCATCTCAGTTTGAGGGCCACTACATTTGTGGTTAATGTTCTAGAGTCTTTATGGTACTTTTTCCCATGGAAGAGTTTTAGTCTTATTTTGACATCAACATCGAGATTCACAACTTTTAAATTCTGTCATCATCATATCATCTACTGATGCTTTATGGATTCTAGGGTTGTTCTAGTTCAAAGTGTTCAGTGGCATTTGGTCTGTTGTTGCTTTTATCATGATTCCTTGAGTCAATCAATGACTCTCATCTGCTTTCAGTAGTAGACAAAATTATCTTTCCTTGCTTGCCAATTTCAGTTCCAGTGCTTCTTTGCAACAGTCATCTCATTGTAGGGGGGGTTGTCCCACTAGGTTTTCCTTATGTACCTCATTATTGCATTTGTACATGTGTACCTAATCAGGCCTAGTTGTCGGGACCCATTCATGCTTTCTAGCATTCATCTTAGTTTTTAGGTCCATGCTTTTTTAGTCTCCCTAAGTTGCACTTATGGGGGCCTGTTAGTGTAATTTATATTTAAAGTACACTTGCATAACTTTACTTAGGTTTTGCTTAGGTAATAATTAGTTTACTTAATTAATAAGTAAATTTTATTCAGTTGAGCTATTTTTAGGTCAACATTAGGGTTGCATACATTGCTTTTATAAAGCAATCCTCTCATTGTAATCTTTAATTTTGAATATTATCAATTTTCACATTTCATGCAAAGCTCTGCTTTTTTATGTTTTCTCTTATGTGGAAGGTGTTTAGGTTTGCATCTTCGATCTAGGCTTTCTAACATTTTGGATATAGACAATAGTCCTAGAGGCTTCTTCTCAAAAAGAATTTTCAATGTTTTGGTCAAGCAACATTGCCTTAGCAGCTTCTACAATGGTTCTTTTTTTTCTTTCAACAACCCCATTTTGTTGAGGATTGTAGGAAACCATGAACTCCCTCTTAATTCCAGCACTCATGTAGAATTCTTTAAAAATTTCAGAGGTGTATTCTTTCCCATTGTTAGTCCTTAAGGTTTTTATTTTCTTTCTGGAGAAGTATTCAGCAAGGGTTTTGAACTCTTTGAACCTTTTAAGGATTTCTATTGACTCTTTACACTTAAGGAAATAGATCCAGATTTTCCTAGAGAAGTCGTCTACAAATATGACATAGTATAGAAATACTACTTTAGAAGGTATAGACATGGGTCCACATAGGTTAGAGTGAACCAGTTCTAACACATTAAGGGTTTTACTTAGGCTATTATGAAAGGATCCCTTAGCATTCTTTCCTAGGGCACAACCTTTACAAGTTCCCTCATGAGATGGTTTTAGCTTGGATAAGCCTGTAAAAAAAATTTCCACAGAAGGTAGGGCACAGAAATAAAGGTGTCCTAATCTTCTATGCCAAATTCATTTGTATGAACAGTGTCAAGGGTAAGGGCTTGTTTAACCTCAGTGCATAGTTTGTAAGGGTACCCTTGTCTTATGCCTATGGTATGGGATTTCTTGATAGTTGAGTTCTTAGGCCATACTAGAACTTTCCCATCCATAAATGTAACTCTATAACCATTGTCTTCAAGGGAAGAGATAGATATAAGATTTCTTTTTATTCCAGGTACAAATAAGACTCTAGTGAGTTGCAGAGAAATCCTAGATTTCAACTTTATGGAACATGTTCCAACCCTTTTATAGGGTATGCAGAATCATCCCCAATGGTTACTTCTTCATTAGACTTTTTAGTCATGGAGTCCAGATGTTCTCTAAACCCTATGATGTGTCTGGATGAACCACTATCAATTACCCAATTTTGTAGGAGTTTTTCTTACTCCTCTTATTGGATGTTGTGTGGAGAACATGAATGTCTTCATCTGTGTTTTTGTTTATTCTCTTTTGTGAAAAGTCTTGTTTCTTCTTGAAGGTAGTCATTTCTTAGCCTATCAAACTTAGGGAGTTTAGATTTCACACTTACTCCTTGAACAAATGACTCCCATGAGTTTGGTAGGCATCCTAGTACAATTAGAGTTAACTCTTTGTTGTCAATCTGATATCCAATTGTGGATAATTGATCCCTTAGTTCAATTATCCTCATGAAGTATGCATTAATGGACTCTCCTTTGTTTATTTGAGCATTATTGATTTTCCTTTTTAATGCTAGAGTCCTGTAGGTGTTGTTGATCTCATAATTACTCTCAAGAGATTTGTACATATGGTATGCAATTTCATGTTTTGCTAGGATAGGCACTCTATGGTCCCTAACTACATCTACTAGGATTTTCATGGCTCTTTCATTGTTCTCGATCCATTGAGTTTTCTCAGGTTCAACCTCTGGTTCCTTTTTATTTTCTCTCATAAGTGAGTCTAGTTTATTCTCTCTAAAGATCATCATAATTCTAAATTTCCATGATGTGAAATTATCGACTCCTGGAAGATGATCTTCAAATCTAATCACACTTGACATTATGAAGAATGTGATGTGAATTCAATTTTGAAAAATACAAATTTTTCTAGAGAAAACTTATTTTAGATTTGATTTGGATTCACACAACGTGGCTCTGATACCATGTAAATGTAATCAAATATTACTTAGATAGGATCCTAAATATCTATGGAAACACTAAGCTCTAAAATTCTATGTGAGAATTCTATGTCAAAAAAATTTCTAGATTTCTTCTTATATTCGAATGTACTGATTGGAGAACATTTATTGTTTTCAATGTTTGCATATCAAAGAATGATGCACCATAAATATGAGAGGATACCCACCCCTAAGAAGCATGTCTCATTAGAGGACGTGTCTCCACAAGTGGAGGCACACCCACTCATGGGACGTGTCCTTAGGGCGAGTGACTCCTGGATAAAAGTTGTTTATCACAAGGTTAGTATATCTAACACATATACAACCTTCTACAAGGTGGTGGATATTTGTATGTATTCCGATTTAATAAATGCAGAACATAACATCAAATATTTAGATCGAATTTTATATATATGCTCATAAAATCGATTATACATATTTCAAAAATATTTATCAATGAGTGATAAACTTTGATCATGTATAAATGACATTGATGCTTATAGAAATCATCATTCATATCTGACCGAAGCTATCATACACAAGAGATACCATCTAGAGTTCCATAATTTGTTCACTTTTTTCAAAACAACATTTCCAGAATGACACTCTGGAACGTCCAAGCACTCCTCCAATTTGAAAACGGACTTTGACCCAGATGGCGAAATTGGATCTTATCCTCTCTGGACCTTTCAAACTCCAAATTTGCAAAAGGGATATATCATCTGAAGTTCCATACTTTGTTCACTATTTTCAAAACAACATTTCCAGAACTTCATTTTGGGCGCACATATCCGGAACGTCCAAGCACTCCTCCAATTTGAAAATGGACTTCGACCTAGATGGTAAAATTTAGTCTTATCCTTTTTGGACCTTTCAAATTTCCAATTTGCAGTTGGCAGATACCTTCTGAAGATCCATACTTTGTTCACTGTTTTCAAAACAACATTTCAAGAGCGGCATTTCGGGCTCACATCTCTGGAACATCCAAGCACTCCTCCAATTTGAAAAAAAACTTTGACCTAGATGGTAAAATTAGGTCTTATCGTCCTTTGACCTTTCAAATTAAAAATTTTCAATTGGGAGATACCATCTGAAGTTCCATACTTTATTCACTGTTTTCAAAACAACATTTCCAGAACAACATTTCGGGCTCACATCTTCGGAACATCCAAGTGCTCCTCCAATTTGTAAATAGACTTCGACCCAGATGGTAAAATTAGGTCTTATCCTCCTTAGACCTTTCAAATTTGAAATTTGGAGTAGGTAGATACCATCTGAAGTTCCTTACTTTGTTTGTTGTTTTCAAAACATCATTTCCAGAATGGCATTTCGGGCTCACATCTCCGGAACGTCCAAGAGCTCATCCAATTTTAAAACAGACTTTGACTCAGATGGTAAAATTGGGTCTTATCCTCTTTGGACCTTTCAAATTCCAAATTTTCATTCAGTAAATACCATCTGGAGTTCCATACTTTGCTCACTATTTTTAAAAGAGCATTTCCAGAATGGCATTCTAAGCTCACATCTCCGGGACATCCAAGCACTCCTCCAATTTGAAAACGAACTTCGACCCAGATGGTAAAATTATGTCTTATTCTTGTAGGGCCTTTCAAATTCCAAATTTGCAGTTGAGAGATACCATCAGAGTTCCATACTTTGTTCGGTGTTTTCAAAACAACATTTCCAGAATGGCATTCCAGGCTCACATCTTCAGAACATCACAACGCTCCTCCAATTTTAAAACAAACTTCGACCAGATGGTAAAAATTGGGTCTTATCCTCTCTAGACCTTTCAAATTGCAAATTTGGATTTGGGAGATACCATCCGAAGTTCCATACTTTGTTCGCTATTTTCAAAACAACATTTCCAAAATGGCATTCCGGGCTCACATCTTCGGAACATCCAAGCTCTCCACCAATTTGAAAAAAGACTTCAACCCAGATGGTAAAATTATGTCTTATCCTCCCTACACCTTTCAAACTTGAAATTTATAGTCGAGAGATACCATCCAAAGTTCCATACTTTGTTTGTTGTTTTCAAAAAAACATTTCCAGAATGGCACTCCAGACTCACATCTCCGGAACATCCAAGCGCTCCTCCAATTTGAAAATGGACTTCTAGCCAGGTGGTAAAATTGGGTCTTATCATCCTTGAACTTTTCAAATTCCAAATATTTAGTAGGAAGATACCATCTAGAGTTCTATACTTTGTTCACTATTTTCAAAACAACATTTCCAGAACGACATTTCGGGCTCACATCTCCGAAACGTCCAAGTGCTCCTCCAAGTTGAAAGCGGGCTTTGACCCAGATGGTAAAAATGGATCTTATCCACCCTTGACCTTTCAATTTTGAAATTTTCATCCGAGAGATACTATCCGTAGTTCTATGCTCTCTCAGCCATTTTCAAAACAACATTTCGACCTCTCATTTCCAGTTTCAAGAAGCCTACCATGGGTCCGTCAATAGAACCATTTGATCCAATGATGAATGCTGAAATTACATCGAGAAGAAGGTAGTTTTCAGTCAATTTCAGCTATAGTAAAAGGAAAATCAGCTAGAAGATGAAACTCCTACACTAACTAGCCACTACAAGAAAAAATAGGAAAAAGACAGATTTATTTTAAATTGCTGAATATTGTGGGGTAGGTGAAGCCCTAATGTAATTGAATATGGGCCACACATTTTAATTCAATCCTAGCCATTCATTCAAGCTTTGGGAAACTATAAATAGGGGTCTTCCCCTCATTTGTAAAGGGTTGGAGAGCTATTGTAAAAACATTCTGCAGCAATAGAAAGCAACATTGTATGATCTATGGGTGTAACTTTTGAGTTTGATCATTATATGTGCATGGTTATACCTTCCAAGTTAGTTTCTTGAATGGAAGTGATGATGGTGTTTTTTGTTAAAGTTTTTGATGAGCTTTCAACCCATACTTTTGGCACTTGTTGATGACAAGATGCTGTGCAAAGTTAGCTTAGGCTTCATTATTTGATTTTTGCAACTTAGTTCACTTCCATGTTCATGATGTGTGTATGCAAAATGAAAATCTATAGTTCTTAGAAGATTGCACTAGTTTTCTGTAACTGTAGGATCCTCTTGGCCAAGAAAAACCCAATTTAAGGAGTTTGTCTACTGTAGCATCCTCCATGATCACTCTTCATTCATAGTTTCAAATCCAGGAACCTTTTCCCTTCCCTGCCCGTTTTCCTTTTTTTAATAAGTAACCTTAGGCAAGGTTCATTGCACATTATAAAGCTAAATCAAATGATAAAATGGAGTTTAATACTGCTATTTAAACCTGCAGCAAATGCACAACTCTCCCATCTTAAAAACTCCATTTGTTGATCCAACTTTCCCACTTTGTGACTCATTCGTAAGTCCACCTTGTGATTCCAACAAATCAAATAAATCAACTGATATATTCCAAGCATCATCAAGACCTGACATTCGAGAGACCTTGGGATAGTTTTCTACAATTTGATTGTGGAAGATTGTCTTTCGAGAGAGGTGATGCACCTACGCATTACCTGTGTTGATAACTGCATAAAAACACCATCAACAAAACTGGCGCTACAAGGAGGGCTCGACATGTTGAGGCTACAAAGTTGAATGTTGGAAGTTGAAAAGAGCACTTTCAGAGAATAAATATGAGATATAGTGATCTGTTTTGATGCTGAAATTTAAAATTTGAAAATTTTGAAGGCAAAAAAAAGCCGAGTTGAAATGGAGCAGCATGTGCAAATCAACATCGATCAGCTACATGCAAATTTAAATAGGAGATTGAAGAGGCCATTGCAGAAAGTTGCATTGGTAGATAGATGTAGAATTCATGGAACCCATAGGTACAATGAAATAGAGTGTCTAACCTATTTGAGCAGAATTGAAAGATTCTTGCAAAGAAAGATTCCCTTTTGGGAAATATATTAGCCTTTGGCCCTTGCAGACTTGGAGGAGGAACTGACAACCATGGCATCCAAGGAATTTGAAGAACTAATCCAAGAATGTTTGGGCAACAAAGAGGGACAAAGACTGGAGGAGGTGTTGATGTCTACTTGGTGCATATTTCACAATGCACCACATTCAAAATTTCCTTGTCCTTCATGTGCAAGCATCATCACCCAAGTTAAAGGTGATTTGAGCAAGTTGGAGCAGCCAACTCTCAAGGAGAATGAATAATCCCATGAGGTAGAAAATCTACCAGCATCTGGAGGACAAAACCCTCAAGTCAGACCAAGAAGTTCCATAGAAATAGATGCTGGGACAACAAACGTTGAAGCTGAAAATGAAAAGGAAGAAGCTAATTTCCTTGGGACAACAAAAAAGCTTTGATGAAAGTTCAACCAGAAGGGAGTTAGAAAGTCTTTCCTCTATCAGAAAAGAGCACTCCTCCACTACAGAAGAGGAGCCAGTGGAAGTTGGTAATGAATCAACGAAGTCTGCAACAATGTATGTTGGGGTAGCCAATGAAGATGCTGAAAATCAGCAAGAGGAAGAGGATGACAACCTTGAGACAGAAAAAAATGATGATGAAGGCACAACCAAACTCAGACTGGAAGACCTCTCCTCTCTAAATGATAGTGATCGAGAATATTAAAATGAAAGTTTGTAGGAATGGGAACAGCCACTCACCACGGCTATCTACCATCAAGATTTTTTTTCAAGTGATGATGAGGACCTAGTAGCGGAAAGATATGACTAGCTCGTCTCCAGATTAGCAAAGGATTGGTTAGAGATAAAATACCAAGTGGATTTTGAGGTATTTCTGCTACCAAATTGGTGTAGGCTCCATGATCCATCCCACTCTGAGTTCACATGCGGACTATGCCAAGAAGCCATGAAGCAAGTCAGAGAACAATCGAGGAAACTGAGTACACCACATCCTCTACTTGCTGCCTAGATGGAACGTGAAGATCAAGAGCCCAAGCCGAGTAATGACTCAGCTAGGACAGTCCTCAAGAGGATGTTGGGACAGTAATAGAAGAAGGACAACAATATATTCTCGATCTTTCAAGCAATGTAGTAGATTAAACAGGAATGTTGTCCACCAATCATCAAGAATTTATCCCTCTTCAAGAGCATTTGAGTACCTTGGACGATAGGCTTTATGATGAGTCCTTGGAGGGATATTGCATGGTGGATTTTGGTCCCCTTGATGAGGTGCCATCAATTGATGACTTCTTTCCATTGGGAGTTGTGTTGCAGAGGTATGCTTATGTCGACGAAGAGCACATCCCAGAAGACGGTAGCGATGAAGACATACTCCTTGAGCCTCTGAATGGTGATGCACTAGAATTTACAGATTGGGATAGGGGTTCCTTCTCCATTTATAGCAATAGTGAGCAAGGGGAAATGATTGAATGTCAAGATGAGTTGCATAAAAAACAAAGAGAAGAAGATAAAGGTGGGGGTGCTGAGATAGCTACCAACAAAGATGAAGCACCCGTTCAACTACAAGATGTAACTTGGAGTCCTTCTGCCATGATCATTGTTGATCCTCCTTTAGATTTATATGGCTGCAATAGGATAGATTCATACATGTCACAATCCCATGACACTAAGCATCATGAAGATAAGTTTGACACTTCGGAAAGGAAGTGGGACAATGTGTTTCCTTTTGAGGACAACAATCATGTGGATGCTCGATTTGTAGAAGATCAATGAGATGAAATACTTCTTTTTGAAGAACTGCCAAGGGGGGTTTTTGACCCCATGCAAGACATGGAAGAAGTGTTTGCTGCCCCATTCTCCCTACCTCATGCAAGCTTAATATCTGAAGTGTTACACCCTCCACCATGCCCACCTAAGGTTGTTGATGCAAAGACTAACGATGCAATGCTTGCTCTTGATTGCCCAATGCTGCCACCTCCATGTGATGAAATCCACGTTCTATCCTTCCTTCCTCATGTTAATTTTCATAGCTGCACTTATCATTTTGATTATGGGAATGAGGAAAAATGAACATGATTATGGATTAATCATGGGTTTAATGAGCCTCCTCAATTGTTGATCCTTCATGATGTTGGGGTAGAATATGAATGGTGCCATATTGAATTCATTTTCTTGGAACATAAGGATAAATCTACATGGTTGAGAACTATAACAATTGCCCATTTGCTTGTGCACGCATTGTGAAATCCAATGAGCATGAGTGTCAGTTTCCCTTGCCTGAACGTAGTTCTTTGTAAATATCTTTGTACATAACTCATTTTGAGTAGTGTAGGTTTCCTATAAATACTTTTTTTTCTTTTTTTTTCTTGCTTTGTTAGGTTAGTTTGTTTGTTGTAGATTTCTTACTTTAGAGTAGTTTCTTCGTTGTTTTCTTTCGCTATCCTGCTTTGGTTTTGGCATTTTCTTTTTGTTTGCTTTTGTTTTCTTTTGTTTTCTCTTGGTTTGTTGTTGCTTTGCTCAGGGTCCCTTTGCTTTTCACTGGATACATCTATGTGCACATCAACCATTCTTATTTCTTGGGGATGTTCTATGTATTTCTTTGTCAAACTCTAATCGAGTTTTCAGAGTGGATGGTGAGTATCTTTTGTTAGTATCAAGCGATCTAGATGTTCGATTCAAAGTGGATAAGTCATTGGTTGGTTTGATTTTGAGGTATTCTATAATCTTATATCTCTCACATAGTTTAAGGATCTCATGGTCATTGTAGGTCCTTTCTGAAGTCTAGTTAAGTGAAAAAACTAAAATTTTGCTCCAGGGCCACTGTGATTCCCAGCCCTAAGAGCGAGCTTCAATGCTTGCAGGTTGAAATAAAATAACTTAAAAGAGAAAAGAAACAAAAGAAAGAAAGAAAAATATTGAAACTCAAAAGAAGATAAATTTAGCTTTTTAGGGGTATATGACCAACTCTACTGGGGCTATGAATGTCCGGCCGATAGTAGAGCAATGTTCAGGAGAATCACAATGACAACCTCATCGGGGCTATGGATGCCTAACTGACAGTGAGGCAATGTCTCAGATGCTTTTGGAGTTAGAATAAACTACGTATCTTAACTTGATGGAGCTTGGGTTCTTGCAGCAACTGAAGGATGGGAATTAACACAATTCCACACACTTGGATTTTCAACATACTCAAGGTTGGGTTAACTAATGGTTTTGATCCTTTGATTGAGTTTCTGGCTTGTTTTCCCTAGCATGAAGGTCGGAACTAGATATTCTGGGTTCATGATTTCATTTTTTTATCGAAATGCTCTAGATCATTTCCCCCAGCGAGTCGCCATTTGTTGTGTATATTTTGCACATGCCCCGTCATAGGTAGGGACCCTCTTTTTTCACTCCTGATGGGCTTATTTTCTCTCATCTCATTTTGCATGCCCCTCATTTTTCTATCCTAGCTGGTCAATGTGCCCTTCGAAGTCTCATTTTTGGCTGACCATATTTTGCCCCTAAAATAAAAATTGCTAAGTTTTGGGTTTTCAGGGCTTTGCCCCCCCGCTCGCTCAATTCGCTTTTTCCTTCAGTTTTGTCTTTGGGGATAGATTTACTATGGATTTGGGATGTTTTTGTGGTGCCTAAGTGAGCTGACAAGGTTTCATCAAGTTTTAGGAAGTTTTGAAATTTTCAAAACTATATTTTTGCAGCAGCATTCCTGTAACAACACTCCTAAAACAACATTCCGACCTCTTGTCTCTGGAATGTACAAGCTCACCCCCAATTTGAAAACGAACTTCAACCCAGGTGGTAAAAATGGATCTTATCATCCCTTGACCTTTCAACTTTCAAATTTTCAGCCGGGAGATACCATCCAGAGGTTCATGCTCTGTCAGCCATTTTCAAAATAGCATTCCTAGAACGGAATTCAAGGCTCACATCTCTGGAACATCCAAGCACTCCTCCAATTTGAAAATGGACTTTGAAAAAGATGGTAAAATTGGTTCTTATCCTCTTTGGGCCTTTCAAATTCCAAATTTTCTATAGGGAGATACCATCTAGAGTTCCATACTTTGTGCGTTGTTTTTAAAACAACATTTCCAGAATGGAATTCTGGGCTGACATCTGCGGAACATCTGAGCACTCCTCTAATTTGAAAATGGACTTCGACCCAAATGGTAAAATTGGGTCTTATAATCCTTGGACCTTTGAAATTCTAAATTTTTAGTTTGGAAATACCATCCGGAGTTCCATACTTTGTTCATTTTTTTCAAAACAACATTTCCAGAATGACATTCTGGTCTCACATCTTCGGAACATCCAAGCACTCCTCCAATTTGAAAACGGACTTCGACCCAGATGGTAGAATTGGGTCTTATTCTCCTTCAACCTTTCAAATTCCAAATTTTCAGTCGGGAGACATCATCTAGAGTTTCATACTTTGTTGACTATTTTCAAAACAACATTTCCAGAACAGCATTATGGGCTCACATATCCGGAACATCCCATCACTCCTCCAATTTAGAAATGGTATTTGATCCAGATGGTAATATTAGGTCTTTTCCTCCATGGAAATTTCAAATTCTAAATTTTCTATTGGGAGATACCATCCAGAGTTCCATACTTTGTTCACTGTTTTCAAAACAACATTCCCATAACGGCATTCTGGGCTCACATCTCCGGAACATCCAGGTGCTCGTCCAATTTGAAAATGGTCTTCAACCCAAATGGTAAAATTAGGTCTTATCCTTCTTAAATCTTTCAAATTCTAAATTTTCTTTTGGGAGATACCATCCGGAGTTCCATACTTTGTTTGATATTTTCAAAACAACATTTAAAGAATGACATTCTGGGCTCACATCTCTGGAATGTCCAAGCGCTCCTCCAATTTGAAAATGGAATTCGACCCAGATTGTAAAATTAGGTCTTATCCTCTGTGAACCTTTCAAATTCCAAATTTGCATTGAAGATATACCATCCAAGGTTCTATACTTTGTTCGCTATTTTCAAAATAGCATTTCCAGAATGACATTTCGGGCTCACATCTCCGAAATGTCCAAGTGCTCCTCCAATTTGAAAACAAACTTTGACCCAGATGGTAAAATTGGGTCTCATCTTGTCTAGACCTTTCAAATTCCAAATTTTTAGTAGGGAGATACCATCCGTAGTTCCGTACTTTGTTCGCTATTTTCAAAATAGCATTTCCAGAACGGCATTCTGGGTTCACATCTTCGAAAAGTCCAAGCGCTCCTCTAATTTAAAAATAGACTTTGACCCAGATGCTAAAATTGGATCTTATCCTCCCTTGACCTTTAAAATTTAAAAATTTTATCTGGGAGATACCATTTGGAGTTCCAAGCTCTGTCAGTCGTTTTCAAAACAACATTCCTAAAATAGCATTTCAGCCTCTAATTTTCGGTTTCAAGAAGCCTACCATGTATTCGTCGACAAAACCATTTGATCCAATGAGGAATGCTGAAATTTCATCGAGAAGAAGGTAGCTTTAAGTCAATTTCAGCTACAGTAAAAGGGAAATTAGCTAGAAGACAAAAC
The DNA here is from genome assembly GCA_007115665.2 of Sequoiadendron giganteum. NCBI lineage: Eukaryota > Viridiplantae > Streptophyta > Pinopsida > Cupressales > Cupressaceae > Sequoiadendron > Sequoiadendron giganteum. The sequence continues at coordinate 711,699,186 of CM021102.1, forward strand.
TGCTACACTAACTGGCCACTACAAGACAAAATAGGAAATAGACAAAGATGTATTTTAAATTGCTGAATATTGTGGAGTAGGTGAAGCCCTAATGTAATTGAATCTGGGCCACACAATTTAATTCAATCCTATCCATTCTTTCAGGCTTTGGGAAACTATAAATAGGGGTCTTCCACTCATTTGTAAAGGGTTGGAGGGCTGTTGTAAAAACATTTTGCAGCAATAGAAAGTAGCATTGCATGATCTATGGGTGTTACTTTTGAGTTTTCTCATTATGTGTGCATGGTTCTACCTTCCAAGTTAGTTTTAGTAGTTAGTTTCTTGAATGGAAGTGATGATGGTTTTTTTTGTTATAGTATTTGATGAGCTTTCAGCCCATACTTTTGGCACTTGTTGATGACAAGCTATTGTGCAAAGTTGGCCTGGACTTCTTTATTTTATTTATGCAACTTAGTTCACTTGCATGTTCATGATGTGTGTATGCAAACTGAAAATCTACAGTCCTTAGAAGATTGCACTAGTTTTGTGTAACTGTAGGATCCTCTTGGCCAAGCAAAACCCAGTTTAGGGAGTTTTTCTACTATAGCAGCCTCCATGATCATTGTTCATTCATAGTTTCAGGTCCAAGAACCTTTTCCCTTCCCTTCCCTTTTTCCTTTTTTTTTTTTAAGTAACCTTAGGCAAGGTTCATTTCACATTATAAACCTAAATTGAATGATAAAATGGATTTGAAGACTGTTGTTTGAACTTGCAGCAAATGCACAACAACTCTCCCATCTTAAAAACTCTATTTTCTAATCAAAATTTCCCACTTTGTGACTCATCCGTAAGTCCACCTTGTGATTCCAACAAATCACATAAATCAACTGATATATTCCAAGCATCATCAAGACCTGACATCCGAGAGACTTTGGGATAGTGTTATGCAATTTGATTGTGGAAGATTGCCTTTCAAGAGAGGTGATGCACCTATGCATTACCTATGTTGAGAAGTGCATAAAAACACCATCAACAGTACTATCTTATCCAAGAATCATCAGGGCACACATTCATTGGTGTATAAGTTAGGTGATCTAGTTTATTGATTTCATGTTTATCAGCTCGAAAAGGATGACTTGGTAGATGTAGTCATTACAAATGTTTAAGGATTAATTTTGTAATTTTTTTTGTGTTCGAACATGTTTATTTGGGTCTTCACTATATGCTATGTCCAAATTTTTATGATGTGCATTGAAAATCATTTGTGGATTTAACCGATCATGGAAAATATTTTATGTTTTATTGAAGCCAACAAGTAGCAATCAAATCTTTAGTGAAAATATATATAAGTGATCATTTATATCATTTTGATATCGGTGTGTGAAGTGTGTTGGTGTGTGATGAAAAATGAAGAAGGATAGTAGTGTGAATTCACTTATGCATGAATGGATTTATGATGTGAATTGAAGAAGAGCAGACTAGAAGAACACAATCAGATAGAAGGTCAAGAGATCAACCAATGTGCTTAAAAAAAACTATTCTTAGGAATTTGTAGATGCTAATTCATAATTCACAACCTTTTTTATCTTTTGACATTTATTTTAAGGCAATGAGCCTTTCTATTTTTGATCAATGAGCTCTATGCAGTGAGCCTGAATGCAAGTGCATTCCCATTTTGTCAAACTTATATTTTAGTACTCAAATTATGGATTGACCTCAACTGTGGTGTTTCCCCTAATAGGTTTTCCATGTAAAAATCCTTGTGTTATGGTGTTGTGGATGATTTATTTGTGTTTGCATCTTTAGTTCAATTCAATGTTGTGAGTGGTTTAAATATCAAATTAATCAAGTTGAATTTTGTAGAACACTGATTTAGCCCCCCTCTCATTGTTCCTTGATTCCAATAATTGTTATCGAATCCTAGTTCCTTGGAAGAAATTTAACATATTGAGGTGGATCTTGGAATGTAATGGACTCTGGTAGTCTTCAATAGTAGCTTGTGGTGGTGCTTGATGATCTTGATCAATCCAAAGAAGAATTATTGGAATTGAAAGAGAATCTTAAGGATGCTAAGAAATTCATTCAGACATTGAAGGATCAAATTATTAAATCTAGGGGAAAAAGAAAGGATATTTGTGATAATATTAAGAAAAAATAGAGAAAAAGCATGGATGACATTCACCTGAATCAAACCTTGAAGGAAATAACTAAAGAATGTGAAAATATTTCTAGAGAAAATTCTATCGTAAAGCATGAGATGGAATCTCTGGTGATGAAGCTAACTAAAGAGATTGAAGAAAGAAAGAAGAATGAGGAGAATCATGCTCAGTACTTAAAAGATAAATCTAATGAATGCAAAAGATTTAATGTACAATTCATTCAGATGGAGATTGACCTATAACAATCTAGAAACAATGAAGAAGAGCTTGAAAAACAGATTCGTGTTCTTAGGAATGAACTTACTACTGCTAATTAATACAAGGAGAAGTTCAGGATTAACTCGATTAAGATTGATGAGTTGAATCAAGGTCAAAATATTGGAAATGAAAAGTGAGGTCTTAGATATGAGAAAGGAGAATGTTCTGGATCTAGACAAAGAATTTTCAAGGAAAGGTATGAGATGAACAAACGAAAAAGGCATCCGAAAAGACAACCTAATGCTCAAAATTTCAATGGATATTATTTTTCTTGCAATAAATTTGGTCATATGGCTACTCAAAGTAGAATTAAAATGAAATCCAATGATCCATAATTCTTTGTTTAGTGTTTCAATTGCAATAATTTTGGTCATAAGTCAATTGAATGCAAAAATGTGTCAAATAACTCTGTCAATAAAAAAAAGGTCTAGTGTTATACCTGTGGAATATTTGGGCATAATGCTAATTAGTGCATATCAAGAAGAAACCAATGGAATGACTGGTCTAGATAAGGAAATGTTATGTGTTACAATTGCAACAAATACAACCACATTCCAATATTCTGTAGAAACAAAAATATGGATAGAAGAGGTTTGGAATACAAAATAAAAAATACAAAGAAAGATGATAAAGAAAAAGAAAAAGTGGTTGCAGATGAAATAAGAGATCATCTGAAGAAGACATAGGTGAGGAAGAACGAGTTTGATGTAGGAGATGGTTTTTTACTAGAACCTGCTTTTGGTAATTCCTCCAAAAATCGATCTCAAGTCATTGGCCTAGGGGGAGTTTTTCAAGAAAATATTTTTCCCCTATCTGTAGCTAGTACCAGAATGTAGAAGATTGTCAACATTTGTATTAATGATTTACAAATACATTGGAAAACACTCACAAGGAAATTCAAATAATTAAAGGTGCACAGAATAATTTTTCTTTTGTTGACTCAGAAAGCAAGGTATTCAAAACACCTAAAGAAAAAGCATTTATTGCAACAAAAGGTTAGGTGTGTGAGTTATAAAAAGTAAGTTGAAATGATTGTTTTCCACTTTATTTAAAATAAAATAAGAAGGAGAGCACTCTGCAACATAATTTTGAAAGCGTGAAGGAAATTCGGTAGAAAAACCCTAATCCATCACATACTTCATAAATTTTCATTTAATTTGGTGTGAGGTTGATAGAAATGAAACATGAGCACAAAATGAAAAATGGAACCAATCAAAGGAGTGATAAGCTTATATGAGTATAGTAGTCATCAGATGAATTGAAATGGATGAAAGAAGATAAACACAAAATTTTGGACATTTTGAGTGAATTTTGGTAGAGTAAAGGTCTTAACTTAATTATGTTGATTAAGTTACCTTTATTCCCTTCTTAAGATTTCACGTTAGTTTGCATAATGTGACATTTAATAATTATATTAATTATTAAATGTTTTCCTATTAGGGCTTCTATTAGGGTTTTTCCTATTAGAGTTTTATTAGGGTTTGCATGATCTCCTCTTTATAAGGATTGATCCCATTGTATTTCATTTCAATTCATTCTCTCATTCTCTCTGATATATACATTTTCAATTTTCAGAGAACCCTTGCTTGTTTGTCTCCATCTCTTCTTTTGTGACAAGTTATTTGCATGCAACTGATCTTTGAGGTTTGTGAAGTTGTATTTTCTCAACTCCTACATGGTATCAGAGCTCCACACCTACTACTTCTTGTTCTTGTTTTGAATATTTTTGGAGCTTCAAGGGTTTGGGGCTTATTTTCTTGATCCAGGGCATACCTGCAATTTTGAAGCATTTTCAGCTCAAACAGACCTCACCATTGTGTCTGCAATGGTCCAAAACCCCTAAATCAACTATTCATTTGTCCATTTTGGACAAAGTCAAAATTTGAAGCAAAAAAAATTTAGGGTACAGCTGTACAACCGTCGTCTGTGCACAATTCGGAAAAAATCTTGGTAATTTTTTTTGTTTTCGGAATTTTCTATTGTCCGAAATTGTTTTGTTTGAAAAAATAAAATAAATAAAAACATTGTTGAAATTTTTTTTTTATTTTTTAAAAAAAAATCAAAAGAAAAAATTTTCTACAGTTTTAGGGCTTGTCGGCCCGGTACAGAGTACCCGTAGGTACCTGCGTATGTAGGCCTGCGGGCCCTCTTGCCTGTCGGTCGGCATACTGCCGACCGCCGACAGCCTTAGTACCGACCAGCGGTAGATAGTACCATCGACGGCGGCGGCGGCCCCCGCCTCCAAATTTTTTTTATTTAATTTTTTTATATATATATAAAAATTAGGGTTTTTTTCAATGATTTAAAAAAAATAAAAAAAAATCAAATGTGTTTTTTAATTGTCTTTTTTATATAAAAACCATTTTAAAAAAAAATAAGCCTAGTTGTGCATTTACAGTGATGGTCATTTGGCCGTCAAATTTAACCCAGTGTTTTTTGCTGCGACGGCTGCATGACCGTCAAATTTAACCTAGCGTTGGTTTTTTCCCTCTTTGGACCTGATTTCTTCTAGAGGCCATAACTTGGGCATACGATATTGTTTTTTGGAAACTGAGATATCGTCGAAAAGCTGGTTTTCTCATCCTTTGAGTGGTGTGGGTGTGATCACTTCTTTTTTCCGTTGGTGCATTCTATAGCTAGTTGAAGACAAAGGGGCTATTTTCAGTCCCAAGCTCATAACAATTGATTAGTTTCTCCGTTTTTTCACAATCTCAACGGCATTGGAACCGTATTTCAGAGCTCTTTAGTTTCAACCATGCAATTTTTGTAGATTTCACTCCAAGAATATTTTATTTAGTTATTTGTGTTTTCACACTTTGGTGGATTACCTAGACATATTTGCTCTTGGAAACTTTTTGTTTGCATGGGATGCTTTGTTCTTGGCTATTCTTCATGTATTTCCAACATTTTGTCTTTTGAGGACATTTTGAGCATCATTTGTAAGCTATCTTTTATGTAAATGCACTAAGATAAAGGGCCACACTATTGTACATACATATTTTGGGGATTTTGCACACAAGTTTGTGTCATATTTTGTACTCGCACTTTTATTATAAAGTGTCATGAGGGGTTGTATAGTTTTCCTTTCTTTTTCCATCACATCTTTGTCCAGTGAGTATCCCTCCACGACGACAGTGAATCCATACCATGGGGGGTTGTGTAGTTTTCCTTTGTTTTCCATCACACCTTTGTCCGGTGAGTGTCCCTCCACAACGACCATGGATCCATATGATTCCAGCCTCATGCATGTGTGCTTTGTTTTGTACACCACTTTTTTAGTTGCAGGTGCTATCTTGCGCACTTTCAGATGTTTCTTCTCCTTCATGCACTATAGGGTGTTTCACATCATTTCAGTAGATATGGCAGGCTCTCCCAGTTCAACATTATGGGAGGTTATTATATTTTTCATGCTAATTCTTCCTTGGTTTCACCTTGGAAGGGATCTTCTATCTTTAACGAAGGTTCTTCAATAGCATAGCAGTCATCTTTCGATAGTTGTTTGCAGCTTCTTCTGCTTCAGTGATGTTCTTCTTCTTGGCTTTCTGCATCTCTTTTTGGAGTAGAACTTTTTCCCATGAGGTTTTCTCTATTTCTCCTCTTTACAGAGATTTGGTTGTATTTGGGTACCTAATCTAGCCTAGTTGTCGGGACCCATGTTTGCCTTCTTGCATTGTAGTTACCTTTGCTTTCTTGTATTTTTTTGTAGCTGCATTGTTGCTCATCTTAAGGGGGGGTGTTAGAGTAAAGGTCTTAACTTAATTATGTTGATTAAGTTACCTTTATTCCCTTCTTAAGATTTCAGGTTAGTTTTCATAATGTGACATTTAATAATTATATTAATTATTAAATGTTTTCCTATTAGGGTTTTATTAGGGTTTGCATGATCTCATTTTTATAAGAATTGATCCCATTGTATTTCATATCAATTCATTCTCGCATTCTCTCTGATATATACATTTTAAGTTTTCAGAGAACCCTTGCTTGTTTGTCTCCATCTCTTCTTTTGTGACAGGTTATTTGCATGCAGGTGATCTTCGAGGTTTGTGAAGTTGTATTTTCTCAACTCCTACAAATTTCCCTATTTCGAGAATGTAAAAATTGTTAAGCTTATTTTGGATAGATTGAATGATGATATTCTAATTTTGGATAAACCCTACCATGTCTTGAAAGAATTAATTCGAACTTTAACTAGATTATGCAAAGTTGGGGATGTACCGAGAAAGAAGTCGAAACCCTAACTGGAGTTATAGGAGATAAAAGGGCATTAATAATCTTGATAATTAAAGACTCAATGATAAGGTGCATTGCACATGGAATATCCTAAAAAATATTTTTTACAAACAAAGAAGGTACAACTTTGACAAGTGTTGTTTACATTTCACACTAGATGATAATGGAAGATCAATATTTTGACCTTTGTAGATTATTGAAAGATCAACTAATGGAGAACATACAATTGACAAAGCTGAAAAATTACCCTTTTGGGTTTGGTACTTTGGTTATATGTCTTGTGATGTACTTTCTAAATTGATTGCTAATGAATAATAGTGTAACATGGAAAGAGAGTGAACCATTTTGCAAACAAATTTACATACACTCTAACAATTTGGCAAATTGTGATCAAGAATATGAAAGGTTCTTTAAAGGTTTGCTAGGAAAGTTTGGCTCAATTGGTATTTCCCTTCTGGTAAGGGCACTTGAAGTTGGTTCCTCCTCCGATGAGATGGAGAGAAAGAAGAAAAGAGAAAAATGAATTGTTGTTTGTACTCCTCCGGCATGCAAGACTCCAAGAGTTGAAGGAAAAGGAAAAGAATGGGTGATTGTAGATATACCAGATGGGGAATCTTATAAGGAAACTGAGGACACCCAAGGAAAATAAATAAAAATAGCCAAACTGGAACAAGAAAATGCTATGATAGAAGAAAGTGAAGAAACAAGTGACTTAACCAAATAAAAACTATTGCATCTTATTCATGAGAAAAATGGAATGCAAAAAATTGCAAACTTATGGTCTATCAGACCTTCATATAAGAAGGATATGATTTTAAATACATACTAAGTGCTCATCTTGTGCACAACCATAGAAAATTAGAGATTTTCCAGAATACCTTGTTAGAAGAAATGATTGAATGCATCAAGGAAATCATGGACTCTGAGTCTCAGAACAAGGAAGAAGAAGAAGTGATTTTACACCTAAAGAAGTAATATAGAGTATCTCTTACCAAGCTAAAAAGGAACATGAATCAGCTAAGGCAATGCATAAACTCAAAAAAAAACATCTACAACTATTATCTTCCTTGGCCTCATTCCATCGGAAAGTACAAAGAAAAGATGGAACAAATTGAAATAGAATTGAATAGTATTGGACAAAACTTTAATATGTTTCAGGATCAAGATGGTGCAATCAAGAAAAGAATTCAAGAACTGGAAATAGAGTATACAAATGTTCAAAATACCAGAAACAAGATTGTTTACACCTTTTGGAAAGTGAAGGACATAACAAAATGTAGATTGGAACAACTGATTGAAATATTGAGGAAAGGAGAGACACTAGAAGAAGCCATCACTATTATGAAATCCCTCATAAAGATTATCACCCAGACATCTAAAAACAATAGTATGATCATAATCACATTGATTGTAGTAGAACCATGGAAGAAGTTTCTTCTAGAGATGAAGGAAAAATACAAAATAATCTTTTAACTCAAGTAGTAGATGGATGTCTTCAAATTTTGAACCAGTTTTTGAGTAAGTAAATTTTTTATTACACTCCATTAGGGATTATAGTAAGGAAATTTTTTAGTTTTTCATTGATGTCAAAGGGGAACTGAGAGAAGTGAAAAATTTGTTATCAAATTTAGGGCGAGTTGTGTTAGTTATAACTTTTTGAAGTCTTGAAGGATTGTAGTATGTTGGTTTCGATACTTAGTCATTTTTCACTAAGTGTTGCCATCAATGCCAAAGGGGGAGATTGTTGGAATATGGCTTCTAGAGATTGTTGGCCTATGGAATTTGGTGTTGTCATTGATGGAAACCCAAGTCATTGATTTGGTGCACACTTTGATATTTGTTCATACCAGGAAACAGGGTGAAGAATAGGGTACCCAACTGAAGTTGAATCCATTTTCATTACTAGTTTATCATTTTGAGTTGTGGATCTCAAGGAAGGTATTTTGATGTATGTACTATCTTATCCAGGAATCATCAAGGTGTGCATTCACTGGTGTATGAATTAGGAGATTCGGTTGATTTATTTATTGTTTATCAATGTTAGAAGGCCGACATGGTAGATGTAGTCATTGTGGATGTTTAAGGAGTAATTGTTTAAATTTTTTTGTGTTAAAAAATATTTAGTTGGGTCCTCACTATGCTATGGCTGACTTTGGATGATGCACATTGGAAATAATTTATGGATTTAGTCGACAATTGAAAATATGTTATGTTTTATTGAAGTCGACAGGTAGCGATCAAATCGTTAGTGTGGATATATATAAGTGATCAGTTATATTATTTTGATACCGTTGTTTGAAGTGTTTTGGTGTGTGATGCAAAATTTAGAAGGATAGTTTTGCAAATTCACTTGTGCATGAATGGATTTATAATGCAAATTGAAGTAGAGCAGAGTAGAAGAACAAAATCAGATATAAGGTCAAGAGATCGACCAATGTTCTTAACCAAAACTATTCTCAAGCATTTGTAGATGCTAATTCATAGTTCACAACCTTTGTTGTCTTTTGACACTAATTGTAAGGTAGTGAGCCTTTTTGTTTTTGAGCAGTGAGCCTGAATGCAAGTGCATTCCCATTTTGTAAAACTTATATTTGAGTACTCAAATTATGGATTGACCTCCATGGTGGTTTTTCCCCTAATAGGGTTTCAACATAAAAATCCTTGTGTTATGGTGTTGTGGATGATTTCTTTGTTTTTTTTCATATTTCTTTTATTTCAATGTTTTAAGTGGTTTAAATATCAGATTAATTAAGTTGAATTTTGCAAAACACTGATTCAGCCCCCCTCTCAATGTTCCTTGATTCCAACAATATATATAAGAATAGCTTAATCATTAATTAGGTTGACATCATATAAGGTTAATGCATTTCATATGTCAAAAAAAAATCCATAAAACATAGCTAATCTACACAATATATTGCATATGCTAAGTCGACCAAGATATTCGAATATCAGAATCATAGCTTGTCTCATGGTAGAAAGCGGACCTAAAAAAACAACACATCAGACCACATATACGAACCATCTTCGATAGGGAATACCCAAATCAGACCAACCAACACATCAGATCACATATAACAATCATCTTCAATAGGGAATAGCTTTAAATAACCATCTCATACATTCAGTACTATGTTGACATCAATGGTTGCTGGCAAGAAGTTGAGTCCACTTTTTGGCCAAAAAGTAGAAGTTTTTTCCCTAATTTTCAGAATTTTTGACAAATTTGACCTTAAAATTTGAAGCACTTAGAGATGGAGTTTTCAAAAAAATCACTAATCATAAAATATAGTACTCGAAGTTTAGTTTCCAAATATGTAATTTATTTCAATACCTAGATGGTACAAATTGATTTTCAGTAGGCATTTCTAAAGCCTATTATTTAAAAGTCACCTTTATACCATACCATGCACGTGTACATCATCCATATTTTGACCTAAATTATCATATTTTTCTAAATTCTCTTAGAAAAATATTTGTAACTCATTGAAGCACATTTTCGATATTTTTTTTGTAATTTTTTATTGAATATTATTTTAGTTAAATTTTTACTATCCATATTTGTCATTTTGAAAAATTATCATGTACGTCATGCATAAGATGACATAACCTTATCATTATTTTATTTATTTTAATTGAAAAAATAAAATGAAGTAAGTTTCCGTGTAATTCATTTTACAAAAAAATATTTTATTAAGAAGTTATTGAAATAGTAAAAACTTATGATATTTCAAGTTTATGGACCAGTTTCATCAAAAATTAATTGAAAAATAGAAAAAAATAATCCAATTGTAAAAGAAATTACATATTTGGAATTTGCACTATCTCATTTGTAATGGGTTTTAATTTTGTCAAAAAATTCTGCAAAAAAAGTCATTAGCCATATGTCCAAAGTCACTATTTTATGTGACATTGTGAGGACCTTGAACTTGTAGGTCAAACTAGGTTGAAGGCCGGCCTAGGTTCGGATCCTGAATTATTTTCCTAAGCAAAAATACAAGCCAAAAATTTGACCACAAAGCAAGGGAAAGTTCAATTGTTTAGAAACAATATCTCGTTTTGTAAATCAAGATCCCATTTCCCAATATTAAATGTTGGGACCATTGACAAGGAAATGGGATCTCATTTTATAAATGCTCCATCTTGAATCTTGATTCTCCTTTTACCAATTTATTAAAATTTACTTGCAAATTTCTACTGTGAAGTCTACAACTTCACATGTGTAGCCAACTTTGACATATTGGGCTATTTTCTATCAAATTTTCTCTTTATAGGTCTTCAACTTGCATTTTGCATTTAATTTTTCAAATGAGGCATCATGTAAACTATTTTTTAAGTGGAATTGTGTTATTTTTCTACTCATTTGGAGGAACAAAAGAGGATTTTTTTTTAAAAAGGTCTTCAACTTACAATTTGGATTGAATTTTTGGAATTGTAGACACCGAAAATTGGTCTAGGCCTGCGAGTACACATTCGACATAATTTTCTATAGTCTGTGGTCATGATTAAATAATGTTAATTATTTAATTAACATTTCTAACACATATTTCCTCTATTAATTAAATATCCCTTTTAAATTAATTCACTAATTCATTAATTCAACCTTGGTTAATTAAATAAATCATATTTGTTTAATTCTGTCTCTAACTAATTAATTCTTCCTTCTTAATTAAATATGTATTATTTAATTAAACCCCCTTTATCATACTTTTCGACTATGATTAAATATCTTTATTTAATTATTCATTTAACTCCCCTTTTCAACTGTAATTAAATATTTATTATTTAATTATTTAATTCCACCCTTTTCGAAATTCAAATTAAATAAATTATCTTTATTTATTTAATTAAGTCTCTTATTTTTGAATGTTGAATTAAATTAACATTTAATTCATATTTAATTGTTTATGTCACATTCCTCTATCATTCAGTTATCTAAGTCATCCACTCACCTTCTGACTTGAGAACTGTTTTTAGTTCTCAAGTTATCTCTGAATTCAACTGTTGATCATCTCTGTAGAAAGACTCTCTGTCACAACTAGTCGATGAACTAGTTCTAACTCATATGCATGTATGTCTAGGCTAGATCCAGACTTAATATTGCATCATTTACCACTATAGCCAGGTATCAAACTAGTCAAATATAAGTTGAGGAAGATGCATCCGCAAATTGCTCTATTGGTCAAGGTAGAACTTAAGAAACTTTTTGATGTAGGATTCATAAGGACAATAGACTATGCATATTGGATATCAAATCTTGTACTAGTGACTAAGCCAACTTGGGGCATTTGTATTTGCATTGACTTTAGAGACATCAACAAGGCATGTCCTAAAGATGACTTCCCTTTGCCGAATATCGACATGATAGTAGACCTTACTGTAGGATATGAGATGCTATCCCTCATGGATGGTTTCTCTGGATACAACTAGATAAAGATAGCATTGAAGACCAACATAAGATAGCTTTCACGTGTCCATGGGGCACATATTGTTGGAATGTTATGCCGTTTGGCCTTAAGAATGTAGGAGCCACTTACCAATGAGCAATGACTACGATTTTTCATGACTTTGTACATACATTCATGGAAGATTATGTAGATGAAATTATAGCCAATTCAGAAACAAGGGAAGATCATTTGAAGGTGTTAGAAAAAATATTCCAGAGGCTAGAAAATTACAATGTCAGGCTAAATCCGAAGAAGTGTGTATTTGGAGTGAAATCAGGGAAACTATTAGGGTATATCATCTCTCAAAGAGGCATTGAAGTAGATCCAGAGAAGGTAAGAACTATCATAGAAATGCCTCCTCCAATCAACATTGGTCAACTCAGAACACTATAGGGGAGATTCTAGTCCATTAGGCGTTTCATAGCACAACTAGTGGATAAAATACATCCATTTCAGCATCTACTCAAGAAAGGAATGCCATTTGTGTGGACACGTAAATGTCAAGAGGCCTTCTAGAAAATCAAGGACTATTTTCTTATTCCACTAGTCTTAATGCCACCTACAAAGGGAAAACCATTGATACTTTATATCTCAGCAACTTAGTCAGCATTAGGGGCTCTTCTCGCACAACACAATGATCAAGGTCATGAGAGAGCGATCTATTATATCAGTCGTACCTTAGTGGGCTATGAATTGAATTACAAAAACATAGAATGTGCCTATTTTGTGGTAGTCTTTGCTACCAAAAACCTTTGGCACTATATGCTCAATCGACAAACAATGTTGATTGCAAAAATTGATCCACTTAAATACCTCCTAAGTAAGGCAGGTTTAACAGGTCGATTGGCTAAATGGGTTATGATACTTAGCGAGTATGACATTCAGTATGTCAAAAGGAAGGCAATAAAAGGACAGGTGATTGCAGATCAACTAGCAGATGCACCTATAAAAGCAGACCATCCATTAGTGGCAGATTTTCCAGATGAATTTCTCTTCAACATTAACATTAAAATTGAATGGAAACTGTACTTTGATGGGTCACATACAAATTTTGGTTCAGGGGCTGGTATCTTATTTGTCACACTTAAGGTGATACCATTCCTAAATCATTCCGGATTGCATTCCCTTATACCAATAATATAGTAGAATATGAAGCCTTAGTGACAAGCTTAAAAATGGTAGCTCCGTGGAACATTAAGAGCCTACATGTCTTTAATGACTCTCAACTGGTAATCCGACAAGTGAAGGATGGTTACGAGACTAAGGATGAGAAGCTTGCACCTTACAAGAGGATGGCTGATAGTTTCAAGCAGTATTTCAATGACATAATTTTTCAACAAATACCACGTATCTAAAATAGAGCTATAGATGCAATGGCAGCTGTGGGTTCCTTATTGGATATTCCGAGTAGTGTGCCTAAGTTCGAGTTTCTGGTTGAACAACTTTTGATCCCCACTTATGATGTCCTTGATACTACGATAGTGTGTACCATTGTTGGTCCTATATCTCCTTGGTATAAAGACATATTTGACTATCTCACTAGCCAAACCTTACCTCAAGACTTGTCCAATAACCAATGTCGAACCTTCATCTGAAAGTCAGCTAAGTACACCATCATCGAAGAAACCTTGTATAGATGTACCTTAGATAACACCCTAATGAGATGTCCTAATGCGGAGGAAGCACAAACAACTTTGTGAGTAGTACACGAGGGTATATGCGGATCTCATTCGAGTGGTCCTAGTCTAGCCCATAAAATAATGAGACTAGGTTACTATTGGCCTACAATGGAGAAAGACTCATACATCTTTGTAAAGAAGTGTTGACAATGTCAAATACATGTAGACTTGATAAGAGCGCCAGTGCAAGAGCTTCGTTCAATTACTTCACCATGGCCCTTCGCCCAATGGGGACTTGACCTCATAGGTAACATACACCCTTCATCATCCAATGGCCACAAATTCATCATCACCGCCACCGAATACTTCACCAAATGGATTGAATCTATTCCCATGACATACATAACCGACACACAGATATCTAAGTTTATCCTAAACTATATCATTTGTCAGTATGGTGTACCTCACTCCATAATCATAGACAATGGTCGCCCACTCAAAAACCAAGAAGTATGCCATTTATGTGAAGAATTCCACATCAAACACCATTTCTCCACCCCATAATACCCACAGGGTAATGGCCAAGCTGAGGCATCTAATAAGACTATTGTTAGAATCCTTAAGAAGATTGTCAATGACAATGGTTGTGACTGGCACCTACAGCTTAATCTTGCCTTATGGGCTTATCGCACAAGCATCCGCACTCCCACTGGTGCCACTCCATATTCCCTCGTATTTGGGTCCGAAGCTATCTTACCTATTGAGGTTGAAATACCTTCTCTACGGGTATCCTTGTAGGGTCATATCGATGATGAATAATACCATGTCTCTAGGTTACAAGAGCTAGAATTGGTGGATGAACGAAGGCATAAAGCATTAGATAATTTGCAAGCATATCAGAATCGTCTTCGTCATAGTTACAACAGGAAGGTTCTCAATAGACACTTTGACATTGGTGACCTGGTATTAATGGAGAATCCTAAGAACCAAGCTAAACGAGAAAAGCCAGGAAACATTGAACCTAACTGGTTGGGGCCATATATTGTCATAGAAGACTTTGGATCAGGAGTATACCAACTCTCTACTCCTGAAGGAGAATTGCTTTTGGCCCCTATCAAAAATCTACATCTAAAGAGATTCTACGCTTAAGTCTCTGAGAATATGTGTCTTAATCTGGAAAAATTAAAAAAAATGAAAAAACAAAAAAATGGTTACCTTGATGAAAAGATAGCAAACAGGCATCTTTGTAACACCAAAAAATTGAGAAAAAAAAAAAAAAGTAAAGAGAAATAAATTCGTTCACTAGTGAAAACCGCTTCAATGGCACTATGGATAAGTACCATGGTGAAAACCTGGCAAACAGGGGCCATGTGTAGTCAGGCTCGCTCCTCCATCTACCATCATTCTAATCAGAGTTTTTCACCATCACTCATAATAAATGGTTGTCCTATCCATCATTTGGAACGATTGACATCTAAACGTCCATTATGTCACATTACCCATTCCATCTTCCAAATCATATTCTTGACTGGGGGAAAATCCTTGTTCTATGCCCTAACACTTTGTACATAACGTCACACCATCGAAAATGTCCTGAAAATCCCAAAAACAGAGTCAATTCAATCATGTCTAGTCAATCATGTCAAGCCAGTCATGTCAAGTCAATCATGTTAAGTCGGTCATGTTAAGTTAGTCATAGACATAGTCAAACTACGTTGCCTCTACGATTGGGACATAGGCAAGGCCATCAATCGATGTGCCCCTGAGACATTAGGTCTGTTAGTCTAGGTTTGTCATGTATCACACACATTAAAATCATGACGCTTTGTATATTCAAAGTCATTGGTTGTGTTGAACTACGAGGTCTCTGCGTGTACAATGTAGGCAAGGCTAATCAATTCATGAGCTCCCAAGACCACACTAGGTCAGTCCAATAGGGTTCATTCACAATCACTATCATACAAGTTGAATATCATAGTTTAGGGCATCATCTCATTTCATACACTATCAATACACATACACACACTTTTATTAGTCAACGAATCAAAACAAATCATGCATTCAACAAGGAAAAATGTCTCAAGTTCATTAAGTCAATATCAAACACATTGTCAAAGCGATCAACCTATGTCTTATGCAAGATATGTACTTCTTATCAACAAACATCATCACATTGTCATAGTATCATGTGGCTTGTCACTTCAACGTCATCAGAATCCAACGTCTTATACACCATGTGTCTTTCTGAAACCAGGCTCTGTCATGCCTTATATAGAAGTCACCAAGTCAAAACTAGACTCAATGTCTTATGTGGTATGTGTCATCTCTCAAATTACGCTATGTCAAACATCAAACAATCAAACAATCCCACAAGATCAAGTTTTGGCAAATACATTTATTTGGCTTTATGACTTTATATATTATTTTGTCTTATCTTTTTATTGATTTGTGCAAGATCCTATTACTAGCTTTCTCAAGGATGTCCCTTGAAGGATTTAGAGAAGTAACGATGTCTCAGGACACTTTTTCTTTGGCTGTTGTTTGTCAATTATCTTTTTAACATTGGTTTTTTGAGTCATGTTACTAGTTTCCTCAAGGATGTCCTATCAAGGATTTAGAGGAGCAATGGCATCTCATGACCCGTCTTTTATTTTTCTGTTGTCTGTGGTTTGTTAAGACAAAATGACTAGGGCATCTTGTCCTTAGTTTGAGTTAAGAAACTCCTTGTCTACGACTGTCTATTTTTCACAGGTGGATAACTTTGTACACTATGGTCTATCTCATATCATAGTGTGTACTATCCATTTGTGTCATGGCCCGCCCAATGATGATAAAAAGCAAGCATAGCATACTTGGCAAAATATCAAAGATCATTTTTTTCTCAATCAATAACCATTATTTTTTAATACTAACTTTTTGAATTATCCATGCTAACATTTCTTCTTTTTTGCATCTTCACCACCATTATCTATCCATTTCGAGAGCACACTCATGTTCTTCAAACCCACCTATCCTCTCGAGGGGGCATACCACTACCTCCTCATCATTCTCCCTTTCACTGGGGCATACCCTAACCTGTTTCATGTTGGGGCACGATCAGGGCATATTTTCTTTGACACAACATCGTACCAACATTGTATCAAAGAGGGGCAAACTGTAGACACCGAAAATTGGTCTAGGCCTGCGATTACACATTCGACATAATTTTCTATAGTCCGTGGTCATGATTAAATAATGTTAATTATTTAATTAACATTTCTAACACATATTTCCTCTATCAATTAAATATCCCTTTTTAATTAATTCACTAATTCATTAATTCAACCTTGGTTAATTAAATAAATCATATTTGTTTAATTATGTCGCTAACTAATTAATTCTTCATTCTTAATTAAATATGTATTATTTAATTAAACCCCCTTTTATCATACTTTTCGACTATAATTAAATATCTTTATTTAATTATTCATTTAATTCCCTTTTTCAACTATAATCAAATATTTATTATTTAATTATTCAATTCCACCATTTTCGAAAGTTAAATTAAATAAATTATCTTTATTTATTTAATTAAGTCTCTTATTTTCGAATGTTGAATCAAATTAACATTTAATTCATATTTAATTATTTATGTCACATTCCTCTATCATTCAGTTATCCAAGTCATTCACTCACCTTCTGACTCGAGATCTATTTTTAGTTCTCAAGTTATCTTTGAATTCAACTGCTGATCATCTCTGTAGAAAGACTCTCTGTCACAACTATTTGATTAACTAGTTCTAACTCATATGCATGTATGCATCTATTAATTAAATATTTTTTATTTAATTAATTAATTTAATTATGCATTCAAATTCCTCATCTCCGAGTTCTAACTTTTTCTTTGACATTCAAAGTCTATTTCTTCTATTTTCGAAGATTCTTAACTGAAGATTAAGATCTTGTTCTATTTTTAGTCTTTCCTGGCTCACATTCTAACTCACGTTCTATCTGGCACAAAACTCACATCGCATGGCATTCATCCATCTCGTCCATCAATCTTTCTTTCAATCTGAGCCGATTGTTTGAAAACACAAAATCTATAAAATGGCCTGTCATAATCATTATTCCTTCTCCCGAAATTAGATACTTTTGAGAAGAGACTATTCTTCGATATTTTTCTTAGACACTCGACAAAGCTATACTTGCATTCAAACACAAAAATCTGAGGGCAAGAATATTGAAAAGGAAAAATGGAGAAGAGCAATCAAGATAATTCGAAGGGATGAATGCATATTCAGTGAGATCATTTTGGTTTTATTAGTTTAGTTTTATTTCCTCGTATTTTTTTGTTAGATTTTAGTTTATTATTTTAGATTAAGATTTAACTTTGTTATTCTAGTTTGCAGAAAAATCTATGATGTTACAGGAATAATTGCACTATTCAGATTCATTTGTGCTTGAGAATTTTATAATCATGGGTTCACAAGCTCATAATAAGAGGAAACATAGAAATACATTAACTCCTGAAGAAATTCAAGCAAGGAAAGATAAATAAACAAAAAGGAAAAGAGATAGAAGAATTCGGATTTTGATCAATGAATAATGTTGAAGCATCCAATTCTACAACTATTGAAGATAAAAACATTAAGGAGACCATGGTTGTAGATGAATCTAATTATCAAGAAGTTGATTTAAAAAATAATATGATTATACAAACAAGTCCTAGTATGTCTTCAAATCCATATTTCAATGCTATGGAAAAAAATTCAATAGGCACAAATCTTGGTACGTCTTCAAATCCACATTTTAGTGAAATGGAAAATTTGTTTGTAGAATTTTTACAAGATGTTGGACTTAATGATGTTGACATTGATAATATTCAAAGAGATGAAAATTTTATAGAATTTGTTGAAAATAAATTAGAAAATAAAAATGAAAATTGTTTAAACATTGTTGAAAATAAAAATGATAAATCTTTTGTTGAAAATGGAAATGAAAATGATCCTTTTTTTGAAATTGAAAATGAAAAATATTTTGTTGATGAAAACAAAGATGAAAATGAAAATTTAGGATGTGATGTTGAATTTAATGGAATTTTTTTTAAAATTGAAAGTGATTTTTTGGATAATATTCTTGGTAAGATTTCTTGGAGGAAAATAAGAACATATGTGAGTAGAATATACATAAAATTCTTTAGCATAAAAAAATTGCATTTCAATGTCAACTAATGATGAAATTCATGAGAATACAAAAAATGAGAAAAGTAATGAAAGAGTTAGACTTTTTTTGTTAAACCAAGAAGAAAATATCAATCATTAAAACATGCTATGTCTAATATTTCTAGTGCCATTCAATCTATTGGAAAATAAAATGAATCTAAAGATAAAAATGCAGCAAGAAGAGTTATAAAACTGCTTTTGTTAATAAAGAAAATTTGAATAAAATAATGGTAAACAATATTAGTGAAGTTATACAAATACATACTAAAACATTGCTAAGAGTGGAAAAAAGAAGAGAAAGTATAGAAAATGATCGAATTAACCAATGTTGGAGTTTTAGTGGTCGACTCTCGAGGTCTGACATGAAATTGAATGTTCAAATTAAATATGTGATTGAAAAATATTTGCATGATAATACTAGGGTATCATCTAATGCTAGAGATGTTTTTAAACTAAGAGTGGGGTCCAAAGTTCACGATCCTCATCCAAAACAACTATTAGATACAACACAAAGAAAATTTTATAGAAAATTTTGTGGTGATTTAGTGTTACCTAGTAATACTAAAATAAGTCAAAGGTCTTTTGAAAAATGTGAACCATGGTATGTAAAACTTAATAAGCAATGAATATCTTGTTGTTGTAAAATGAATGTTTAGTTTTGTTATTTTTATGATGGTTTTTGATATATACATTGTAGTTTGCACACTAACATAATAATGCAGGAATGTGGTATTAATATGCCACTTGAAACAATAAGGGAGTCTATATCAAGTTTTTTTGTGAAAGATCTAATGGTAAATTGTTTTATTTAAGTTCTTGTATTTATGGACAATGCACTAATTGTGGGAATCTTTTATTCTTAATAATTTGTATGCATGAAAGTGTTGATAATGATTTTGGAGAACAATTAGTAGATGTTAAAATATTTAAGAATGTTGACTATTCTTTAAAACATGGAAAATTAGGAAAGCGTTGTGATTTAGTTATAGAAAATGTTAGTGTACATGCATTCATAAGTGAATTTAAGAATAATATTGTACCAAAATATTTCATGCACTCTCAACATGATTGATGGCTTGATGATCAATTTCACGCATGTAGAAACACATTTCCAATTAGTACTATACTATTAGTGGTTGATTTTGTGGAAAATTATACTCTAGCTCCGCAAGAGGAAATTCAATCACAATATTATGATTAAGTGAAAGTAGCTATGTTTGTCCATATTTTTTATACACATGTCGATGATAGCACAGAGGATGATAGAAAAGTATTGAGGGAGTATAATTTCTATTTGAGTGACAACCGGTTCCACTCATCGGAGTTTATTCAATACTTTTTCAATATATTTTATATTAATTTTAGAGAAAGAGGAATCCAAATGACAAAACACCTCATATAGTGAGATAATTGTACGGGGTAGTTCAAGAATTCTTAAATGTTCTATTGGTTAAGTGGGATTCACAAGGAACTTAATGTCCAATAGATATGGATTTTTTTTTAAGCTAGGCATGGTAAAGGAGAACATGATGGAGTTGGTGCATGTGTCGAAAGAATTCTTGCTAGAGAACAATCGCAATTTGAGGATGCAAAAAAATTTAGATGCATGTGGGATTATGGATTGGTGCAATACAATATTATCTACACCTAGTTCGAGTGATTACTCTATAGTTCATCAATTCTTTTGGTTGGTTGAAGAAGAGAACATTCTACCTAGACTTGACTGTGATACAATCAGTGGATCTAATAAATGACATTCATTTAAAAGTTCTACAACAAGCACATGGACTATCATGAAAAGGGAGAATCCATGTTTTTTTCATTTTTGTATCTCAAGAGATTGGGAAGCATGTGAAAATATAGAATGGGTTGAAGAGTGGAAGAAAATATCATTGACACCTGCACAAGCACATGGTCAATATGAAACAACTATTAAGACAATTATCAATTGTTTGCACCTGAAAACTATGACCATGTTTCAGACCTTGTACAAGAAGGTAATTTAATTCAATTTATTTCACTTTATTAAGTTATTTTCTAATAATAATTTTTTTTTATGGATACACGCAAGTTATTAAATCAATTTTTTTTTACAGGACATGTGTATCATTTTGTTGCACCTGAGGAGAATGAAAAGGAAAAAAAATATTAGTTGGTTGTGTGGAGACTAAACATAAATTAATAGAACCTTGATAAGATGATGATGGCTATCATTATCCAACAAGTATGATGATCCCCTTAAGACATCCCCTTAATAAAATTTTGATAACAAGTTTTTGATCTGCTTAAGAATTTTTTTAGAGCAAGTCTTTGATCCCCTTAAGAAAATTTTGAGAACTTATTTGATGATGGTTTTCATGATTTCAAATAGTATCAGTGGTGGTTGTTGGCACTTGGATACAAAAATACATGATAAGGAAGAATGGTCTGCCTGCATTCAAAGATTATGAAACACATAAAAATATTATAGATTATTACATTTGGTGGTGGCAACAAATATAAAACTAAATTGGTATCGTGGAAGACCGACAAATAAAGTGCCATGAATGATTTCTATGGAAGAGAATGAGAGAATCATAGATGCATTGCAAAAAAGAGAGGATGAAAATGGTACAATGGAATAAGTAAATATAGGTAAATATAGTTTTAGTTTTATATTGATACAAGAGCATCCTTGGTTCTTTGCAATCTTGCATCAACCAAAAATATTTTTGCTCAATTCGAGTTGGTAGATTCGGTATATCTTCATATTTTTTCACCCAACCCTATGGATCTATGTTTTCATCATGGAAATGTTCATTTTCCTTATTCCAATATTTCAGCTCGATTAGATATTTTTCTAGCAAGTTATCACTTTTGGATTAAGTGACAGTTTGATCTCTTGTGGATGTTTCTCGTAACTTGTAGATCCTTACAGTGTGTTTCAAATTATTTTTTGGAGTGTCCATGACCTTAATTTAGTTCCACAATTCATCTTATGCACCTACCGAGGAGATATTCAAATTTGAGGCTGACCTATTCATGCACACGTTACATTTCCTTCATTAGAGATTGGAATAATCTTTGGCCAACACAGATGATTCTAGATCTCGTATGTGATATAAATCATTGTAACCGATCATTAGGAAGGTAGTTAAAATGAATATGGGATTTCATTTGTATTATTTTTGCTTGCATTAAGGAGCATGTAGGAATATTTTATTTTGAGCATGTTGTATTTGACCTATGAGCCCAATTTGTAAACTCAGATTTTTTTGGTTGTAAGTAATTGAAATTTACGATAATAAGATTATTTAATTCTACATTTACCTCCATATTTTGAGTGGCTTCTATTGTGTAACTCTTGTTGTATAGTCTAGACTATTCTCTTTGAGGACCCTCCTACCATGATTGCACCAATTTGGTATCAGAGCGAGATTCATTCTATGAGAGATCGTCAGAGTTTGTGAAGTCATGTTGAAGATTTGTTGTGGGGTGGTGGACTGAGGATCTGGCCATAGCTACAAAGGACTTGTGTAAAGATGGTAGGAAGAAGAAATGGTAGAGGAAATGGACCGCATGGAAATTCAAACCTATCTATAATGGAGATCTTGAGAGGAATTGTTACTAGATTAGAAGAAGTCGAAATAACCTAGAGGAGAGGTCAGCCAGTTGATGATGTGATTGATGAAGAGGTAGAAGAATAGGAAGAAAGGGAAAGAAAACATCAACCTAGCCTAGATTAGGGAGAAGATAGGTTCATAAGAGCCCTAACCAAACTAAATACTAGACCACATTTCAATCCACCGAATTATAGTGGTAAGTTGGATTCAGATTAATTACTTTATTGGATAATGGAGATGGAGAAGTATTTTGATTTTGAAGGTACCCCTAAAGACAAGAAGGTGAAATTTTCTTGTACAAAGCTGAAAGGACATGCATCCCTTTGGTGGGAACATTTGTAGATAGATAGGAAAAGAAGAGGGAAGGAGAAGATAAAATCATGTGATCAGATGGTGAATAAATTAAAGACAAAGTTTATGCCTATAGAATATCAGATCAGTTCATTCGAAAAGTTGTAGAATTTGAATCAGAAGGAGTTAAGTGTGATAGAGTATACTGAGGATTTCTACAAGTTGAATATTAGATCAAGATAATAAGAGGATGAGATCGAGAAAGTACCAAGATATGTGAATGGATTGAATTCATATATACAGGATGAGATTAGTTTGATTAAGTTGATGAGTGTGGAGGAGGCATATCAATGTGCCCTAAAAGCAGAAGAGAAGTTGAATAAAAGACATGAGAAGAGACAGAGAGGAAGAGGTGGAAGATTTCAGAGAGGAAGAATTTTTATTGGAGGAGGAAGAGAATATTTTTCAGATTAGAATAAAGATAAGTTAGTAAGAATGATAATTTTTATCTGTAGACACATAAAAATGACCTAGACTTGTAAGCTCTATTTCTAATCATTTTCTTTCTAAGCATACTTGACTCACTTTCAACTATTAATTAAATAATTCATAATTATTTAATTCATATTTGATTATTCTTCATGATTATTAAATAATAAATTTGAATTATTTATTTAATGCATCACTAATTGTCTAATATTTCCCATAGTTAAATAAATTTCTTAATTTATTTAACCCTTTATGTCTTCCTGATTATTAAATAAATAATCTTATTTATTTATTTAATTATGTCACTAATTAAGCCCCCTTCTTCCTAAAATTAAATAATGTCCTATTTATTTAATCCACCTTACACTATAATTAAATAATTATATTTAATTATCTAATTATTCATTAAGCCTCTTCTCTCCTAAAGTAAATAAATCTTATTTATTTAATTTGGTCCACTCTCCTAAACTTTGAATTAAATTATTATATTTAATTTAAAAGGTCCCCTTTGTCACATACCTCTAAATTAAATAATATCTTTATTATTTAATTCTCACTAAAATTAAATAACCTTTATTGTTTTATTTCTTCTAAATCTTATTTATTTAAAATAATTCCCAACACCTAAATTAAATAATTTTATTATTCAATTTCTCCTCTTTTATTGTGCTCATTTTAAATAAATATTATTTATTTAAAATAAGTCCCATTTGAATTCCCTTCTTTAGTAAATAATTTAATATTTACTGTCACATGACCCCACCCTTTTGAATTAAAATAGTTTTTTAATTCAAAAATTCAACATCCCCTCTTGAATTAAATAATTTTCAACTATTATTTGATTCCCCAATGACTCTGTTTTCCATGCCCAAAATCTTTTGTCACATCTATTGTTAGCCATTGATTTGATTTTCTAAAAATCAATCTTGACCCTTTATTTTGAATCTGACCTAATGTTGCCCTAACCCTAATTGTGGGTTGTTATATGGAATCTCATCCATTGATTCTAGGGCATTTACTAACTTTCAATCTTGGCCACTCACACAAAATTGCCTCTTCTATAAAAGAGCAATTTTGGTCACATCTTGCATTTTCATATTTTTGCATCTCACATCTTATAATCTCTTATCATCTTGCATTTTCATATTTTTGCATCTCACATCTTATAATCTCTTATCATCTTGCATTTTCATATTTTGTCATCTTACTTTGGCATTACTATCATCTTGCACTTCCATACTTTTATCATTTTAGATTTTATTTGACATAGCTTAGATATTATAGATGCTTACTAGTTCCATTAGGGCATAGTATTGCATCTAGGTTATTCAGATCCTTCAATATCTGCTTAGGGCTTGTCATCTTCACTGGCTTGCTCTTCTTAAATCTGAGGGAAACATACATTTTATTTCAACAAATTAAGAAGGTGTAATGAAGGTCAGTCATGGAGGATGAAGACAATCTATAAGATTGTCATCTATTCCTTTACACTCCATTACCTACTTTGAGTTTTATGTTCTGCATATTACATTGCTAACCTCTATAAATTTCCCATTGTTACATTGGTGAACCCAACATTCCTTTTAACACCTTTTTTGTAGGTTATAGTATGGATTTTTTGTCTTTTTTTTTTTGCAGGTTCGGGTACGGATTTCTCGGATTATTTTTTGCATGTGTACGAAATGATGCATATGATAGTTTCTGTGATGCAAGTGTCATCACGAGCCACATTTTCCTTCTGATGCACCGCATATTCTCTTTCAAGCCGCATCTAAATCTTCAAATGACCCATTCGTAGAGCCCAACCACTTCTAAAAACCAGAGAACCACATCCGTTCCTATCATCTACAGTTGGGTTTTCCGAAAGCCAAATCTGCCTTTTAGAACCACATCTATTAACTAGAAACCTACATCTGCATCCTAGAACCATATTTGACCTGAAGCGACTAATGTGCAAGGTGAAAATTTTATTTTTGGATTCATTTTTTCTTGGTTTGGTAGCTTAGAGGTTTTGGGTTACTAATTTTTGTTTGCAGCTTGTGGCAAGGAGTCTAACGTTTTTTTTAACTTGTTTATTTTTCACAAGTTTTGAAGAAATTTGCATTTACATTCATGGGTTAAAATTAACATGCATGCGTACTCATTGGGCTAAAAAGAACATAACTTGCATTACAACTCATTGGTTTAAAATGAATTTGCATTTTCATAGCATGTGGTTAAAATGAATCTTTAGTTAGCTCACACTACAAATGGTTAAAATGAACCCCATGTCTGCTTTTCCTTTCAAGTTAGTGATACAAATTTTGATTTGGGCTTAAAATGAACACCACGCGAGCGTGAGTTAGGAATTCCTGTTTTCACTTCTTGTTTTTAAACAAGGATCGATTGAACTATGAATATTCTAATTTTCTTTTGTTGAACCTTAGAAAACTAGGCATGCTTTGGTGGGAAAAAGTACTCACCTCAAAGTGACTCAAACTAGGAACGCGCTAAAGCCAAGCGACGCCCATCCGGTATATAAATTTTAATGTTAAGGAAAGCTTAGCATTACAGAAGCTCCTGCGGACCAGCAATTGACTCCCCAGTACCCTTGTAGTGCATCAAAACCTGTAGAATGTAACCTCTGTAGACTGGGATTATAATGCCTCTCGCATTGCCTTTTGAACGGGTGCCTGAAATAAATTGTTTGTTTTAGCAAGCCAAAAACCTTCTATTCTTTGGTACAACAACGGTTGTTGTGATGACACCCGCACCTACGCAGTTCTTGGTAGATATGATTAATCCGCCATGGGAGTTTCATGGAGGTTGGAAGCTTGGTTGCCCTAAGAAGTGAGTGCACTGTAAGGGGGAGCCCATAAGGCCAAGATTCTGAATTCATCCGCTAAGGATATGCGGTTAGTGGGATCCAAAAGAATACTGTCCATACAACCATAAGATTTTTTGAAATGACTTCTATGTGGTTGATTTTTTCTTACAACACCATGTATTTACCAACTGCTTTGAGACAAATAAACATCAAACTGGCTCAAATTCCAAACAAACATTGTCAAACTGAAACAAGTCTTTGCAAAATCAGCCTAAAATTTTTCTTTAACGCATTTGGAAAAATGAACCGCAACTACTTAATACAGAGTTGCATTTGATCCACTAAGCCACATTTGATCAATACAGAGCCACATTTGCTGTAGTAAGTCGCATTTTCAAACCCCTGAACCGCATTTGTTGTTGCGCGATGCATATGCTAAATCTACAACTAGTCCAAACACTCTTTCTGAAACGCAATTGCACTACCCAAGCCACATTTGCTCACCTGTGAGGTGAATTTTCCGTAGTGAGCCACATTTCCTCAACATTGAGCCGCATTTTCTAGAACATGCCGCATGCGCTATTGACCCACATTTTGCTTACCTATTAACACATCACCAGCATTGATTCCTGAAACGCATTCGCCATTTCATGTTGTATTTTCTTATTATTGGGCTGCATTTGATAACTTGAGCCGCATTTGCCTACCTGTTAAACATTTCCAGAATTGTTTCCTGCAAACACACTATCAAGCCGCATTCATTGTTATGAGCTCAATTTTTAATTCTAAACTGAATTTGCCATAGTGAGCCGCATGTGCTCTATTAAACTACATTTGCTAGATTTCACAAAAAATCAGCTCACTGTCAAAATCAAGTCCAAACTCATCTTTTTCCAGATTCCATCAAGTCCATTCTTTTTGTTTTTGTCAAAACCAGATATTGATTATCTCAACTTCCTTCATCATAACATTATACACATCATTTTTAGGATCATCATAGGTCTCCAATTGCATTTGACTAGTTGCATTGTTAATTTACCATCCCCTTAGACACTTACTTTGCAGATTTTAGGAATACACTCCTTACCATCTATTTTCAAAACATTGTCTTCAAAATTAGGTTATCATTGGACCCAATCACCCTTAGTCATTTAGTCAAAACTTTTGTGAATTATTTCCCACTCAATAGTCTAGTGTAGAAACTTCAATTTTTCCTCTTTTTTAGTCCTATTATGGTCCATTGATTTTCCAAACTTGAAGCATTGGCAACACTTTGTTTGGTCAAGTAGTCATCTCCTTAGATTTCTCAATAGCGAGTGTATCTTAGGCTCCATTTAGTTTGCATATCATTAGTCTCCTCATTTTAGTGTCATACCATTTGCATTCACAAACCTTTAGACTCCTTTTAATCTCATTTGCATTTCATAGCATTTCTTATTCTCAAAAACCCAAAAGCATAGTGTCATATTTAGGTCACTCTCCATCATCATCCCAAAGTTGAGCAAATCTTTTTATGGTTGAAACTAGGTTACAAAAAAACAAAAGACTCATGGATTCTTTTGGTCAAGACCCCAATTTTCCCAATTTCACCAATGACATGAATTTATTCCCTAGTAACATGAACACGCTTTCTAATGACATGGGAAATTCTACAATCAATCCTTTTAGTGAGATATTAATTCCACACAATCCCTTTGAACAATTTGTCTGTAGAGACCAAAATGGAGAATTTTTTGAAGAATACATACAAGTTGCTGCCCAAAACCCAGAAGTGGCCTCTTTTGTGGAAGAATTAGTCCTAAATGACTCATCCAGATATTTATCCATGCTACTTGAACAAGGGGCTAAGTTACCAGAAGGATTTGACCTCAACACTATTAGAGCAACATCTCCAAATCACCAATCACATAATACTTCCATGGGAGCCTCTCCACAAAACACCATTAACACCATCAATACTACCTCCCTTGGTCATGCTACTACCACAACCAATGCAACTACCACAACTAATGCAACTACCACAACCAACACAACATCCATTGGAGGATCATCTACCCAAAACAACACCACATCACAATCCATCCTTCAACAAACAACCACTACCCCTTCACAAACATTTGGATCAACAATGGGTGCAACTACCTCAAACCTCTTTGGAACTTCATATAATTCCATGGGTACATCAACAAAACTGTTAGGAGGCCCCAAAAATACTATGGCAACTAACTCATTGAATCCTTTTGGGAGAAATAAATGAAGAGTTACCATTCAAGGACCCCAACCTAATTATTCATAGGTTAATACCAACATTCCTTTGAGACAAAACACCAACACTAATCAAGGCCATAATTTCTTATTCGGACAAGGCAATCAAATCACCCAATATTTTACTCCATTTGGACATCAACATACTCAAAATTAGCAAGGTCCACAAATCCAATCCAACATGGTGGGATCTCAAATCCCCACATTTGCTACTCAAATACATACACAACAACATAACCCCAATCAATACACTCATTTTCAAGAACCACCAAATCAGAACACTCACTTTGCTCACCAACAACACACTCCAAACCAACACATCCCATCACAAAAAGTGGGCAACCAATCCATACCTCTCACCAACATGTGTGATGCTACCAACAACCCCATTGTGGAAGCACTCACACTCCAACTTGCTGCTCTTCAAACACAAAGTAGAGACCTTGCAACAATCCAACAAAAAATCTTACATGTCACATGACTTGTGTCCTTATCCATTCGATACAAACTTGTACATGCCACCCTTTCCTCATGGATATGTGGTACCTCATTTTCCTAAATATAAAGGCAAAATGAACCCTATTGAACACATAAGAGAATTCACCACTAGCTGCATTGACATTGCATATGAACAAACCTATCTTATGAGAATTTTTTCTAGAAGCCTCATGGGACATGCACTAGAATGGTTCTCCCTATTTCCTAAAGGAATCAAAACATGGGATGAATTGGCAAATAAATTTGTTGAAAATTATTCCTATAACATTGACATAGATATCAACATTGCCTCCTTATGTAGACTTACCCAGGAGGATGCAGGAGAGACTTTTATTCCATTCTTTCAATGATGGCAAACCTTAGGAAGTAGATGTTCGGTTGAAATACCTGAAAAGGAGAAAGTCACCATGTTTGTACAAACTCTCCTAGGACCACTAAGGTATGGCTTACAAGTCCACTGTTGCACCACCTTTGTTGACCTTGTTGAAAAAGGTGTTCAACTTGAAAAAGCCTTAATATCTAAAGGAAAATTGAAATATGGTGGCAAAACCATCAACGCCACAACAAATAATAACCCAAGCAGCTCAAATGACAAAACCAAATAGTAGGTTAAGAACAAAGATATCACCAATGACGGCATGGTTGATGCAAAAACTATCAATGCAACAAGACATGTACTCACCATCGAAGGAGTACAAAATCAAAACACAATAGTAACTATATTGATACCAACTACAAATGCTATCCAAAGCAATCCTACTCAAACTAATCAAAGACCGTTGTGCCAACCGCAAAAATTTCAAAAAAATATGTACACCCCTTTGGGTAAACCTATTGAAATTATCTTGAAGAAAATTCTTTAAAACGGTGTCATAACATTGGAAGACCCTAAACCATATGACCATGGTCAATTAAAGCCAACATGGTGGGACGATAATGCATTTTGTGATTTCCACCATGCCAAAGGGCACAAAACATCCTCTTGTCATCAATTGTGAGATCTGGTGCAAGACCTCATTGAGAACCACACCATCAAGCTAGGTGGTCAATCCTTCACATCTAATGCGGATCATACTATACACAAAAACCCATTGTAGGATCATGGTAAATCCTCCTCATCTAGCACAATGAATACCAATCATCAAGCCAATTGCATCCATCCCACCTACAATTATCCTTGTGGTACCATTATTAACAATCTTCGCGCTGCTGATGAATATGAATGTATTATTACCATTTCCATTAAAAAAGCCCCAGAATGAAATGTGACAACGCAAAAAGGCAAGGTCACTATCCCAGGTCCTTCGGCATGTCAGCCTAAGATCACCATACCTAGTCCATCTGGTAGACAGTCAACACCCAAACTGGAGTTCAACATCATTGAGCAACTGAATAAAACACTTCCTCAAATATCCATTCTCGAACTACTTTGTATTTCACCCGCACACAAAGCCATCTTGGATAAAGTCCTACAAAAGTCGTCAGTCCCAACCAACATTGATGTCAACCATTTTGAGACTATGGTCGGATACCTAAATTCATCTCATCAAATCACCTTTTCGGATAGTGAGTATTCCTCGCCCAAACCATCATATAATGATGCCCTTCACATTGAGGTTTTTGTCCACAAACACAAGGTCAGACGAGTCTTAGTAGATGGCAGAGTAGGATTGAACATTTTCTCTTTAAAATTGGTTAAGGCTCTTGGTTTCTCTGATGCATGTGTAGATGCTAGCAAGAGCATCATCATCAAGGCATACGATGATGAAGAACACGCTTCTAAAGGCATCATTACAATTCCACTCTGGGTAGGACTAGTTATCATAGATACAACATGTTAGGTCATGGATCATGATATACACTACAACATCTTACTTGGATGACCCTGGATTCATGCTCTAAAGGCCATTCCATCAACATACCACCAATGCCTAAAATTCCCTTTTGATGGTATTGAGATCACTATCCTAGGAGATCCCAATCCATTTCAATACTGCACAAATCTGCGAGCCACCGCTGAGCCTCAGGTACACATCAATCAAGAGGCCTCCACTTCCACTTCATCCAAATATATTGACCCATCCACACTCACAAAATTGTCCATGCCATCAACTTATGCTACACCATCTTTCTCGGCCTCCATCCCAAGTAAAGATATTTAGATCTAGGACCTTGGCTGTGGAGAGTAAAAATTGAATACAACTTATTGGATCACCACAATACCTAATCTACCTAAAGTCTTTGTTAGACCATGTTTTGAAATTGAGCCCAAAACAACTTTCAATGTTCCACCAAAAAGTGTTTTCACACTATGGGGCAATATGGGTAATGAAGTCATCGATGACATAGCTAACTGGATCAACAGAGACCCAAAAGAGCTACCCCCACTACTAGTGCATCTCTATGGAAAAGGCTATGAGATATGTAAGGCACTAGGTTTTGATGGCACAAGAGGCCTTGGAAAGAACAACAACGAAAGGAGGGAACCCATTATAATAAAGGCAAGACCAAGCTACATGGGGCTAGGGTTTGGAAAACTCAAAACTGACAATCAATGTACCTATGAACTATCAAGTGAGGACATAATGGCTCTAGGAAGTGGCGAGACAAGTGAATAATCCCTTACTGAAACTGATTCCAATGAATGGGAATGGGGATTAGACAAAATCGTAGGTGACTATGACATTGACAAACTATTCCTGGAACCTTGCCAAATTCCCTTTGAAGAAAGATTCTGACAGAAATTTATCACCTACCCCATTGACCGAAATTCTAAAAAGAAAGAATGGGCAAGCATTCCTTGGAACCCAAAAGAACACAAGGTGTCATCAACATCACCTTCATCATCCCCCCTCATTCCTGAACCCACCCATGAGCCTAACGCGCCTAAACCCACTATCCACACCTCCGAAACTCCATCCACTAGTCATGATGTGGATAGTTTTATCCCCTATTATGACTTTGAATTTGAATCATCTGACTCTGAGTATGGACCATCCATTGCATCCGACATAGAGGTTGAAATTGACAACTTTTCCTTCACACTTGAGGCATCAATTTACACACTTTCTGCATCTGCCCCATCCTTTACCAACACTAACAATGGGATTCCCCTTGTTTACCCACAACTGATTGACTAGGACCAACAAGAACCACCGGTGATGGACATGTTTCAGAATGATGAGGCCATAGAAAAATTCATGGGACTCAGAGAAGGCATACCATAGGGAGATCACAAAGCGGGATTTTCCATTGATCTAGATTGTGCAACTTACTTCGGGGAGACTGTGCAATCCTCAAGTTTCAAAAATATAGTGAATAAGACACAAAATAAAATGTCTTTGGGTGAAAACCGCAAGGCACCTTTTGATAGTAAAATAGTAAAAAATAAAGGACGTATCTGAAGGTGAAAACCTCTCTAAGGAACCTAAGGATGGAGGATTGGAATTTCTTCCTGTGACATAGGAAAAATTAGTTATGCTCATTGAGGACACAATGGAAGTTAACATAGCCACACCAAAGAATCCCAAAATTATTCTCTTGGCCACATCATTGTTAGAGGAAGAAAAACCCAAATTTCAACAATTCTTCATAGACATGAAAGTTAACTTCGCATGGTCATGTGCTCACATTCCAGGCCTTGATCCTGAATTGGTGCTACATCATCTTCCTCTGATCCCAAGAATCAAACCAGTTAAGCAAAAGTTGCACAAAATGCATCCACAGATTGCACTTCTGGTAAAAGTTGAACTAAAGAAATTACTAGATACAGGGTATATAAGATCAATAGATTATGGTGATTAGATTTCCAACATTGTCCCTATCATGAAGCCAAATAGAAAAATCCTTATCTGCATGGATTTCAGGGATCTGAACAAGGCTTGTTCAAAGGATGACTTCCCCCTACCAAACATAGACATGATCGTTGATCTCACAGTAGGGTACAAGATGCTATCCCTCATGGATGGTTTCTCGGGATATAATCATATCCGAATTGCAATAGAAGAGCAACATAAAATGGTGTTCACCTGCCCATGGGGAATGTATTGTTGGAATGTCATGCCTTTTGGCTTAAAGAATGCAGGCGCCACTTACTAGAGAGCCATGAAAACAATATTTCATGACATGATGCATATCCTAATGGAGGATTATGTAGACAATCTATTGGTGAAATCTTTGACAAGAAAAGATCATCTCAGGGTCCTGGATAAAAAAATTAAATGGCTAGAAGAGTACAAGGTTCATTTGAACCTGAAGAAATTTGTCTTTGGAGTCACTTTCGGCAAGTTGTTGGGCTACATAGTTTCACAAAGAGGCATAGAGATTGACCTAGCAAAAGTAAAAGAAATCCTAGACATGCCTTCACCAAAAGGAATCAGTGAGCTAAGAACTCTTCATGACAGTTTACAGTCGATCTATCATTTCATTGCACAATAGGCAGACAAGCGTCAACCGTTTCAATATCTGTTACGCAAAAGTATTCCTTTTGTATGAATGGAAAAATGCCACATATCCTTTTAAAAAATTAAATAATATCTATTAACACCACCAGTATTGATGCCGCCTATTGAGGGAAAGTCATTGATCCTGTATGTCTTCGCAATGAAAATGCACCGGGGGAATTATTGGCGCAAAATGACCATGAAGAAAAAGAAAGAGCCATATACTACATTAGTTGCACAGTAATTGGATATGATCTCAACTACACAACCATTGAACAGGCATGCCTTGCAGTCATCTTTGCAGTGCAAAAACTAAGACACTATATGCTAACCCACCAAACACATTTGGTAGCTAAGATTGACCCACTAAAATATCTCCTAAGTCGAGCAAGATTGACAAGCCATTTGGCTAAATGGGTCATGATATTAAGCAAATATGACATACTATATGTCGAACACAAGGGAAAAAAAGGACAGGTCATAGCAGATCAAATTGTAGATGCCCCCATCCAGGCTACCCATCCAGTGGTAGTGGATTTTCCTGATGATTCTATCTTTCACATAGAACCTGCATTACCATGGAAGATATATTTCGATGGGTCCCACACTGGTCATGGTTCTGGAGCTGGAATCCTATTCATCACACTGCAAGGGGATTCAATTCCTAAATAATTTCAGATCGCTTTCCCTTGTACAAATAATATGGTAGAATATGAGGCATTGGTCACAGGTCTCAAGATAGCAATAAAATGGAAAATTCAAAGATTCTTGTATTCAGAGATTCTTAGTTAGTCATCAACCAAGTCAATGATGACTATAACACAAACGATGAGAAGTTGCTTCCCTATAAATGAATGGTGGATAGTTTCCTGATGTATTTCAAAATGATTGCATTTGAACAAATCCCAAGAACACAGAACAAAGTAGCCAATTCAATTCCTACCATTGGACCTCTCCTACACATCCCTAAGAATGTGTCACAATTTGAATTCTTAGTGGAATAGTTGTTGATGCCTGCATACGATATTCCAGAGTCAGAAATGGTGTGCAAGATTGTTGGTCCCAGTTCACCTTGGTATTAGGACATATATGACTATCTTAAATCCAAAACCCTCCCACCCAACCTGTCCAACAACCAAAGAAAGTCCTTCATCCAAAAAGCGGCTAGACATACCATCGTCAATGAAACCTTATACCACTGTGGCTTTGATAACACCCTTCTTCGTTGTCTCGACACTAATGAAGCCCAAACGACTTTATGAGAAGTACATGAGTGTATATGCGGATCTCATTCGAGTGGTCCAACGCTAGCTAGGAAAGTCACCAGACTGGGATACTATTTGCTGACATTAGAAAAAGATGCTCTTCAATTTGTCAGAACATTTTGAAAACTCCAAGTGCACAGTGACCTAATTCATGCACCTGCATAGGAATTGAGACCGATCACTTCTCCATGGCCTTTCACGCAATGGGGACTCAGCCTCATGGGTAAGATCTATCCATCCTCTTCTAACGACCATAAATTCATAATCACCGCCACTGAGTACTTTAATAAGTGGTTTAAAGTCATCCCTCTCACTTACATCAGTGGTAAACAAATATCCAAGTTTATTCTGAATTATATCATTTATCGATATGGTGTCCTACAATCCATCATCACAGATAATGGGAGTCCATTTAAAAATCAAGACATTCATGAACTCTATTCGCAATTCCACATCCAACATAATTTTTCCACCGCATACTACCCACAAGGTAATGGTCAAGCTAAGGAATCAAATAAAACAATCCTTTGCATTTTGAAGAAGACTGTCAATGACACTGGCTGAGATTGGCACTTACAACACAATCCTACTTTATGGGCCCAGGAAACTAGCATTCACACACCCATTTGAGCCACTCCATTTTATCTTGTCTATGAATCTGAGGCCATATTGCCCATCGAGGTCAAAATTCCTTTTCTCCGGGTCTCCTTGAAAGGAATGATCGATGATGAAGAGTACAGACAGTCTCGCCTGCATGAGCTAGAAATGTTACAAGAAAGATGACAAAATGCCTTAAATCATTTGCAGGCATATCAAAATCATCTCTACCAAAGCTATAACAAAAGAGTGATGGTAAGAAAATTTGAAATCGGTGACTTACTCCTAATGTAGAACCCCAAAAATCAGGATGACCGTGAAAAGCCTAGCAATTTTGAGGCTAATTTGCTTGGTCCTTATATTATCACTGCCACTTTTGGTTTTGGAGCTTATCAGTTGGCCACACCTGATGGAGAATAGTTGATAGAGCCTACCAATAGCTTACATCTGAGAAACTTCTACACATAGCATCAAAGAGCTTAGTGAAAAACCTAAAAATACAAAAAAATGAAAAATAGAAAAAATTGTCCCTTGATGAAAATTTGGCAAACAGACGTCTTGGTGACACCAAAAGAAATTAAAAAAATGGCAAAAATAGTAAAAAGAAATAAATTCATCCAATAGTGAAAACCTAGCAAATAGGCGCTTTAGATAGGTACCATGGTGAAAACCTGGAAAATAGGCACCATGCGTAGTCAATCGTTGCTTTGCCATCTACTGTTACTCTAATCAACCCCTGTCCACTTTCCATAATCACAACAACCAAGCATTCACGACATTCATCCTAAGTCCTATCAATTCTGGCCATGGTTAGCATTTGGTTGACATCATCCCTTGCATAGTTGTACCTTTAGCCTTGTTTCCGCATATCTCCATATCATTGGACTCATGTGGTCCTTGATTTTTCTGGGGGCAAGACCTTATCATGTAACTACAGTGGGTGTCACACATGATCCAACATTCAGAAAAAGTCCTGAAAAAATATAAAAATCTGAAAAAGTCTTGAAAAAAGTCCTAAAAATTTGAAAAATGTCTTGAATATAAATACAAAAACATCCAAATCAATGTCAAAATCCCAAAAATAGAATCAATGTCTATCTTGTCAATTCAATTTAGTCAGTCCAGTCGATCACATCCATCAATCTTTGTCATTTGTCTGAACTATGTTTTCTCTACGCATTTGCTATATAGGCAAGATTCATCTTTGAATCCCCGAGACATTAGGTTATTCCTTCTAGGTTTGTCGCAATAGAATCATGATTCAAACTTATGTCCTTTGGATAAGGTCATTGGTCATGTCAAACTATGAGGTCTCTAAGTGCATGACGTAGGCAAGGCCATCAATTGATGAGCCCCCAAGGCCGCACTAGGTCAGTCCATTAGGGTTCATGGCACCATGTTTTCACACATGTCAAAATTTAATTAAAATCAAGCAAATTTCGATCATTTCAGTATATCAACAATGACATGTAATCAAATTCTATCAAGACAATTGAACCTAGCAAAACTTTGTGTTCTTCTTTAGATGTGTCCTTCTAAAGAGCAACTCTCGTTATCTATTTATGCTTTTGGATGTGTCCTTCATAAGCATTGTCCTCATCATCTGGCATTTTGATGGATTGTCCTAACTCTGATAATTGATCTCCTCGATATCAACATCATTTAGGATGTGTCCCTCCTAAATTTGATATCGCTCGATAGCTGGCAACCTTGATCTTTAAACACTTGCCAAATACTTGGCACTTGTCTTTGGCCTTTTCATCATGTTACTAGTTTTTCAGCAAGATCCCGACAACGAGATTTAGAGAAACAATGATGTCTCATGACATTGTCTTGTCTTTTGACACTCATGTTACTAGTTTCTCAGCGATGTCCTGACTACAAGATTTAGAAAAATAGTGATGTATCATGATGGTGGTGTTATTTTTTATAATTTTGGCAATCATGTTGCTAGTTTCTCAAGGATGTCCTAGAAATAGGATTTAGAGAAGGAACGATGTTTCATGGTTTGTCCTTGTCTTTTTCTGCTTGCGGTTGGTTAGGACAAAATGACTAGGGAAAATTGCACTCTCAGTATGAGTCATGATCATCCTTTTCTATGACTTCTTGTCTCATGTGATGGTATGACCTTGCACACCTTGGTTTATGTCATATCATTGTGTTTGTTGACCATTACAGTAATCTGCCCAATGATGATTAAGAGCAATAAATATTAAAGTCCTATGGTAAACGTTGATGGATTTGGTCTAGGAACTAACGTGCATCTCATATAGGCATTGCATCCATATCATCATCCATATATCTTTTTCACTAACATTTCTTTGTCTCTCCATATTCTAGTCTTCTCTTCCATTTCGAGAGCACATCCGTGTTCTTGGAGCCCGTCTGTCCTGCCGAGGGGGCATACCGCAACCTTCCTCGTCATTCTTCCTCATCCTATTTTACACTGGGGCATATGTTTGACATATTTTCTTTGCCACAATGCGACAGGCTACATTATGACAAAGAGGGGCAAATGTAGACATGTAAAAATGACCTAGACTTGTAAGCTCTATTTCTAATCATTTTCTTCCTAAGCATACTTGACTCACTTTCAACTATTAATTAAATAATTCATAATTATTTAATTCATATGTGATTATTCTTCATGATTATTAAATAAATTTATTTGAATTATTTATTTAATGCGTCACTAATTGTCTAATATCTTCCCATAATTAGATAAATTTCTTAATTTATTTAACCCTTTATGTCTTTCTGATTATTAAATAAATAATCTTATTTATTTATTTAATTATGTCACTAGTTAAGCCCCCTTCTTCCTAAAATTAAATAAAGTCTTATTTATTTAATCCACCTTCCACTATAATTAAATAATTATATTTAATTATCTAATTATTCATTAAGCCTCTTCTCTCCTAAATTAAATAAATCTTATTTATTTAATTTGGCCCACTTTCCTAAACTTTGAATTAAATTATTATATTTAATTTAAAAGGTCCCCTTTGTCACATTCCTCTAAATTAAATAATATCTTTATTATTTAATTCTCACCTAAATTAAATAACCTTTATTGTTTAATTTCTTTTAAATCTTATTGATTTAAAATAAGTCCCAACACCTAAATTAAATAATTTTGTTATTTAATTTCTCCTCTTTTATTTTGCTCATTTTAAATCAATATTATTTATTTAAAATAAGTCCCATTTTAATTCCCTTGTTTAGTAAATAATTTAATTTAACTTATTTACTGTCACATAACCCCACCCTTTTGAATTAAAATAGTTTTTTTAATTTGAAAAGTCAACATCCCCTCTTGAATTAAATAATTTTAAATTATTATTGGATTCCCCAACGACTCCATTTTCCATGCTTGGAATCTTTTGTCACATGTATTGTCAGCCATTGATTTGATTTTCTAAAATTCAATCTTGACCCTTGATTTCAAATCTGATCTAATGTTGCCCTAACCCTAATTGTGGGTTGTTATATGGAATCTCGTCCATTGATTCTAGGGCATTTACTAACTTTCAATCCTGGCCACTCACACAAAATTTCCTCTTCTATAAAAGAGCGATTATGGTCACATCTTGCATCTTTTACCATCTTGCATTTTCATATTTTTGCATCTCACATCTTATAATCTCTTATCATCTTGCATTTTCATATTTTTGCATCTCACATCTTATAATCTCTTATCATCTTGCATTTTCATATTTTATCATCTTACTTTGGCATTACTATCATCTTGCACTTTCATACTTTTAGCATTTTAGATTTTATTTGACATAGCTTAGATATTATAGATGCTTACTAGTTGCAGTAGGGCATAGTATTGCATCTAGGTTATTCAAATCCTTCAATATTTTCTTAGGGATTTTCATCTTCATTGGCTTTCTCTTCTTAAATTTGAGGGAAACATACATTTTATTTTAGCAAATTAAGAAGGTGTAATGGAGGTCAGTCATGGAGGATGAAGACAATCTATGAGATTGTTCATCTATTCCTTTGCACTCCATTACCTACTTTGGGTTTTATGTTCTGTATATTACATTGCTAACCTCTAGAAATTCCCCCTTGTTATAGTATCGTAGAAATGATGGGAACTCTTGTCAAAGAGGAGGATATGGTGGTTACTAGAATGAGAGTTATAGAAAAGATGATAGGAGACAAGAGAAAAGAGTATTCAAGGGGAACTTGTTTTAAGTGAGGTGGAGAAGGACATAGAGAATTTGAGTGTAATTAGGAAGAGACAAGAAGAAAGATAGAGAACAATAGAATAACAACGTTTGCTAAGGAGGATCATGCCAGATTACCTAATAAACCAGAAAAGGGAGAAGTGTTGGTGAACAAAAGAGTACTATGTCAAAGTGAGATGGAGAAGGAACGATTGCAGAGAAATAATTTGTTTTGAACTTGATGCAAGGTAGCTAGTAAATCTTGCAGAGTGATTATTGACATGGAAAGCTATGATAACCTAGTTTCTAGAGAAATGGTGTCTAAATTGAAGTTGGAAAGATTGAAACACTCGAAGCCCTATCAGATAGCATGGATTCAAGGTGAGAATAAGATGTTGGTAATTGAACAATGTTTGGTGAAATTAAAGATAGGAATTATCATGATGAAGTTTTGTGTGATATCATGCCTATGGATGTATGCCATGGTTTTTTGTGAAGGCCTTGATAGTATGATAGACAAGCTATTCATTATGGAAATAAGAACACCTATACCATTGTTTCTATTGGAGGATGTTCCTTAAGTTAAGGTTTGCACGAGTGCTAAAATTTTCTTGGTTGATGGAAGGAGATTTATGGATGGACTGATACATGAGAGCATGTGCTCTACCCTAGTTTGTAAGAAGGTTGAAGACCTCAAGCATGTAGAATAACAACCAGAGGAGATAAATGAGTTACTGGCAGAATATAAAGCTATCATTTTCGATAATCTACCTGATGGACTGCCACCTATGAGGAGTATTACTCATTTCATGGATCTAATTCCTAGGGCTAGTTTTCCTAATAAATGAGCACACTGCATGACACCGGTAGAGAATTAAGAGTTGAATTGACAACTGCAAGAGTTATTGAGGAATGTTTTGATTAGATAAAGCTTAAGTCCTTGTGAAATACCTTGTATTCTAGCACCTAAGAAGGATGGATAATGGAGGATGTGTAAAAAATCTAGAGCCATAAACAAAATCACAATCAAGTATAGATTCCTTTTCCCTAGATGGATGACATTATGGATTGTTTGACTAGAGTTGTAAGAGAGGGGGACCAACCACTGCAAGGCCCTAGGTCATGAAATGCCAAGAGAAAAAAGGTTTCCCTAACCTACATAAGTAGCAAGGAATATTAGGATAGGGAGGATGAGAATGATGTGGACTATGTGTCCTTCGATCACTTTGCAATCCTGGGAGTTGAAAAGAGACTAGGTGAGTCACTTTTTTAAGGTCAAATATGTCTTAGGTAGCTCTCTATCAGAGTATAGAAGCATGGTTCAGGGATGAAAACACATCGTGCGTACAACTAGAAAACTAGAGAGACGAGGTTAAATCATCAAGAAAAGACTGTTAGCCTAGTTTAGAGGTCTCTTGAATAACAAAATGAGATTAAGAAGAATGAAATATAAATATAGATGTGATAAAAGAAATATATTACTACAAGGGTGATGAAGATAATTTCATACAACAATCCTCTCACTAGCTTCCTTAGAGATCTCTCCACCTACACATAGAAAAGGGTGGAAATGTTGGGGCTATTTAGGGGTCTCCCTCAGTCAGACCCCCATTTTGGTGTTTCCACCTCTATGGACAACCAAGTTTGCAATGATAGAAATAAATATAAAGAAGTGAATACAAGCTACATAAACAAAAGACACTACAATATAGTGCGTGCTTACTCAACCAAGATGATAGAGAAGATAAGAGGAGCTTACCACCTCCGTCCAAAGTTCTTAAGGCTTGTGGAGGAGAAAATGAGAGGAACTCAAGCTTTGGCTACAATGGTGTTTGTCCTGCACTTGCACTATCAAAGTGATGCAGTGGTAGATTTCTCCAATGGAGTGTAATGTGATTCTACAAAGCATGAATAAATGGAAAACAAAGAGATTGCAAAAATTTATCTAAAAAAATTGAAATGGATGAAATAGTCAAGAATATGAAGGAAAGGATGGAAAACAGCCATATTCAGGTCGACTAGCCGAAGAGGAGCATTATAATTTGACTCCCAGTAGGAAGTGTAACATCTCTATAGTCTCCAACCATAGGAATCTACCAAGGACATAAGCATGACATGTGGAAGTTTGCATGCCACGTGGGCATCCTTGATAGAAATGCCCCCACTAACATGCAAAACAGACGCCAAGTGGAATGTGAGCAGCGGGCTTAAGTGGAATTAAGCCTCTGCCTTATGTTTTCTAAAGTGTAAGGGGGTAAAAGAGAAATTTGCATAAGGGGTGCAATTTCATGCTTATACATTTTCCCACCACTTTAGCGAGCATGAGTACTAATGAGTTCTTCGGTAAAGTAGGGTAGTAAGGAAGTAATAAAGTAAGAGATGTATAACTAAATTGAGGAGGAAGAAAAGCATATTCTAGAGAACTAAGAAGTGTAGGAGAGGACTTCATAGTTTCATAGAACTACAAAGCTAAAGAGTGAAAGCACCTCACAGGCTCATGGTCCTTCAAGGGAGGTATCCTTCAAGAACTTTCACATGAAGGAAACCAGGAAAAGCACTTTACAGACCTGCAATCCTATAAGGAAGGTATCCCCCAAGAACTCTCACATGAGGGAGATTGAGTAAAAGGGGACTCCATAGAGCTAGAGAGGGTGACATGTTTACCCATATATAGAACACATCAAGAAGTGGTGATGTAGGCTAGTGAACGAATAGTCACGTAGACCATCGCTAAGTTGTAAGGCTTTCAAAGGGATCCCTTAGGAACCCTTCAAAACAAAGGAGG
The DNA here is from genome assembly GCA_007115665.2 of Sequoiadendron giganteum. Taxonomy (NCBI): domain Eukaryota; kingdom Viridiplantae; phylum Streptophyta; class Pinopsida; order Cupressales; family Cupressaceae; genus Sequoiadendron; species Sequoiadendron giganteum. The sequence goes on from CM021102.1 coordinate 711,741,297, forward strand.
GCCCCCTCAAGGAACATGTTGTTTTAAAAAGTGAAGTCTAGTCAGGTTGCCCCCAAGCTAGATGTAAGGATTCAAAGTAGGTCTAATCAAGCTATCTCTAGAATATACACGAAGAAGTAAAATCGGTCTAATCGGGCTGCCCCTGAGCTGGATGCAAGGATGTGAAACCAGTCTAGCCAGACTGTCCTTGAGCTAGATACCATAGAATTTTTTTGAATTTTTTTGAAGAGGTCCCTTGGGAACCCAACGTGAAAGGGAGGGGTCCACTCAAGAGGCATGTTATCCAAAAGCTACCGTCTTCTTTCTTCAATCAATTTATCATCAAGGAATTCAAAAGGAAGTAGATGTGCCCATGTGAGGGGAAGAATAAGACCATTCGCGATTCAAAAGAGGGTTTCCAAGTCCTTTCTTTATGAACCCATGATGAAGGAAAAATATTGTGTTGGAGTTTCAAGTTGAGAATGCAATTCTAACAAAGAAGTGTCTGAAGGATCTTTGAGAAAAGATTCATTTTTTCAACGAATGAATTTTCTAAGGATCGTGCAATGTGGAAGTAATGGTTTCACACACCAAAGGGAAAAATCAAGCAAAGAAGAGAGAAAGATGAAGGAAAAGGTAAACAAAAATAGATCACACACAAAGGGCATAGGGGGATCTGGTTTTGTGGGGTCAGATCTACCTTTATTTATAAGTAGTAGGTAACCACGATGAGAGGTGAAAGATCATCAATCCCCAACCAGATCAAGAAGAATGCATGGGAGACAAAGTAAAAACAAAAAACTAGGTTAACATCGAAGGAGGCCTAAATGCTCCCGATGGGTTGCATTGTCCCCAATTTACCGAAAGCCAATCACAAATATGGAAGAATGCAGATAAACATAGAGGAAGGTTTACAACATAAATATCATGCCTATATCCAAGCACCAACAGGGGTGATGAGGGTCATCCAAGAACATATACCATTACTATGGGGGAAGATATTACAACACACACAAATCTAATTTAAAGATCAAGAAGAGGATCTCCCCCTAACACTGGTTGACCAAGAGGTCATTAGCTTCCCACTATAGATCATCATATGGTGAAAGATAACAAGACTGCAATGGTGTAATGTTAAGGGGAGGAGCTTTCAATCCACTTGCAACAAGGGCCAAGGCAGAGGGACTTGTGAGGTCTCTATCACTCAAATTCTTGTGGGTCTAAGGTCAACGAATTTGCGAAGATCATTGACAAGGTCAAAAATTCATCCATTGAGTTAAACATACACTTAATTGGAGTGCCATGTTTCACCATGATGGATGAAGGAGTTTTCACCTGAGGTTCACCGAGGGACTCAGGAGTGGTAAAAAACTTAGGGGAGGCTAGGATTGGTTCTTTCATGAGGAAAAAAAATTCAACTCAGAGCCACCCTTTGGAGAAGGTGGGATCTTCTTACATCCTCCCTTGCTGGAGGGACCATACTCTACCTTCTTTTTGACTGGAGGAGGTGAAATCCCCATAGACGAAGCAAGGGGGATCGAATGAGAAGAGGAAAGAACTATGATAGATACAACCAAGGTATTAACCATATCCATGGGTTTTAGAAAGGGTGAGACATCTAGAATAGAGGTCAACAGGAGCAGCTCCACCGAAGAAGTGATAAACACCTACACCTTTCTAGGCCCATGTGTGCTAACAATGGGAGCCAAAAGAGACTCAAAAGTAGTTAGATAAAAGGAAGAATAGGGGAAAGAGGAGGAAATAGTAGGAGGTGTAATATTCTCCTCCTTTTTCTGTGAGGAGGCTTTCTCAGTCAAGAGAGCCTTTCGCTGATTCTTGCACTCATGCGCAAGATGGTTTCTATGATTTTTCAAACCAGGGGCCTAGATTTCATGAAGGGATGGAAGGATTCTGCTAAGCCATGGGAGTGTCTTCCATAGTTGTTTCCAATGAAAGGGAAAACTCTTGAATGGGAGTAGAAGGGACAGGTTTAGAAATGGTGGGAGGAATCAACTCTAGCACCTTGGCAACGGGTCTCTTCCCATTCACTATTTTGAGAATATGAACAATAGGAGGCTGCGGAGGTTGAGATAAAGAGGACTCTCTATAGGGATTTTTCTATCTACCATACCAGATGGGCCTAGGATCTATGGCTAATATAGGAAGCTCAAATATAGGATTCTTGGCCTTTCACCAAGCAGGCATCATGTGATTCTCTCTCAAGCACAAGACATATGGTACCATAGAAGGGAAAGAGGTAGCATCAAGATGAACAATGAGAGATGAAGAAGGAGGATCTCAGGACTGCTTATCTTCTCCTCTTCTACATGCCTTGGTGGCATCCCTCCCAGCTTTCATACAAGCTTTATGTGAAACAGTGTAAGGCGAAGGAGGATATCTTACTTTTTTCCTAGCATGTTCTTTCTTATAGTTTTGATATGTGTGATATCGGAGGTCCTTCCTAGGCAAGAGAGGACCAAGGGATGTGGGAAAAAAATAATCTAGGGTATAGCTACCATGTGCAACTGGTGGTCTATAACCAGTTTCATGGACATGTAACAAACCTCCATGAGCAAAATTTAGACATTTATGCACAAACAAGGGAACTGCATTCATAGCTACCAGCTAGGGGATACCTAGCTTCACTCTGAAGAGTTCAGATCCTGGGATGATGTCAAACCTAAGGCTCACAGATTTAGGCCCAACAAGGATTGATAGGACAATATTCCCTATAGGAGGTATGAAAATTCTATCGTGTGTGTGGGTGGTACTCTCAAGTGCATCACATCTATCCTTATACAGGAAGTAAATTAACATGATCTCCTCAATTATGATATTCACTTGAGATGTTGGATCAACAAGAACACCTCCTACAATATTCCCATTTATCTTTTTAGGAATGTAAAGAGGAGATGGATCTCTATTGGAGCCCATCAGTAGGTTTGGTGAAGTGAAGGTTATGCTTGTACCACTACTCAAAGTCTGCATAGAGGGAATAGGTTGGTTTAAGAAAGAGGCCATTATGCACATTAATAGTACTTCTACAAAACCTCCTAAGGTTTACAGGATAATCTAGTGGCTTGATTCAAGTTTCATTACGCAATACTTTGAAACCTTCCAACTATGCCTACTAGGGGTCATGGGTTGGTAAAGCCTCACAACACTCACACCTACAACACTCCTAGGATATGAGGAAAGGAAATTTTAGTATCATAAAATGGAACCAAAATGGTTCATGCTAGGTTCACCAAAAATATAAGAGAGGAGGACCAACCACTGAAAGGCCCCAAGTCACAAAATTCCAAGAGTGGAAAGGCTGCCCTAAGTTACCTCATTTTCAAGGAATATTAGCATAGGAGGGATGAGCATGATGAGGACTATGTGTCCTATGATCACCTTGCAATCTCAAGAGTTGAAATGAGACTAGGTGAGTCACTTTTTTAAGGTCAACTATACGTCTTAGATAGCTCTCTATCAGAGGACAAAAGCATAGTTCTGGGATGACAGTGTGGCATGCAGACATCTCACAGGTGTTCTAGCGTCTATATGGCTAGAAAACCAGAGACACGAGGTTAAATCCTCAAGAAAGGAATGCTAGCATAGATTAGAGGTTTCTTGAACAACAAAATGAGATTAAGAAGAATGAAATATAAATATGGATGTGATAAAATAAATATATTACTGCAAGGGTCATGAAGATAATTTTGTACAATAATCCTCTCACTAGCTTGCTTCAAGATCTCTCCACCTACACACAAAAAATGGGGGGAATTTCGGGGCTATTTAGGGGTCTACCTCAGTCAAACCCCTATTTTGGTGTTTCTAGGTCTCCATGGACAACCAAGTTTGCAACGATAGAAATAAAGATAAAGAAGAGAATACAAGCTATGTAAACAAAAGACACTACAAAATAGTATGTTCTTACTCAACCAAGATGATAGAGAAGATAAGAGGATATTACCACCTTTGCCCAAAGTGCTCAAGGCTTGTGGAGGAGAAAATAAGAGGAACTCAAGCCTCTACTGCAATGGTGTTTGTCCTACGCTTGCACTATCATAGTGATGGATTGGTAGATTGCTGAAATGGAGTGTAATGTGTTGCTACAAAGCTTGAATGAATGGAAAATGGAGAGAGTGCTCAAATTGATCTTGTTAAAACTTTGAGAATGGATGGAAAATTGCCATATTCGAGTCAACCAGCCGAAGAGGAGCATTACACTTCAACTCCCAATAAGAAGTGTAACATCTCTATAGTCTCCAGCCACAGAAATCTATTAGGGATGTAAGCGCATTGTGTGGATGTTTGTGTGCCATGTGAGCATCCTCGACAAAGCCACCCCCACCAACACACAAAACAGGCACCAAGTGGAATGTGAGCAGTGGGCTTAAGTGGAATTAAGCCTCTTCCTTAGGTTTTCTAAAGTGTAAGGGGGTAAATGGGGAATTTGTGTTAGGGGTGCAAATTTACGCTTATACATGATATAAATACTTTACAAAGATAGATTTGAAGAGTGGATATTATCATATTAGAATTAGTGAAGGGGTTGATTGGAAGACAACATTCAAGACAAATGAAGGATTGTATGAGTGGTTGGTGATGCCTTTTGGACTAACAAATGCACCAAATACCTTCATGAGGCTGATGAATGAGGTACTAAAGAAATTATTGGGTAGGTTTTTGATTGTCTATTTGAATGACATCTTTATTTTCAGTAAGACTAGAGAAGAAATATTTTTGCACATAGGACAAGTTCTGCAGAGGTTGACAGAAGAATAGTTCCTGATAATCATTAAGGAATTTAGTTTCATGAAGAAAGAATTGGTTTATCTAGGATTTGTGATATCTTTTGATGGATTGGAGATGGATCCTGAGAAGGTAAGGTAAGATAAATTGTTGAATAGTCTACACCAGAAAGCATTGGAGAGGTAAGATCATTTCATGGATTGGCTAGTTTCTACCGAAATTTCATTAGGATTTTTAGTTCTATTTGTAGTCCTATTACAGAAACAATGAGACGAGATAAGAATTTTTTTAGATGCACATTTAGAGCAGACCAAAGTTTTGAGTTGCTAAAATAGAAGGTGATTGAGCAGCCTATGTTGGATTTACCAAACTTTAATAAGGTATTTCAAGTAGATTGTGATGCAAGTGGAAATGCAATTGGAGCAGTATTAAGTCAAGAAGGAAGACCAATACCTTATTTCAGTGAGAAATTGAATGATGCTAGGAAAGGGTATTCAGTGTATGACCAAGATTTTTATGCCATAGTTTAGGCCTTGAAGAAGTGGAGACATTAATTGTTTCCTAAGGAGTTTGTGTTGTATATAGATCATCGGGTTTTGCAATATTTGAATAGTCAAGGTAAGTTGAATCAGAGACACATGAGATGGGTAGAATTCTTGCAGAGTTATACTTTTGTTTTTAAATAGAGGAGTTGAAAGTCAAATAGATTTGTTGACGCTTTGAGTAGGAGAAGGAATTTACTAGCAGAAATGAGAGTGGAGGTATTAGGCTTTGATGAATTGAAGAACTTGTATGAGGAAAGACCTGGATTTGGCATAACTTTTGAGAGCTTGTAAAGAACCAATCATGGAGGATAGGAGTCATTGGTTGGATTATTTCATTCGAGAGGATATGTTGTTCTGAGGGAATCAATTGTGTATACCTCAAAGTTCAATGAGGGATAGTTTGGTGAAAAAAAAAAATAGTGGAGGATTGGCAAGACACTTTGGAATTGATAAGAGAGTAGCATTGGTAAGTGAGAATTACTTTTGGCCAAAGATTCATAAGGATGTTCAAAAATTTGTCCAGAGTTATAGAGTTTGTCAAGTTGCAAAAGAGAGTAGTCAAAATTCTTGGATTATATAAGCCCTTGACAATTCCAGAGAGACCTTGGGAGGATATCAACATGGATTTCATACTTGGTTTGCCAAAGACACGAAGAGGTAATGATTCTATATTTGTGGCGGTGGATAGATTTTCTAAAATGGCACATTTCATACCTTGTAAGAAGACAACAAATGCAGTACATGTAGTAGATTTTTTTTTCAAGGAAGTAGTCACATTGCATGGATTACCTAGGATTATTTTTTTAGACAGAGATACAAAGTTTGTTCATTACTTTTGTAGGACACTTTGGAAGAATTTAAAGACATATTTAAAGTTCAGTTCTACTTTTCACCTAAAGACTGATGGACAAACAGAGTTAGTAAATAGGATTTTGGGGAAGTTTTTGAGATGTTTGGTTGGGGTGAAGACCAAAAGTTTAGATTTATTCCTTTCACAAGTGGGTATGTGTAGGATCATCATGGAAAAAATAGGGCCTTAAGTGGCAATACAAATTCAAAAAATCAAAGTTAGGAAACTTGATGTAAAAATTTGAATAAGTTAACTATATTATTTCAAAAATATGTAAGAATAGAATTTTTAAAAAATTAAATGTAGTTTCTAAAATATTAGGTTTATTTACAAAAATAAAAAATCTATTTGGTGAAAATTTGAAATTTCAATATAGTATTTCTTAAATTTCAGGGAAAAAATAAGAAGTAGGTGTTTGTCTGACCACCCTAACCACAATACAATGATAATATTTTTTTATAATATTTTAGATATAATTAGATAAATCATGTATCGATGTGATGCATATTTTTTTGTTATTTATTTCCAAGTAAATAATTAATTATAAATTTTGTATTACTACTTTTCAAAAATAAAAAAACTCATATGTCTGACCACCTTAACTTGGTCAAAAATTCATGAAATTCATTTTTTTTTTAATCCAATAGTATACAAAGCATAGAATGTGATGCATGTTTTAGATTCAAAAAATGGGATACCTTTTGAAAGGTATAGATTTTTTTTCAATTAGCCTATCAATCAGGACTTTAACCATAATTCAAATAGAAAATGAATAATAATTATTTATTAAATTCAAAGTAAAGCATAATTTATATTGGTGGAAATTTGAGAATCTCCTTAAAAAACCCTTTTAATTTCATTGATTTTGGGTAAAAAAAAGTTGTTAGCCACATGAGCCATCATATCACTTACATATTGCCACTTTTTGGCCCATCATGATCCTTCACATACCCAAGTAGAGTTTGCTTACAATAATTCAGTGAACAGGAGTACCAAAAAGACACCTTTTGAGATTGTTACTGGAGTTCATCCTAGAGGTATATCAGAGTTGTGAGACATCAGTAAGGAAGACAAAAGGAGTGCAAAAGTAGACGAATTTGTAGAACATATGAAGAAAGTGCATACTCAAGTGAAGCAGTAATTGGAAGATATGAACTGGAAGTATAAGGAGCAAGCAAATGAAAAGAAGAGACATAAGGAGCTCAAAGTTAGAGATGAAGTGATGGTGTATTTGAGGAAGGAAATATTTCTAGCTAGCACATACAATAAGCTCAAGATGAGGAAGTTTGGACCCTATAATATTTTGAAGAAATTTGATTCAAGAAATGCATATGAAGTAGAGTTATAGAATGGCATGGGTATATCACATATATTGAACATTGCAGATCTACACCAGTACCATGAAGAAAAATTTAGTGAAGATAGTAAGGAAAAATTGGGAAAAAAGTTTCCTAAACAACAATCAAATGAGATATAAGGGATTTTAAATATCATAAATGGGTGGAGAACACTTGGAAGACAATACAAATAATATCTTGTGAAGTGGAAAGATAGACTAGTGGAGGATTCTTCTTAGATTTATTAGGTTGAGGTAGACCATATTGGTTCTCCTTTAGCCCCAGCTAAGTGAGGGACTCACTTTTTCAAATAACCTCAGATGTTTGATGTAGGGGTATCCTTGGTTCTTTGCAATCCTACATCAACCAAAAATATTTTCATTCAATTTTGTTCTTGTCCAGTTCTTGTTCATTTCAAGTTGGTAGATTCGGTATATCTTCATATTTTCTCACCAGACCTTGTGGATCTATTTTTTCATTGTGGATATGTTCATTTTCCTTATTTCAGGATTTCAACTCGATTATATCTTTTTTCTAGAAATTTATCACTTTTGGATTAAGTGACAGTTTCTAGAATTTGCACTAGAATAATTTCAAAGCTAACAACTAGTTTGATCTCTCATGGATATTCAGTGTAACTTGTGGATCCTTACGATGTTTTTCAAATTTTTTCATGGAGTGTCCCTAACCTCAATTTATGTCCACACTTCATCTTATACACCTTCCGAGGAGAAATTCAAATTTGAGGCTGACCTATTCATGCACACACAACCTTTCCTTCCTCAGAGATTGTAATGATCTTTGGATGATGTGGATGATTCTAGATCTCACATGTGATATAAATCAATGTAACCGATCATTAAGAAGGTAGTTAGAATTAATATGGGATTCGCTCTATAATATTTTGGCTCACATTAAGGAGCATGTACGTATATTGTATTTTGAGCATGTTGCATTAGGCCTATGATTCCAATCTATAAACCTGGATGTTGTTGGTTGTATGTAATTGAATTTTGTGATAACAAGATTGTTTAATTCTGCATTTACCTCCATATTCTGAGTGTCTTCTATTGTGTAACTCCTGTTGCATAGTTTGAACTATTCTCTTTGAGGACCCTCCTATCGTGACTATGCCATATATTGTACTTTTAAATAGATTAAATACATTTTTTCATATTGCTCAAGTGTGTTATTAATTGAAATTGATTTCAATTTTCCTTTTATAGATCCTTAATCTATCATCACAAAAAGGAGATCCCATGCAAATTCAACCTACACAACATGGAATACTTGGTGAAAATAGGTAATTATTAGTTAAATTATATTTAAATACATGTTTTGATTATATATTGATATTTCTTGTACATTAATAGTTAAAATTGATTTATTATCTTTTTTTACATCCTTAAGCCATCACCATATTGATCTCATACTTTAAAACAAAAAGGAGAGGATGTATATTCAACCTACACACATGTGTGGAATAATTTTAAATACAGGTACTTGAGTTGTGTACATATAGATAGTTTTATATAAATTAAAATATGTATGTTGTGATGATTTCATTGATATTGCTTGTACTTTTTTGATATTAGGTGGTGTGAATACCTACTACATTCCAGGCACAAGTTTCAGATGTTCTTGAGATGACATAGCCAAATTTTGTAAAATTTGTTTTGAGTTCACATATATGTACATATATATGCTAGCATATGGCTTGTAAGTGTTGTCATTGATGGAAACCCAAGTCATGCATTATAATTTTGGTTCCTACTGGTAAAACAAAATAAAGAATAGGGCATCCAGTTAAACAAGCATAAAATTTGATCTAAACACCTTACCGAGTAGATATTTTGGGTTGTGGATCTTTGAGGAAGGTTTTTTTATGCATTTAGTATCTTGGTTTTGATGCACACTCACTAATACACAATCTAGAAGATTCGATGCAATAATTTGTTGATTATTTCTTTGAGAAGGTTGATCCGAAAAGGATGGTAATTGTGGATGTATAAGATATAATTAATTATAAGTCTTCATTCTCAATTAAGTGTTATTTGGTTCCTCTCTTTTTCTTAACTGAAGTTGGAGGATGTGCATAAAGATTTAGTGATGGATCTAGTCAACAAAATCAAAATTATCTTAATATTTTATAAAGCCAACTGATGGATGAATAAATCCTTGATTGTAGATATATATATATATATATATATATATATATATATAAGAGATTGGTTTTATCATTTAGTATGCGATGGGAGTGTGTGTGTCTATGTAGATGTGTGAATTGTAATATTCAACAATGTAGTAGTGTGAATTTTATTATAAGTAATGCAAAGAGTAGAAACGAGCAGAATAGAGAAGAGCGAAGTGTAGAGACATAAAGAAGATCCATAATTAGATCTATGAGCTTCAACGGAACTGTCACCTGGCATAAGTAGATGCTACTATCTAATTTCACCCCTTCAGATGATTTTGATCTAAATTTTGTAAGGCAGTAAGACTTTATCTTTGAGAAGTGAGCTATAGGTAGTGTGCCTAAATGCAAGTCCATTCCTTTTGTAAGCAACTATATTTGAGTACTCAAATTTTGGATTAACCTCCATTATGGTTTTTCCCCTAATAGGGTTTCCACACAAAAATTTGTGTTCTGGTGTTATGAATTTTGACTTTGAATGCATACATCTTTTCCTTAATGCAATTATGGAATGGTTTCAAGTTTTAGATTGATGGAGTTTAAAATTGTTGAACACTAATTCAGTCCCCCTCTCAATGTTCCCTTGAGTCCAACAATTGGTATTACAGCAAGTTCCTCTAAAAAAATTTTGTAGCTTGAGGTGGATCTTGGAATGTGATGGACTATGGTAGTCTTCAACAAAAAAATTTGGTGGCACTTGATGACCTTGATCAGTCTAAAGAAGAAGTACAAGAATTGAAAGAAAATATTAGAGATGTTGAGAAATCAATCCAGTAATTGAAGGATCGGATAGTTAAATCCAAGGTGAAGAGGAAAGATCTATGTGATCATATTAAACAAAAATAAAGTGAAAACATGGATGATGCTCGCTTGAATCAAACCTTGAAGGAGATAACCGAAGAATGTGAAAAGATTGCTAGAGACAATATAAACCTTAAACATGAGATGGAATCTATGATGCTGAATATGACTAAATAAATTGAAGAAAGGAAGAAAAATGAGGAAAATCTTGCTTAGACCCTGAAAGAGAAACCTAATGAATACATTATAATAAATGGGGAATTCACTCAATTGGAAAGTGAATTACAAAGAGCTAGAAAAAATGAAGAAGAACTCGGTAAGCAGATTACTACTCTTAGGAATGATCTTGTCATTGCAAATGAATACAAAGAAAATTTTAAGATTATTTTAGTAAAGCTTGATGAGCTGACTCAAGGACAAAAGAGTGGAAATGATAAGAGAGGTCTTAGATATGAAAATGGGGAAAGTTCAAGATCGGGACAAAATAATTTCAGACATAGTAGAAATGGAAGGTATCCAGTAAGACAACCTAATGCACAAAATTTTAATAGTTATTGTTTTTCCTATTATAAGTTTGGTCATATGGTTGCTTAGTGTAGAAATTTGAGGTCAAAAGTTTCATCATTTCTGGTTAGTGTTTCAATTGCAAAAAACCTGGTCCTAAATCAATTGAATGTAGAAATATGTCAAGTCACTCTATTGATAGAAGAAATGTTGAATGCTATGCATGTGGGAAATTTGGGCATATTTCTAATCAATGTAGATCTAGAAGAAGTCATTGGAATGATTGTTTAGGACAAGAAAGCATTGTGTGTTACAACTACAACAAGTATGGTCATATTGCAAGATTTTGTAGAAACAAAAATATAGAGAGAAGAGGTTTGGTATACAGAGAAAAAAATATAGAGAAAAATGACAAAGGGAAACAAAAGGTAACTACGGATGAAATCAAAGATCAGTTGAATAAGACATGGGTAAGGAAAACTGATTCTGATACTAGAAATGGTTTTGTACTTGAACCTTCCTTCGGTAACTCTTCTGGTAATTGATTTCAGGCCACTGGCCTAGGGGGAGTCTTTCAAGAAAACCCTTCCTCCACTATCTTGGATGGTACTAGAACATAGAGAATAGTCAAGAAGGTGTACTTATGGGGTACAAATTTTTTGGATAACTTTAGCAAAGAGAACTCAATCAATTCATATGTCTGAAGAAGATTTTTCTGTCGTCCTTTGGGAAAATAGAGTCTTCAGAAAACTTAGGGAAAATGAATTTATTGCACATGTGTGAGCTATAAAAGTTAAGTCGAAACTGTCATTTTTCACTTTAAATCAAAGAAGACAAGTAAAGCACTCAATAGGCAGATTATGAAGCAATAAAATTGATTCATCAGCAAATCTTGAAATGTATCAGGTATTTCAAATTGTTGTGAAATTCTTCATACAATTTAGTGTGTGGTTGCAATCCCTAATAACGGAAAGGAAAAATGGAAAAAATCGAAGGCTCAATCACTCTAGATGAATATAATAGTGCAAATATTAGGTCTATGAGGAATTTTTTACTCCCCGATGAATTAAAGCAATTGAGCGAAGCTAAGCATGCAAATTTGGATGTGTGGAGTGAGTTTCCATACTTTGAGAATGTGGAATTTGTGAAATTAATATTAAGAAAATTACATGATGATATTTTAACTTTGGACAAACATTACATCATTTCAAAAGAGGCAATTGAGAACTTAACTATATTTTTCGAAGTTAAAGATGTTCCCAAGAAGAAATCTATTTGGAACAAAGAGGTTGAAACCCTAACTAGAATAATTAGAGATCAGAGAGCTCTGATGATTGCAACAATCAAGAATCCCTTTATGAACTACATTACACATGGAATAACATATAAAATATTCTATAGAAATTGAGAAGGAGCTACATCAACTAGTGCAGTGTACATTGCTCACAAAATGATAATTAAAGGTCAGGACTTTGACCTATGCAGGTTGTCAAAGGATCAGCTCATGGAGAATGTACAAATAACAAAGGAATCAGGTTATTCATTTAGGTTTGGCACTTTAATCATATGTCTAGAATGTATTTCTTGAATTTATTGCTGAAAATCAATAATGTAGTATGGAAATCAAACAAACCAGTATGCAATTAGATATACTCTTATTCTATGATCTTGGTTAACTAGGATTTAGAATTTGAAAATTTCTTTAAGAATGTGCTTGAAAATTTTGGATCAGTCAATATTTCCCCTTTGGTAAGAATAATGAAAGTTGGTTCCTCTTCTAGTAGCAGTGATAGAAAACAAAAAAGAGGAAAGGAAATTGCTAAATACAACCCTCCAGAAAGGAAAGTTCATAGGATTGAGGGAAAAGGAAAAGAAAAAGAAATTGTGGACATTCTAGACAAAGAATCTGATGAAGAAACTGAGAATCCACTAGAAAATGTAGTGAGGAAGAAGAAGATATGACAAAAGAAAAGCTACAATAGCTTATTCAAGGTGTAGGTGGCATACGAAAAATTGCAAGGTTATGGTCAGTCAGACCATCATATTACCAAGACTTGATTCTAGAAGTTCTAAATGCTCATGTTGAGCACTATAAGATAAGATTGGAAATTCTGAAGGAAATTCTTCCCAAAGAGATGATTGAGTGCAAAAAAGAATCAATGGGCTTTAAGGACAAAGGAAAAGAAGAAGGTGAAGTTGTCTCTCACATGAAGGAAAAATTTAGACTATCCCTTTTGAAGCTAAAGAAGAAAATGAATGAATTGAGGCAATGCATAAAATCAGCCACATGCATCTACAACTATTGCATCCATTGGCCCCATGCAGTCAAAAATTACAAAGAGAAGTTGGATTAGATTGAAACAAAATTGAATGACATTGGAAAAAGCTTTGACATATCTCAGGATCTAGATGGAATCATTGAGAAAAGAATTCGGGAGCTACAATCAAAACACACAAAATTCAACTCTCCAAGAATGTACTTGTTGATACTTTTTGGAAGGTAAAGGATCTAATTAAATGCAGGCTGGAGTAGATGGTGCAAATATTGAAGAATGGTGAGAAACTAGAAGAATAAATTAAAATTCTTGAATCTCTCATTGAGATTATTAACAAGACTTCCAAGAACAATAGCTTGATCATTATTATTGGAATTACAATAGATGGTTGGAAGAAGTTCCTTCCAAAAGTGAAGAAAAACCATAAGATAATATTCTAAAGGTAGCAGTTAGTTGTTTTCAAGTTTTTGAAATTTTGATCAAAGGAGGAGAACTGTAGGCATATATATGTGTTAGATTTTTGAAGCATTGAGGATTTTGAGCACATATTCTATCTCTATTTTATCAATATCACTTTTTGTATTTTTGGAAAATGGCATCCATGCTTTGTCATTGATGTCAAAGGGGGAGAGAATGCAGTGAAAAATTCCTCATAGAGGAACAAAAGAAAGCAATATAGGAGGAGATAATTCCTTATAAATCTGAAGGGGAGAAAGTGCAATAAATTTTTTGGCAATGTACCTATAATGATTCTGACACTTAGTAATTTTTCAGTAAGTTTTTCCATCAATGCCAAAGGGGACGATTTTTGGCATATGGCTGGGGAGATTGTTGGCATATGAATTTTAAGTGTTGTCAGTGATGGCAACCCAAGTCATGCAGTATAATTTTGGTTCCTACTAGAAAAAAAAATAAAGAATAGGGAATTTGATTAAACAAGAATAAAAGTTGATCTGAACACCTTATTGGGTAGATATTTTGGGTTTTGGATCTCTCAGGAAGGTTTTTTCATGCTATCAATATCTTGTTTTTGATGTGCATTCACTGGTACATGGTCTAGAAGATCTGGTGCACTAATTCGTTGATTATCTATGCGAGAAGGATGACCCGATAAGGATAGTAATTGTGGATGTATAAGATATAATTAATTATAAGTCTTCATGCTTGATTAAGTGTTATTTGGGTCCTCTCTTTTTCTTAACTAACTTTGGAGGATGCACATAAATATTTAGTGATGGATCTGGCTGACAAGATAAAAAGTAACTTAATATTTAATAAAGTCGACTGATGGATTAATAAATCCTTGGTTGCGAATATATATAAGATATTTTTTTATCATTTAGTATGTGATGGGAGTGTGTGTGTGTAGATGTGTGAATTCCAAGATTCAACAGTGCAGTAGTGCGAATTTGATTATAAGTAATGGGAAAAATAGAAAAGAGTAGAACAAAGAAGAGAAAAGTGCATAATCAAAAAGAAGATCCATAATCGGATCTGTAAGCTTCATCGAAATTGTCACCTTGCATAATTAGATGCTACTATCTCAGTTCACTCCTTCAGATGGTTTTAATCTAAATTTTGGAATGTAGTAATCCTTTCTCTTTGAGCACTGCGCTCTAGGTAGTGCGCCTAAATGCAAGTGCATTCATTTTATAAAAAAATATATTTGAGTAATCAAATTATGGATTAACCTCCACCATGGGTTTTTCCCTAATAGGGTTTCCACGCAATAATTTTTGTGTTATGGTGTATGCATGTTGATTTTGAATGCATACATCTTTTTATTAATTCAATGATGAAATGGTTTCAAGTTTTAGATTGATGGAGTTTAAAATTGTTGAACACTAATTCAACCCCCCTCTTAGTATTCCCTTGATTCCAACAACATACTTACACAATTAAACATTGTTTAGAAATTACAAATACATGTACATACACAATTATACTCTATATACTTTTATGTATCAAGAATTGTATTCTATTTTATTTTTTGTTAAATGTGCATGTTTTCCTACTTTGAAACTTTACATTTGATTGTATAATCACTAAATATCATGTACAAATTATTGTTAAATCAATTATATCAATTTTTATTACTTCTTTGATCCCCTTAAGACATCCCCTTAAGATGTTTTAGGACATATCCTAAATATTATACTTAATTATATCATTTTCTATGATGAGTCACCCTAAAGTATAATATTTGTTTATATCAGTTAATATTTATAATTAATTATACTCTTATTTGATCCCCTTAAGACATCATATTAGGACCCCTTAAGACATCCCCTTAAGAAGTTGTATTAAGACATATCCTAAATATTATACTTAATTATATCATTTGTTATGATGAGTCACCCTAAATTCTAATATTTTTTTATATCACTTAATAGTTGTACTTAATTATACTCTTGTTGGATTCCCTTAAGATATCATATTAGGACCCCTTAAGACATCCTTTTAGGACCCCTTAAGAATTTCATACCCTCAAGACGTCCATAGGTGAAGATGTTTTTTATTATTCGATTTATATTTTGAAATAATTTGGTTTGTGATGTTGTTAATTACATGGAAACTTGTAGATTAACCTAGTTGTCTCTTTTGAAAGAGGATGTGACTCCCATTCCAACAAACAATACCAGAAGAAAGGGTGGATTTAGAGGAAGAAGGATGGAGTATTTTTTTTGGATGCTATTGTTTGTTTCGATAGCTTACAAATTAGTGTTTTTTGTGGAACATGAGGTCAAGAGGAATTTTTAAAAAAATGTTTTTTCTAGCACTTTGCATGATTTTTAAATATGGGAGTACATGATTTAATTTCAAAACTTTATCCTATTTTTGGATAACTAAGTTGAATGAATTTTATTTAATTTTATGTTTTAAAAGAACTAGGAAATATGGTGTATACTTATAGAAATTTCTTTTGGAAAAACTCGTTGCATTTTGATTGGTATTTATGTTTAGTTTATAGAATTTATTATTGATTTTGTTCTCTAATCTTGTATTGTATTGTTTATTTCTTAAAATCTCACCCTTTGTGGTATATAAATGGATTGCTTTCAAGTTTGTAGATTATGATTTATTTTCTTATTTTATTAGATAAATTGTGTATTAGGACCCCTTCAGACATTCTATTAGGACATGAATTAAATAAGTTCAAACATTGACTAATTATCACTAATTATTAAGTCCATGAAACCAATATGTATTAAGTCCATAAGAGTACAACCCATGAAATAAATTCAATGAAACCAATATATATTAATTCCATAAGAGTACAACCCATAAAATAAACTCCATGAAGAAAAATATTAAGTCCATGAGAAACCAAATAGGTAGTCCATGAAATAATCAAATGCAACCCATGAAATCATGTCTAACTCATATCATCTCTATAATTAAGAGACCTCTTCATACCATGTGAACTACATGGATGACCTGGACCACTCTGTACAAGAGAAAGATGAAATCATATGTAAGATAATTAAAAATGATTTAATGAAAATTTTATTTATAATTCATTATAAAATTAAATTACCATGGTATCTAGGTCTAGATGCTTTATTGAACCTAGACCAACCTCTAAATGATTTGAATCAATCTACATATACAAGAGAAAGAAAGTTGAAATTCGATGAAAGACTACAATTAAAAATGATTTAATTCAATTTAATTTATAATTTATCATATTTAAATTGTACCATATGAGGTTGTGCACCCTATATTCTATGACCTGTTTGTACATGCTCAGCTATAGGATGTGTCTCATGCTATAAAATAAAAATATTGTTATTCAATTTCTAATTTAATTAAAGTTATTCACAATGTATAATTTGTAATTGACTTCAAATATAATCAAAAAATAAAATTACCATAAGATCTAGAGCCTACTCTACAACTCCTCTTGGAGGTGTAACTATGAATGAGTCATGGTAATTCGCACTAACAAAGTCCTAAAACATCAAATTTAAAGAATGTATAATTGAATTAGGTTAAAAAAATGTATTCATGTTTGCACATTTTTTGTAGAAATTTCTTTAAACAACCTAAAATTTAGAGGCCTCATGAGTAGCCACAACATCTAATGTTTTTCCGATGCCCATTCTCATTATCATATCAACCTAGACATACATATAGACATTTAATGCTTATAATATTTACAAGTGTACATGCACATTTGATATATAGTGAATTCAAAATTCATAATTGTAACTATAGGAATGCAAGTTAAATAATTTACAATATAAATGTACCTACCCCTGATCTATGATGCTCAATAGTGGAGGAATTCTCGACAACCCTTCAGATGGAATCGACATGGAAGTCGATTGACTCCATTGATCCAACATAAATATTTAAAACATATGTTCATGATTGAATTATAAATTTAAAATTCAAGTTAAAAATTATTTCAAATATAATTTTAAAATTTAAAATCTAAATACCCCATAAGGGTTGCTGACTAGGACTAGTGTTGACATTTGTACTCATGGTGTAGATGGTTGCCCCATCATTAGTGTCATCTATACACCAAATAGTTTGATTGTAAAAATGTATTGCAATTATATATATATGTTCATTAACATTCTTATAAATTCAACATGTGGATGCATATTTAAATCTATGTCACACTCTCCTTAGGGTGATGGTCTATAGTAATAAATTCTAAGAATAAACTGAGGTGACTTGATGATCCACCATAATCTCCATGTCCACTGGAACTAGGTGTGGCCCGATTAAGTCCCTGACATAGCTAATGACAACTATTACATACATGTGGTGTCGACACTCATGGAGTGGTAGTAGGATCAACTCCATAGATTTTGACCTCTCCATCATCATGGTATCTATGCTCCCTAGCTTCTCTCACAAAAGCATGTTGATCAAGGTCTACTGCAAGCGTACTTAGGGATTCTAATGTTAATAAAACTGCATGTTGATGCATAGGTGCAAGAATCATAGGACCAAGAGGAGAAACAAGGGGTCGTACATGCATGGGGCATTTGGGATAAAACCTTGCCCCCAATCTCTATTATGGCATGCCACCACCAACACCCTGAAATTATTTAAAATCAAAATAATTGGGTTGTTTCCCCAAAACAAACTCTACATATAGTTTCCTCAAAAAATATAATGGGACCTCCAGATTAGCATGTGGTGGACTATCAAATACCATATACCATGGATCCCAAAAATGTGCATTTTTTTGTGGATGTACACACCATCTCATGGATATTCTAGATTTACTAGAAGGAATGGGTTGCTAAATATTAGGGTCGATAAAATAAGGCGCTAGATCAAGTACAATAAAAGCCACTCTTCTAGGCCTTCTCACTCATCCCAAGTCTAAACGAGCCCTTGTGTCTATGAGTGAGGATTAAATTATCTTGATTAATGTGAATGCATCCTAATCATCTAAGTACATTAATTTAATTATCACTTGATTAACTCATTTTTCAAGGTTACCCGGTTTACCACTTTGGGCGTCGGCCCCTAACAAAAGCCACTCTTCTAATGGACAACGCACTCACAACCAATCATCAAGGGAAACACAAGTGCATACAAACTAGGCATCATAACCACTCCAACACAAGGAGGATACAAATAATAGAAAGTCACTCCAAACATCTTGGAGGCAACAATCACATAGTCCACTCCTTTCACAGGAGGCAACAAGATGAAACCACATCACAAGGTCACTCTATACAAGGAGACAGGGATCCCATAATTCGCTCCTAAACCAAGGAGGTGCAAACATCCCCGTTCATGAAAATCGGGTAAAACTGAAAATACGCCATGCACTACCCAAGGGAAAACAACTGGATGGCATAAAGATTCAACAACCCTTATCCTCTAAGTTCTTCTGGAAGACTTATAATTTAGGACTAACATTAAATCCCAAAACCAACAATGCAACTTGACGACATAGCAACAAAAGCATTCAAGTCATCAATCAAATCTAATATTTGGATTTCCTAAATCCATACTCATTCAATAGGTAGTGTTGACAAAGTCAAAGACACGATAACTAGATCATCTAAAATAATCATAACCTCTATTTCCCTTTTCATTATTGGAAATCTAAAACAATTAAACTTACTTCCCTTTACTGAATACAGAGAATTAAATCCTTTAAGATAATCATGAGGAAGATACTATATTAATCCATATCTCCATCAATCACAATGATTCAATTAATCTAAATAGAAATTAATTAAATAACATAATTGATTGCCTCATCAATAAAACAACTTCTTAATTTACTTTTAAATCGACACAAATCCATGCAAGTAAACTCTTTCCATTTCCTAACCAAATTTTACATTTCATTCAATTTCCTACTTAGAACATGCAATCACTTTAATATAATAAAATATCTTTCTCTATACATTTTCTACACATACTAATCATTTCTTTTAAAACACTAATAATACCCAATTTGCGAATAACATAATACAATAAAATAAAATATTATTTATTCTCTCAAATGGATATATACCTTCAATATATATATACTAAATATAAATTAATATATTTAAATATATTTAATCATTAACATATCTTCTATTTTTTATAGAATATCAAATTGATTAATTCAAAATAAAATATCCTTTATCATCAATATTCCAAAATATAAATATATTTTTCCAATTAAATCAAATTAATAATTGGACCTTTTACATATGAATTTAAATTCCACAATTAAATTTTAAATTATGCATTCTTTAAATCAAATATTTAACTCCTTCAATTAAACTTTAACATGCCATTTTAAAATAAACAATAATTTCCCCATATGTTTATAATTTCAATTCCACTAATCTAATATACAAATTTTATTTAAAATAATATAAATAAATACAATAATTTAATATTATAAATTATAATATAAAATATTATTAAATAATATTTTAATATTATAATAACAATACATAAAATATTAATATTTATAAATATGAATTTATTATTATTTTATTTTCAAAGTAGCCATGGGAAAATAACTTAATAGCAGTCTCATGTTTCAAGCATGACTCAAAAAGTGCGATCTCGGTATTTGTAATTTTTTGAAAGGGATAAGAAAATTTCAAAATGCAAAAACCCTTTAAATTTCCTGACAACCCAGTTTGTGAAAGTGAAGTTATTGGTGACGCAACCAGACCATTTTACCATGAAAAATATAACTATACTGCAATTTTAAAATCCATTTTTTTAATAATAAACAGAAGGTTTCATTTTCTAAAAACATTCTAAAAGCATTGTTCAATCTCTATTTTTGATTTTCAATAACAACAAAATTGATTTCCCCAAATAATTTAAATTCAACTAAGGTTTTCACAATTTTCACTCAAGAATTTTCACAAGCAAAGGTTGTAAATTTATTTAATTCTTTTCTTCTAATATCAGATTTGTTTTCTAAAACAGATTTAACAAACAAATCTTTAATCACTATTATTTTAAGAAAAACAATCAAGAACAATAAAATACAAAGAGGAAAACCTGGTACAAGAAGTTACAGGAAGAGATGAATTTCTGATGCAAGCCTCCTCCAAAGATTTCCTAAATTTTTTTCAATCCTCCAATGAATCCAATCCAAAATCCAACAAATGCAAACAATATTTCCTTCAATCAATTCTACAATCAAACTTTCTTCAACCCCTTGTGCAATTTTTCCAAAATTTCTTCCCTGCTGTAAAAATGTATTTTTCTAAAAACTTTCTGCCCTAAAATTAAAACATGTATTCTTTAGAAATCACAAATACATAATACAACCCTAATTCACAGTACATGCAAATTAGATATTTCAATTTCAATTTCAATTTAAATATTTACAACCCTAATTCACATTACATGCAGATTAGATATTTCAATTTCAATTTCAATTTCAATTTCAAATTTCAATTTCAATTTCACTTTCAATTTCAAATTTCAATTTCAATTTCACTTTTCGAAAACCCACTTTCAATTTAAAATGCAATTTCAAATAATAAATTAATTTTCAAAGTTGCAACCAATTTTCCAAATAAACATTTAATTACAATTTCTAATTTAATTCCCACACATTGGAATTAAATTCCAAAATTAATTCTAATTCTTTTATTTCCTTTCATTCTATTGCATCACGTTTAATTAATTAATTTAATTATTTAATAACTAAATTCAACCCCCTTGGATCAAATTTAATTAATTAAATAAACTAAATATAATTAATTAATTTAAATATAAACTTTTATCCACATTGCATTATTTAAATTAAATAATCATCAACATAATTTAAATGCAATTATTCTAAATATCTATTTCCAAAACAAGAATTCTTCAAAATTAAATAACATTAAAGCAAGACAGACAATGACTCGACACACACAACTAACGACACACTAAGGCTAGGGTGTAAACTTGACACATGTTATCTAGCTACTATCTCCCGTTCAACTTAACCGTTGGATCAACATGCTCAAACCTGTGAAACCAGGTGGAGTCGATGTCATGTACCTGCAATCTTGCAACCAAGTAAACAACATCATACAATATATCCAGTATATAATACACACCATGAAGAAGGAATTACGGATTCGTAGGGCGCTCGCAAGCGAGTGATGCAAAACCATTCTCTTCACCAATACACTCATCGAAATTGACACTTCCATCATAATCCAGTAATCTCATAATAACATCTCATGTTAACTCTACAACATCATTAATCCACAATGCATATGAAACAATAATCAGATAACTACATCCCACAATAATAGTTGTTACTCAATAGTAATGATCAAAACATCATAACAAAATGTATCCAGTATCAAAGTAACTGCAACCAAACATAGCATAAAGCAACTTGAACAAGAAGCAAAATGGAGGGGTATTACAAAATACCTTAAACCATTCAATATAAATGGCCTAATTGAATGCAAATGATAAAATGTGTAAGCCTCAATTATGTCTAAGGAATTTTACTTGAATGAAAAAATAATTAACTATTAATATAGGATGACTTAAGGGAATCTATAAATACAAAATGACATGGCTTAAGGGAATAAAATTTGGTGAAGTTTCCCAAGGCAACCAAATTTCATTAAGGTCCTAGGACAAAATTAATTCTTTAGGGTAACTTACGGTTTAGAGTTTAGAGTTTAGGGTTTAGGGTAATAGGATGGCTTAAGGGGATCTATGTCGTAAGGTCCTAGGAAAAACTGACATGGCTTAAGTAAATGAAATTTGGTGAAGTTACCCAAGGCAACCAAATTTCATTAAGGTCCTGGGACAAAATGATGGCTTTAGGGATTAGGGCTTAGAGTTTAGAGTTTAGGGTTTATGGTAATAGGATGGATGAAGGGGATCTATTTAGTAAGGTCCTAAGACAAAATGGTATTTCTTAAGGGAATAAAATTTGTTGGAATTTTCCAAGGTAGCCAAATTTCATTTTAATGTACTAGGAAAAAATGAATGCTTTAGGGTTTAGGGTGAAGTTTGGGTGGCCCTTGGAATAATGGACTTGCAAGTTAGTGAACAATATTTTCTTGTGAAGTAGTTGATTGAGATAGCTATTGTTTCGATTGACCAGCCTCTCATGAAATCTGATTAATATTATAATATTGTAAGATATTATTATTGTTAAATTTGGTTGCCTTGGGAAACTTCACCAAATTTTGAGAACTTCTTTGATCCCCTTAAGAAATCGGTTTATAGTATAGGGTGATAGGATGGATTAAGGTTATCTATGTTGTAAGGTCCTAGGAAAAATCACATGGCTTAAGTGAATAAAATTTGGTGAAGTTTCCTAAGGCAAGACAATTTCATTAAGGTCCTAGGACAAAATGACGGCTTTAGGGATTAGGGTTTAGAGTTTAGAGTTTAGGGTTTAGGGTAATAAGATGGCTTAAGTGGATCTATGTAGTAAGGTCCTAGGAAAAAATGACATCACTAAAGGGAATAAAATTTGGTGGAGTTTCTCAAGGAAAATGAATTTTATTTTAAGGTCCTATGACAAAATGAATGCTTTAGGGTTTAGGGTTTAGAGTTTAGAGTTCAGGGTTTAGAGTTTAGGATTTAGGGTTTAGGGTTTAGGGTGAAGTTTGTAGGGTGGCCCTTGGAATAAATTAATTACAAGTTAGTCAAAAAAAAATCTTATAGAATAGTGAATTGAGACAACTCTTGTTTCAACTGACCAACCTCTCATGAAAACTCATTCATATTATAATCTTGCAAGATCTTAAATTATTGTTAGATTTGGTTGCCTTGGGAAATGAGAAATTTTTGAGAACTTCTTTGATCCCCTTAATACATCAGTTTAGGATTTAGGGTAATAGGATGACAAGTAAAGGGGTTAATATTTTGATTCATCACATATGCAAGAACATTAGCTTATGAATATTTTTGATTTTATGAATAGACTGACTATTTTCGTAATAGAAACACATAATTATGTATTATTAAGATTGAATTTGATGTATACTTTAACTTGATATTTTTTAATTGAATATAAGATTATTTTATTTAACATGTTTGGGTATGTTTAGGATCATGATGGGCCAAAAAGTGGTGATATGTAAGTAATATGATGGCCCATGTCAAAGACGACTTTTTTTTAACCCCAAATTGATGAAACGAAAAGGGTTTTAAAGGAGATTCTCAGCTTTCCACCAATATAAATTATTATTTAATTTGAATTTAATAAATAATTATTATTCATTTTCTATTTGAAAAATGACTAAAGTCCTGATTGATAGGTTGATTGAAAAACATCTATAGCATTCAAATTGTATCACATTTTTTGAATATGAAACATGCATCACATTCTATGCCTTTCATACTATAGGATTAAAAAAAATAAAAAAATTCATGAAGTTTTGACCAAGTTAAGGTGGTCAAACATACGAGGTTTTATATTTTTTTAAAGTTGTAATAAAAAATTCATAATTAATTATTTTATTCAAAAAAAATTACAAGAAAATATGCATCACATTGAGACATGAGTCCTCTACTTATATCTAAAATATTATCATTTTATTGTGGTTAGGGTGGTCAGACAGACACCTACTTCTTACTTTTTCCTTGAAATTTAAGTACTATTGCATTGAAATTTCAAATTTTCACCAAATAGATTTTTTTTAAAAAAACCTCGTAGTTTAGAAACTACATTCAATTTTATATAAATTCTATTCTTACATATTTTTGAAATAACATAGATAACTTATTCAAATTTTTATGTCAAGTTTTCCAACTCTAATTTTATGAATTTTGATCGCCACTTAAGGGCCTTTTTTTTTCCATGATGATCCTGCACATACCCGTTTTTCATTAAGATTGATTATATACACGTTTGGAATTGAAAGAACCTAAAAGAAAGAAATGAAAAATATTTAGATTCTTTTAGTGTCTAGGTAACTGGTGCAAATTGAGATTTTTTGACTAAACTAGAAGTCTAATTAACAACTAACTGACTAGAATCAGAGTTAAGATTCTAGAAAGACAAGAGACAACACATGCAAACAAGAAATGGAAACAAGGCATGAATAAGAGAGATCAACACATAAAATAGAAATGAATGCAAATATTATCAAATTAACTGACAATTGGAAATGAATTGTAGAGGGATTTAGAAATTTGCTAACTAAATTTGCAAAAAACATTGAAAATTCATCAATTGTAACTATTGTTTAACATATTGTTTCTAGTCTAATCATAATTTAAAATTGAAAGTAAAGTTTAACATATTGTTTTATATTCTAATTATATCTATGTTCATAACGTTTAATTGATTATGTCTCTTGATGAATACACATTTAATAAATGTATGATATTTATCAAATCCTATTTCATTGTTAATATCAAGGACCCTAATTTACTATGTATCAACATAAATCTATGAAATAATTTATTGCATAAGCATGCCTACATACTTGTCTCCATACAATGCAAATTAAATTTAAAAAATTTAAGCAATACAAATTATTTTTTTCCACTAACAAATATTTTTGAGCTCGAAATTGAGGTTTTAAATTGAAAAATGATTTGTTTGATTTCAATTTAGGGTTTTAGCAAAAAAAAATATTTAAATTCAATTTAGGGATTCAAGAAGAAATTAGGGTTTTCAATGCAATTTTTTTTGTTTCATTTCAAACTAGGGTTCTCAAATCCTTTTTGTTTGATTTGAATTTAGGGTTTCAAAAGAAATTAAAATTAGGTTGTCAAATACATTTTTTTAATTCCATTACAATTTAGGATTTTAAAATGATTTTTTTTTTTTGTTTCCTTTCTATTTAGGGTTTTCAAATGCAATTTTTTTTGGTTTGATTGAATAATTTAGGTTTCAAAAGATAAATTTTGTTCTTAAGATATGATTTAAGGTTGATTTTTTTGTTTCTATTCAATATCTTGAAGGTTTCATTTCATTTTTTCTTCTCCTTCTACAAATCATCATTTCAACTATTTTAGGTAAATAAAATACATAAAACGCTAAATAAATTGAAAAAAAAAAATGCTAAAATCTATTAATGTATGAAAAAAGAAAAAAGATTAGGTATGGAGGCACACTTGGAGGTCACTTTTGTCATTGTTTTATCTGCCAAATCAAGCTCCCATGCTCTATGAATAATTGAGTTTTGTTTGTTTTTAAAAATAAATACCACTTTAAAACGAGATCCAGTTTGTAAAGATTGGGATCTCATTTCCCAACCATTGATTGAAGACTCATAAAAAAATGAGATCTATTTTTTCTAAAAGTAGGCTCTTGATTAGAATTTAGGCTTGGGATCTCGAATCTAAATGAGATCCTACTTTTTAAAAGCGAGATCTAATTTATGAAAAAATAATATCACGTTTCTCGCAAGTTGATTTCATTTTTTTGCCTAAGGAAAAAACTCCCATGTTTGGTGGACTCATCTTTGTGATTTTACCCCAATGACAATCAAATGATGCAATCCAATTTTTATTAGGTAATTTATCTTTTAAATTCTTTAGTTGTGGAGGAATTTTCCATTATACTTCAAGATGTCCAAAAAGAGCTAAGTGGAAAAAACAAAACAGATTAAACAAAGAAAACAAAGGTAAGAAGATCAACATAGCATACTATGCGAATGAAAATGCTAGTATTTTTGGTGATGAATCTAATTATGGAGATTTTAATGATGATGAATGCTTGTTCTTGGCTATAAAAGATGAATCTAATTCTGCTAACATTGAAAGACAAGTGAGAGAAAATGCTCTAGAAAGGAGTGAATGTATAGTTATTTCTTCTCTACATGCTAAACAAGAAAAGAATTTTTGGGTTGTTGATAGTGGTTGTTCACATCACATCACTAGTGATAAGAGTAAGTTTGTTAATCTTGAAAATTATGTTTGTGGCTTGGTTAAATTTGGAGATGATACTGATGACAAGATTTGAAGGAAAGCATAATACTAATGATTCATACTATGTTAAGGGTTTAAGGAATAATCTTTTAAGTGTTGGACATATATGTAGTAAAGGATATAATCTTGTTTTTGAGGATGAAAGATGTGAAATTAGGAAAGGATCTAGAATAGTGATTGTTGATGGTAAGAAGTCTGAAGGGAACATTTACCAACTTAAGGGTGTTGATGGACATTTCTTTATGACTTAGATTAATGATAGTTGGTTATGGCACCAAAGGATGTGTCATATGAATTTTGATAATTTTGCAAGAATCAATGTTGTGCATGTTGTAAGATATCTATCGAGGATTACAAAGCCTGTTAATGTTGTAGTCAATGTAAATAGTATTACCCAGGTTTGAGGCATAAAAACAAGGATATGGTTCCTATTTCACACTTGCTATGCTCAAAGACACCTTAGAGATCTCAATCCAATAAAGAAAGGACCTGGTGAGATCTGAAAATAAGGTAACCTAGGATATGATTTCAGATTACAAGAAGGGGTTCACCACCCAGTAAGAACTTGGGAAGACTAATGCAATGTAAAATGCAACACTAACTCCTAATTTGATGCAATGACCTACAAAATGACGTAGAAGAGTGTGTAAAAAATATATAGAAATTTGAAAAATAGAATGTTTGAAATTGGAAACTTGTAGGGAATTGAATTGAGACTGGAAATTCTATAAATCCTAAAATTTTGGCCTACTAGGACTCATTCAAAATTTTGGGAAAATCAGTCCCAGTTCTAGGTTTTTACACAGGAGCAAGTTTTGGATAAAAGGGTATCTAAATCTACAAAGATCTTTGGGAAAAAAATACAGTGGGACTCATTCACCACTTGTGGAAAATGATTCCATTTTGGATTTTTTGGAACTTCAAGGTCTAAATCTAGTCTTTACTCTCTGCTCTTTTTGATTCTCCAGATTTTTGAATCCAAAACTTTGATTTTAGGGTTGTGGATGAAGATTTAGTGAAGATTATGATGTTGGCAATGGAGAGACAAATCCAACAAGATTTTAACCCAATCTTCAATGATCTTCAAGTCTTCAAAGCACCTGTATCTTCAATCACACAAAGAGAGAGTGTGTGTGTGTGTTGATTGTTACAAAATGGGGGTTTTCCTTGGTCAAACCCCTTTTAGGTAATTAAACCAAATGATGAAAAAATGAAATAAGGACATGAAACATGAAAAATGATACCTTGGATGATGTCTTATAAATGATGTCATATAAATTTGTAACTCAACATGAAACGGCCGTGGAGGATATAGATCTTGATCTTGGCAATAGGTGTAGAACAATGCTTGATCTTGGAATCTTAATTGCTACATGAAAACACTAGCTCAATAAAATTCTTGATGCTTGATAATATTTTAAATTAAGATAGATATTGAATTTCTACAACAATAGATGAATAATTATGCCCTTGAATTCCTTAGAAATGATATTGAAAGATATCTTGATCACCTTGTAAAGACTTGGAATGCTTAACCCTTGATTTCTTGACTTGATATCATGTAGGCTTATGCTTCTTAGGTGAAATAATGATTTGGAAGCTTGTTTATATAAGAAATGCACTCAAAAGACCATTAATTTGATCCCAAAGGCCGACATAAAATAAATTTAAACTTACAACCTAGTTTTCCCACTCAAACCTTAAAAATAGGCCCAATGGGACTAAATTGGTTGAATGAGTCCCACTTGGATGGCACTCATTCACCCAAAGTGGCAAATAGGTCCCATAGGGGATATTTTGCTAGCTAAAGTGTTAGGGAATGTGTAAATTAAGCTTATATGTTGTTATTATTGGGTTTTTGATTAAAATATGCCCCGAGATGCATAATATGGGGTCATAGGGGCCTATTAATGATGATATTGAGGTTATAAATACAAGGGGGCCCAAAATACAATGTGAAAGTGTAAATAAATACACTAAATTAAGATATAATTGGGTCTGTTTATCTTAGGAGGGCCCTAAATCCCATTTTAATGTGTAAGACACATTACAATACTAGATTAGGTCCACTTAATTAACAAGCCTCCTAAATTTAATGTGAAAGTGTAAATAAATACACCTTACAACATTAAGTTAAGGCATAATTAAGTTAATTTAGATTAAAAAGGGCCCAAGACCTAATGTGGATGTGTAAAAAACCAGACAACACTAGATCAAGGTGAGAGTAAGTATAATTTATCATTAATTATTCCTAAACCAAGCATGGAAAAGGCATTCTTTTTTCAAGACTCCAAATTCAATTTGCAAAAATTGTCAGTTTGGAAAGAAATCTAGAAAAAGCTTCAGATCAAAGGAAAAATCTACTACTAAACAATTGGATTTGATTCACACATATCTCTATGGTCCTACAAGAGTGAGAAAAATCTGATGCATTAAAAAGATTCAAGGCATTTAAGGATATGGTTGAAAATGAAGAAAACTTGAGAATAAAATGTTTAATGTTTGATAGAGGTGGTGAATTCACCTCCCATGGGTTTAGTATGTTTTGTGAAGTTCATTGAATAAAAAGTAAATTATCTACTCTTGGAACTCCTCAATACAATGGAGTTGTTGAAAGAAAAAATAGAATAGTTCAAGAAGTTGCTAGATCGATGATTAATGAAGCTATTCTATGATAGTTTTATTGGAGAGAAGCTATTAATACTATTTTTTATGTGTTCAATCGAGTTCAAGAAATAGCTAATAGTACAAAGAGCCCCTATGAGCTATGGCGTGGAAGAATTATTATATTCAAGTATTTCAAGGTATTTGGAAGAAAATGTTATATCATAAGGGATGAAGAAAATCTAGGAAAATTTGATGCTAGATGTGATGAAGTTATCTTCCATGGATACTCTACTAAGAGAAAAGATTAGAAATGTTTCAATAAAAGGTCGAGAAATATTTTTGAAAGCACAAATTTCAAAATGGATGAAGCAAAAAAGAATTCAATTGAAGTTGATGGATATGTATCAGATGAACCTGATTCCATATAAGTAGGAAAAGTTGTTGAAGAATAGGAATACAAAAATGAGGAAAATATTGAAGAAGTGGAAACTCTGATGGTGTCCCCAAAGAAAACTAAATATGTGTAGAAGAATAATTCAGAAGATTAGATCATTGGAGACAAGAGGAAAGGAGTTTTGACAAGAAGCATAGTTGTTGCTACCAATGAGATAAATTTGTGTCTACTTTTTGAAGTGGAACCGAAGATAGTGAGTGAATCATGTAATGATAAAAATTGGATGAAAGCTATGAAATAAGAACATATGAACATTGAAAAGAATAAAACTTGGGTGTTGGTCCCAAGACTAGAAGATGAAAACATAATTGGATCAAAATGGGTGTTCAAAAACAACTTGAATGAAAATGGAGAAGTGGTTAGAAATAAGGAAAGGATTGTGTGTAAGGGCTACTGAAAAGTAGAAGGTATAGATTTTCAAGAAAAAATTTCTCTGCTGGAAAGGATAGATGTTAAGTTTTCATTCTTGAATGGTGAGCTAGAAGAGGAACTATACATGGTACAGTCAGAAGGATTTGAGTTATTAGATCAACCAGATATAGTCTGTAAATTAAAGATAGCTTTATATGGATTGAAGCAATATCCTAAAGATTGGTACACAAGGTTTCACAAATATTTTATTCAACAAGGATTCAATAAAGGTACGATGAATACTAATCTATATTTTAAAATTAGAAATGAAAAGATCTTGATAGTAGTTGTATATGTTGATGACATTATCTTTGGAGGAAATGAAATAATGTGCAATATGTTTGGTAAAGAAATGTAAAAAGAATTTGAAATTTCTAAGTTTGGTGAGATGAATTTCTTTCTTGGGCTGAAAATTAATCAAATAGAGAAAGGGAATTTTATTTCACAGTAAAAATATGTAAGAGAGATGTCGAAGAATTTTGGAATGCATGGCTTCAAACTGATATGCACTCCTATGGTGACTAGCTGTAAATTGAGCGAAGATGATGATTCACCTAAGGCTAATCAGAGTATGTACAAATATATGATTGGAATAATTTTTTATTTAACTGCTACTAGACTGAATATCATGCATGCAGTTTGTCTCCTAGCTAGATTTCAAGAAGATCCTAGAGAAAGGCATGTTGTTGTTAAGAGGATATTCAGATATTTGAATGGCACTCTGTATTATGGCTTGTGGTATCTTAGGGATATTGACTTTACTCTAAGTGCTTATATATATGCAGATTGGGCAAGTTGTGTTGATGATAGAAAAAGTACAAGTGGTGCTTAATTATTTCTTGGTTACAGATTCATGTCATGGTTAGCTAAAATGAAATATTTGGTTTCTTTATCTACTACTAAATTTTAGTATATTGATGTTGTGTCTTGTTATAAACAAGTTTTATGGATGAAAAAACATTGAAAGATATCAAAATGATGTATGATCATCCCGTTTCTATCTGCTATGATAATACAAGTGCAATTAACATTTCAAATAATATAGTGATGCACTCAAGGACAAAGCATATATATATCACGTGTACTTTCTTGAGAGAAAAGGTTGTGGAGAATAAAGTATATATTGGGTATGTACCTACAAAGGATCAGGTTGCTAATATATTTACAAAGGCTCTTCCTAAAGATACTTTTGAGTATCTCTAGGAGAAGTTAGGGGTTATTGTGCCTCCTTTTTTGAACTAGATGCATATGGAGATGCATCATTATAGTGGATATATGGATCTCTTGTTTTCTTTTGGATTGATGTTTGGTGGCTACCTCATAGGGGGAGTAGGTAGTGTTTGGTGTTGTCATTATTGTTTGGGTTTAATTCCTAAGGGAGAGTATTCAGTATCGATAATAGTATTTTAATGTAAAAGGGGAAATCGGTGAAAAAATCTTTTTCCTTTTCCATTAATGTCAAAGGGGGAGATGAGGAAGATGTGAAAAAAGAGATGAGCATCATGTGGAAAAGATTATCATTTGAGGGGGAGAAAGTAAAATCATGAGGAAATTTGTTCATATTTTTTGTGTTGTCCTTGATGGTTTTTCACATCATGTGTTTCCATCAATGGAAAAGGGAGAGATTGCTTC
Organism: Sequoiadendron giganteum; assembly: GCA_007115665.2. Classification (NCBI taxonomy): domain Eukaryota; kingdom Viridiplantae; phylum Streptophyta; class Pinopsida; order Cupressales; family Cupressaceae; genus Sequoiadendron; species Sequoiadendron giganteum. The sequence continues at coordinate 711,772,983 of CM021102.1, forward strand.
AAGTGTGAGAGTGTTGTCATTGATTTCAATTGGTTAACTGGTTATCAAATGGTTGTTGTTTCCATAGATTTAGGTTATTGGATATATATGTCAAAGATATTAAGAAAAGTTGTAGGTATTCAATGGTTGCTCCAAGTTTTGCTCCTATGTTGGTATTGTTCAACTATGTTGATCATGGTTTTTGAAGGTTTCTAGATCTATATTTTGGGGTTCTGGTTTGTTGTACCATGTGAGTTATGTTTTCCAGTTGTAAACTATGTTTTTTAGTGTCTCTAGCTAAGGTCCAGGAGAAATGCAGTTCCTTCATATTTCTTCTTGTTCAAGTCATGAATTTGGGTTCTCACGGTATTTTGTGGAAGTTGCGTTGAAGATAAAAATTTTATCTAGAAGATTGGATCGTCCTAAGGATGCATGTACCTAATTTATTTATGTTTTTTACATTGGTTTGTTTGACCTTGTGTTTAAAACTACTTCTGAATATTATGGAAGTGTGCTAAAGCATGTGTTTGGGTCACTCTAATTCTAATTCCACCTTTGAATGTTTTGGAATCGACCTAATTTGAATTAGAATTTTGGTTTGTGTGACCAACTTTGGATATATTTCAAAGTTGAAGATGGTATAAAGATAGCATGGGATATCGTTGAAAAGATGTGCACATGCAAAGAAATAGATGTACTATTGATGTGAGATAGATGCAAATTTGAGTGTGTGGTTGCGTAGATCAGTGTGAAGTCTAATTGTGAGGTTCTAGAAGTAGTGAGTTAAAGTTGTACTTTATCATTCAAGCATGTATGCAAGTGTTTGATTGAATTGTGGTGAAAATCTCTATTTCATTGAGATTACCTTCTATTTATTAAAAATCTCTTCTATCTTCTTTGTATATGTGTGGTAGTGAGCCCTCTGGGTGGTTAACCCTTGTTGGATAGTGAGTCCTACTCTAGACAGTGAGTCCTAATCTAGAAAATGAGTCATGCTTTGGTAGTGGTCCTTTGTTTTTGGTTTTGATATTCTCTATATTGTGAGCTAATCCTCACCATGGTTTTTCCCTTATTAGTTTTTCCATGTAAATTTTGTCATTTTGTGTGTATATGGTTTTTACTTCTTTAAGCTTATGAATTTACACTTACTAATGAATCATATTAGCACAATAATTTTTTTGTGAATGGTAATTGTATTAATCATTGGTGATTGTTGTAAAGGAAAAAAATGTTACAACTGAGTCACCCCCCCTCAGTTATCTTGCTCAACAAGTGTTTTGACCTTGACCCTCATCCTTCAAGCATAAGGAAATATTAAGATTCCCACTTTGACTTGGTTCACGTAAGGGTTGATAATAAATTCATTGTGTGGATCTAATTTTGTAATAAAATATGGTACTTATCACATCATATTTTAATCCACATATCTACACATTTACCCTATTTTTCCATGTTTCATTTTGGTAAAACTAAAATTTGAGCATCATATCTTGTTGATTTCGAGTCCATTTTCTACCCTAGATCTAGGTCTTCCATTCATTTGTATTGCATTGTATTTATTCGTATTTCATTTAGGGTTGTTTACTTACATTAGTTTGCATCTCATTTAGGGTTTTAGGTTTGTATTTTTGAATTCTTTAAAACCTAGAAAATTCACAAATTTTATTCATTTTGCATAGTGTTTACATAGAATTGCATCATAATTCATATAAATTTTACAATTGAATCAAAATAGCATTAAAAATTAGGTCTCCTAGTTTGTCATCTAACACTATTTTGCATTTGCATTTAGACTTAATTTTACAAAAAACTAAAATTGTAACCACCTATTACAGTCTAGAATATAAAGACCATAAGAATCAACTTAAAACTCTACAAATTCATTTTTCAAAATAATGAGCTAGGACCCATTCTCCCATGGGAGAATGAGTCCTTGATGAGGGCCTTTTTCTTACGTTTATGGGTATTAAAATCTATTCTTATACATTCAATTTTGTTGTTATAGTTTGCAGAATTTCTATTATCTCAAATTGATCATACTAAGCTTAATTTTTCAAATTTAGTGCATTCTTTTAGTTTAAAAGTGAATTTAAAAGAGATAATTTTTATGTTTTCACATAGCATAATCATAAGTTATCTTCTTTGAAATCTAAAAATTGCTTATTGTATTGCACTTTACATTCTAGGATATTTCATTGCATTTTACCTCTTATCTATTTTGGGTGCACCTTGGGTTTGTGAAACTTATATGAGCTTCAAAACTTTGTGTCCTATTTACAATACTATCATGAGATGTATTTCAAGACTCATTTCATCCCACGATACACAATTCATCATGGAGCTTGCGTTTTCTAACTCTTTCACTCATAATGTTGACACTAGTCAACACACTATGGATCATAACATTAATACTTCATTTCCTATGACTTCCCTACCTAAAAATAATGTGACTATCATACCTCCTAAAAAAATTATAACAATGGATGAATAACTTGATAAATTGCAATATTTTGTGAGTTCTTATTGTAATTCTCCTAATGCAGTCCCTATAATAGACAATGTGAGGAGAATAATTGAAAATGAATGAGGAATAGAGATTGTTTATTGTTTAGCTCATGTTATCGATAAGCATGTCTTCCCCCTAGGTATTTGTGCTCAAACTTTGGGGTATAATCAAATTCAAGGTGGAAATCAAAATCATCCTTCCACAACCATAACCTCTATTTTGACATACACCAATCCAACTATTACAACAACTATACAACCTACTGGCAATCTCAACACTTCCTTAGGAATTTCCAATGTGATTCTATTTTTATTTTTGCATTCAAATATCATATATCCTAATACATCCCCTCTCACAAAATTACAAGTTACTTTCCCTTTGAATACATATACATCTCCACCTTATATACATCCATCTCACAACATTTACAATGATAGATTATCATTAACACACTCTTACAAAATGTTTCATCCCTCCAACAAAAAATTGCTACACTAAGTCAAAATCAAAATGGCCAACCTCCACAATATGTTAAAATAAATCCCTTATCCTTGGAGATATTGAGAACACAAATGACACAAGGTATAAAGATTCCTAGATTTGAGAAATATGGTGGAAAATGAGATCCTGTTAGCCATGTTTCTACATATACAACCCTATGTAGTGACTTCATTTTTGAAGATAGAATCTTGGCTAAAATATTCCCTAGATCCTTGAGGATATGGCCTTGGAATGTTTATTCTCCTTACTAAATAATTCAATATGTTCATTCAATGAATTTATTGATTCCTTATACAATCACTTCTAAATACATATGGGTCCTAAGATGACCTTGGTTGATTTAATGGCATGCAACCAAAAGGATGATGAAAAGGCAACTGATTTCATAGCATGATACCAATCACTTTACTCAAAAATATACATTAAGATCCCTGATTATGACCTCCAAAGAATTTTATTTCCAATTTGCAAAAAAAATCCAAACTAAGCTTGAGATGTTTAAGTTTCCCTCCTTCACCCAGTTGTGTACTACCCTTCATGATTATCAAAATTCACTTAGTAGTCATGAAGTGAAAACTCCTTCCAGTTGTCTTGAAAAATTTGAATCCACATCTCATAACAACTATAAACCATTCAAGAAAAAAAAAAGATCATTTTAGAACTTAATCCCCCTCAACCAATTCATCATGCTGATAACCAAGTGGCTTCTCTAAAGATGAAAAATCCATATGCCTTTGGGGATAAAAATAGAAAATTTACCACTATACTTGTTACCCTTCATAACACTATGTTGGAACTCTTAAACAGGAACTTAATTTCTTTACCTCCTATTAGACCTCCCAATCCTACTAAGCCTCTACCTTCTAACTATATACCAAATGCCTATTTTCATTTCCATCGAAAAAATGGACAAGAATCTTAAACATATTTTGCAAGACCTCATTGATTCTAATCATATTTAAATTGGTGGTGTTAATGATCAAGGTAATAATTCTTTAGCTCCTCCTAATGAAAACTTAAAAATATTTACTAATCCTATGCCAAATCATAACATTTCCTTTGTCAAAACTAGTGAAACAAAGAATGATGTGATGAATGTTGACACTATTTTTGATAACTTGAAAGACAATGAGGAAAACTATTAAATATTTTATTGGATTCATTGAAGTTCAACCACCTAAGGGCCTAACTATTGACATTACTTTCTCACAACATGACATAATTAAACATGCAGCCAATGGTCCTCTTTACATAGCTGGAAAAATCAATGACAAGCCTACTAATGGGATATTAGTTGATCTGATTTGTGTAGAGAATGTGATCATTGAAGAATTCCTATTTGTGCATGATCTTTATCCAAATACATATAAAATACTAAAAGTGTGGATCAAATGCATAATGGTTTTGCTTTCCCTATAATAGGTTCGATAAATATTCCTTTAAAATTTGGACCAAAAACATTATGTGTCTCATTCTCCATCATCCCATCATCAAACCAATTTCATGAAGTTAGGTTGTCCATGGCTTCACTCCATGAATTTTGTCCCATTGGTTGTCCATAAATTCTTAAATTTATATTTAGTAGTGAGATCTTTACTATGCACCATAGTGGCTTTAATCTTGTGTCTTCCTGTGGGAATTTCTCATTGTATTTCTTTTGGAACAAACATATGGAACCTATTAGGAATCATGAGGACATATTTTTCAGATCCTATAAAAAAATTAAGGTAAATCACATAACTAAATTATCCCTTAGCAATATGCCTCAAGCCGCGATTGAGCCTCCTATACTAGATTAAACAATGATTAATCCCAAAGCCCTTCCAAGTAACCAAGACCAAAACATGAAAAATCCTCTACCCATTTCCTATTACATGCCATGAGATCACCATATAAGACCCATTGTGCCTCCTAAAATCAAACAAGTTTACAAAGCTAAAGAGAAACTGCTTGAACAACCTCCCATGGTTCCTTTTGTTCCTCCCTTAAGGGAAGAAAATAAACCTATGGTTGATAAACCCAGCCTTCCACAATCAAAAATTGAAAATAGAACATAATTGAATTTCAATGCTAGAGAGTGTAGGCGTAGACAATGTGCTATTGCTCATTTGTTACAAGAAAAAGAAGAAAAGAAAAACATAGAAAATAAAAATAAAAATTACATCAAGTAATGCGTGATTATTATCCACCTTGTTGAAACAATAAAATCCTAAATCTCAAAAACAACAATAACCTCCTATGGATATTATCATTAGACCTGCTATTATGATTAACTTGGATGATGATAATGAAATTGCAAAGATCGATGAACAAGTGCATAATGACATGAATTTATTATTTTCCTCTTATATTTCCTTAAATGCTAATAATCGTGATGATCCTCCTACAAAGATTTTTTCACCACATGTTAAGCTTGGTGATTGTCCTAGTTTTGCACTTGATGTTGTCCCTTTGGATAGTTCGCTAACTTCAACATATGATGTGTTGCAAGAATGGAAGGAATTAAAGTGTTGTCATTGATGTCAACTTGTCAATTGGTTACCAATTGATTTCTATTTACTATATATGTCGAGGATATTGAGAAAATTATATTGGATGAAGATTACAAGTGTTCAGGTTGTTCTCTCATTTTTTCTTTTATGTGTGTGTGGTTCATATATGTTGATCATGGTTGTTGGAAGATGCTATATCCATATTTTTGGTTGTTGATTCATTGTTTAGTGTGAGTTGTGTTCAGCAGTTGTGAATTGTAGTTTTTTTTTTTTTTTGGTTGAGGTCCCAGAGAAATGTTGTTGGTCTTGATTTCTCTTTGATGAAGTATTATGACTTGTGGTTCTATATGAGTTGTTTTGATTGTATTTAAGATAATTTTGGTATCTACAAATTTCATCCTTAATTGTTCATGTGTTTTACACTAGTTTGGATGACCTTGTGTGGAATAATACTTTCAAAGTTAGTGAAGCATGTCAGATCTACTTTGGTCCTTATGAAGTGTGTGTTTGGGTCGCCCTCATTTTAGTTCCACCCTAGGATATTTTGGTTTTGACCTAATTTGAATTCAATAATGGATGAACAACTTTGCATATATTTCAAAGTTGAATATGGTATAAATAGAAGATGAATTAGTGGTGATGACACACACAAGAGCATAAAAGAGAGATAAGAGAAAATAAAAATTATAGATAGAAGGAATATGGATGCTATTTTGTAAGTGTGTGTGATGCAAGTGTGGCAGATTAGTGTGAAGACTAAATGTTAAGTTTTTGGATGCAGTGAGTAGAAGGTGTACTCTTTCATTCATGCATTTATGTGAGTGGTTGTGGTGGATTTCTCTGTTGCATTGAGATTGTTTTCTCTTTGTAACATATCTTTTGTATCTTCTTTGTATCTTTGTGGTTGTGAGAACTCTAGGTTGTTAGCCTTGTTGGATAGTGAGTCTTGTTTTGGACAGTGAGTCCTTGTTCTAGAAATGAGCCTTGTTTCTCAGGTAGTGAGCCTCTTGTAATAAATTTTTATATTCTATATAGTGTGATTTAATTATCATCGTAGTTTTTCCCTCATTGATTTTTCCACATAAATATTGTTTTTTTGTTCTTTTGTGATGGTTTTCAATTTCTACAATTGCACTTAATGTTTAATCATTTAGGCAATGTTAAGGATTAGTTCTAGTAATTAGATTACAGGTTTAATTTTGTACCAACTAATTTACCCCCTCTCGATTTTACTTTTCAATAATTGGTATCAGAGATTGGTTCCTTGAAGAAGAGCTTAACCACTTGAGGAAGGTATGAGATGGTTGGAAAAATGGTTTATGATTATCTGAGGTTCAATGGAACTAATTATTCTATTTGGAAAATATTTATGGAAGAATATCTAGAATATTGTGGATATGATGTGGATAAAGGTTACAAGAATCCTTACACTCCTCTCGCTAATGGTATGAGCACGACTAATGAGATCCAAGCACATGAAGCTAACAACAAGGTGAAGTACATTTTGAAGAATATTCTGGTACATTTTGAGTTGATTAAAGTTCAAAATCTAAAGATTGCTAAGGAAGTCTAGGATGCTTTGGAAATTGAACATGAAGGTGATGATAGATTCAAAGAGGTGAAGTTAAAAAATTTGGAGACATAGTTTGAGCTTCTACATATGTCAGAAGATGACAATGTTAACGCTTATGTACAAAGATTGGATGAGATAGTGGCTAGAATGCGAGGAATTGGCACCATTGTAGATGAAACCAGAATTGTAAAGAAGATTCTTAGAACTCTCCTTGATGCTTATAGTGAGAAGGTGTGTGATATTAAAAAAATTATAGATTATAATATCTACACTAAAGATCTATTGTTGGGATTTTTGACATCTTATGAGATGAGGAAGTCAAATCTAAAGAATGGATGCAAATCAGAAACTGCTTTTAAGGTAATAAAAGTTGAAGATCTAGATGAAGAAAGTCTTGATGAAATAGAAGATAACTTTGTAAGCAGGATGATGAAAGTATCTAAAAGTTATGAAGGTAAGTTACCCTTTAAATTATTTAGTTGTGGAGAAAGAGGCCATTATGCTACAAAGTGTCCAGAAAGAGCTAAAAGGAATAAATAAAGATATGAGAAAGAAAAGAAAGGAAAGAACATTAACAAAGCATATTATGTGAATGATAATGCTAGTATATCTAGTGAGTATTCAAAATATGAATATCATGATGATAATGAATTATTTCTCTTGGTGGAAATGGATGAACCTACTTCTTGTAATTCTAAAAAATAGGTAAAGGAAAGCCCTCAAGGGAAGGAGAAAAATGAAGGTACTATTATCTCTTCCCTACATGCTAAACAAGAAAAGAACTATTGGGTTGTTGATAGTGGTTTTTCACATCACATGACTGGTGATAAAATTAAGTTTGTTAAGTTTTAAAAATATTATGAACATTTGGTTATGTTTGGAGATGATATCGGTGCTAAAATTTGTGGGATAGGTTCAGTAAGTTTTGATGGCAAGCATAATACTAATGATGTCTAATATATTAAGGGTTTAAGGAATAATATTTTGAGTGTTAGAAATATGTATAGTAAGGGATATGATATTTTTTTTAAGAATGAGAGATGCGAGATTAGTAAAGGATCTAGAAAATTGATTGCTATTAGAAATAAATTTGAAGGAAATATCTACAAACTAAAGGGTGTTGATGGATGATGCTTTATGAATCAGATAAATGACAGTTGGTTATGGTATCAAATAATGTGTCACATGTATTTTAATAGCTTGGTGAGGATTAGTGATGTGAGATATTTACCAAGGATTAAAAATCATGTTAATTCTATTTGCGGAAATTGTTAGTTTGGAAAGAAAGCTAGAAGTCATTATAGATAAATGCGAATAGTGTACTACTAGACTACTAGATTTAATTCGTACTAATCTCTATGGTCCTACAAGAGTGATAAGTCTACTAGGCGAAAGGTAATTTAGTCTTTTGATTCATGATTATTCTATATATACATGAGTTACATTTATTAGAGATAAATTAGATGCATTAGATAAATTAAAGACATTCGAAGCTATGGTTGAAAATAAAGTGAATTTAAGGATAAAATGATTAAGGTTTGACAGAGGTGGATAATTCACCTCTCATGAGTTTAATATTTTTTGTGAAGTGCATGGAATAAAGAGACAATTATTTTCTCTGAGAACTCCTCAGCAAAATGGAGTTGTTGAAAGAAAAAATAGAATAGTTCAAGAGGTAACTAGTGTAATGCCCCACCGTGCAACCCTAGAGAAAGTTTCAATTCACTACAAAAGCATACATTTTTTTTATTAAAGTGAATTATACATACATGTTCACCTATAATTGACAACCTCCCCTAAGGCTACGTAACCGAGATCACTTAATTCCCATTAACATACATCATCTAAATTACATTGCATTAAACAACTCAAGTAATGACATACATTCAACATAAGTAAATACAAGATATGAATAGATTAACCATCACATAATTCCATTATATAAACCATTACAAGATTACAATCCTCATTCCCAGAATGAGTCAAAATACATAAGTATAATAATTACAAGATCGACCTCATAACAACAAGAGGGGTAAATACAACTAATTACAAGAAGAATTACAACAGTACAAGAAAAGAGTAACAAGATCCATGAGTTGTCCAACTGGATGTCTCGCCTTCACGAACTGAAGAATAAAGGGGGACCCAACAGTTATGGTGCATGTTCCACCCAACCTAGTGGTACCCGAAGGCCCGCCCCCCATGCTAGGAGATAGTAAAGATACAACATGGAAAAGAAATCTACTACCTCTAACCAAAGGCAGACTCATACTAACACATAGTGACACAACCATACATATGCATAATATAAATCTAACACTAACATGGTTACATTGCTTCCATAATAAGATCAAGTGTGCTAAAGTAACCATACACACAACATATAATGAAGGTTATCCTAGATAGAGTGTCATCGCAAGGTGCATCATGAGATATCCTCTAGCCATCCTTCATAGGCTTCGGTAATCATGGTGACCTCAACCGAATCTCGGCCCTCATACTCACTCAAGCAGAATCAACTACCTTTCGTATGGACAAGCTAGTTGACCTTGCCATTCCAGGCCTTCTCACTCACCCCAAGTCTAAACAAGCCCTTGTGTCTGCGAGTGAGGTTAATTTTATCTTGGTTAATGTGAATGCATCCTAGTCATCTAAGTACTTTGCTTTAATTATCACTTCTTAAAAACACTTTCGAAGGTTACCCGGTTTACCTCTTTGGGCTCCAGCCTCTAACAAAAGCCACTCCTCTAATGGATAACTCACTACTCAAAACTAGACTCCAAGTGTGACACAAGTGTTTTAGAACTGAACAACTCAATCTCTCATAATCTAGGAGACGTCAATAAAGAATCCCCACTCCAACACTTGGAGGAAAACATACTCATTTAACACTACCCAAGGAAAATGAACATCATCTAACATGGGAATGACCCACATTCACTAAAAGACTTCTCAATGCATAACATGATTACTCATTCCCAAAGCATTCACTAAAAGAGAAAATAATATAATAATGCATTGATAAAGAAAAACACTATGTTTGGATATCTTAAATCCATATTCCTATCTAATGCTTCTCGTAGAAAATAAAATACTATCATTCTAAATCTTTATTAAAACACAATAATTTCATCATTAAAATAAATACTTTTCGCAACATTATCTAATAATGTTCAATAAGAATTTTGGTTTAATTTGTTGTCTAATTACTCGCATGTGTCAATATGCCTAAAACTGAAAATCAAATACATATACATATATACTCTTAAATATATATGTAAAATAATACTCCCTCAATATTTAATATATTCACGTAATTTAAATATTCCCTTTATATTAAAAGTCATGCTTGCATCTTATATTAATAGAGAAAAAAAAACTCTGTTAAATAAAATTACCAGTCTGAATATTTAATTAATTCTGGAAAAAAAACTATCACAATTAATCCTAAAAATATAGATACCTATACTATATATATATATAAATACATATATTGACCATATAATATTTATATAATATTTATTATATATATATATATATATATTTATTTAATATTAAAACAAAAAATAATGCACGATTTTTGAGCTACCTCGGATGACGGACAAATACACAGTCTCCCATACACATGCCAAAATTTATTTAATATAAATAAAAAACCAAATAAAAAAAATTATTAAATTCAAAGGGCCGAATTTCCATGTTCCAAGAAAGCAAGGTCAAACCCAAAAATAAAAAATAATAATAAAAAAAAATAAAAACAAAATCAGGGAACGGAATCCCATAGAGACAATAGGCACGTTACTGTGAGGGCGGCTCTGTCATGTGACAGCGCATCCCCCAAAAGGTGGGCGCGCTGTCCCATGTCAGCACCCCTCCCAACAATACATGTGGACGGTGGGGTCATGGCCACTGTCCATTTTTGTGGATAATTTTTTTTATTTTTATAATAATTTTTTTTTTTTTTATATATATATATTTTTTTAAAAGACACAAAACCAAAAATAGTATCATTCCGCCATTAATACAGTACGGAAATTGAGAATGAGAATTTCAATCACAAAATTTTGATAGAATAAAAGATTTAATATATATATATATATATTTTTATATACTATATGCAAACTTTTATAATATATAAATATATATATATATTTACCAAAATTTATAAAACTGATAAAATTGAGGAAAATATTAAAAAGAAAAACTAGTAATAAGAAAATTAATTAAATTTTCCAGAATGTCATTCAAAAATTCAAAGGACGCTAATTTATTTTCTTTCAATCTATTCTTTCTGATTTATCAATAAATTAAACAAAGAACTTTGAATAGATCTAAATTTTGTTTGATTTTCCAATGTAATTTTTTCTACAAGGTTTGAATTTGAAATACAAATTTGTTTGTTTTCAAAGTAAAAGTTCCATAATAAATCCTAAATGTTTGAGAACATTTTAAAATTGAATTTCAACAATGGATCTACAGGTTTTTTTTGTTTTCTAAATAATCTCCTACAGTAAGTTTATCAAATTTCCACAACCATTAAATTGAAAAATGAAATAAACATTAAGTATAAAACCTGAAATATGAAGCTAAAGAGGACGATGAAATTTCTTTGATAGAAGCCTCCTCCAAGATTTTCTTCACACGTCCAATTCCAAAATCCAAAATTTGTTTCAAACCCTACTTGTGCAATTTCTTCAAAAACTCCCAAATTCCTGTGAAAATACCAATCCTTCCAAAAAACTTCTCTCTCCAAAAATTGAAACATGCATTCACATTAAAACTAAAATATCTAATCTAACCCTAATTTCCTTTTGCATGCAAAGTAGAGAATTAGATATTTATTTTCTTTTCTAATTTTCAAAAATATAACATTGAATTAAAATACCATTTTCATTTCTTTTCAATTTCTCATGATTTAGTCAATTTAATTTAATTTAATAAACTTAATTAATCATTTTTAATTATTTAATAACTAAATTTAACCCTTTTGAGATTAAAATTTAATTAAATTAATTTTCATTAAAAAATTTTAAACAAACATCAAAGCATAATTTTAATTTAATATTAAAATAATCACTACTTTTTCCAACGCAATTATTCTAAACATTAAATAAATAATAACGCATCTAATAAAATCATAAACATTAAATCAAATAACTATGACTCACAAAACATGACTATCGACACACTAAGGCTAGGGTGTAGAACTGACACATGTTACCTAGTTACTATCTCCCTTTCAACTTTACCGTTGGATCAACACTCTCAAATCTATGAAACTAGGTGGAGTCAATGTCATGTACCTACAACCTGAAACTAAGTAAACAATATAATGCAGTATATCTAGTATATAATACACACCATGAAGAAGAAATCATGGATTTACAGGGCGCTCGCAAGCGAGTGATGTGAAACCGTCCTCTTCACCAATCCACTCATCAAAAACTAACATTACATCATAATCATAAATCATGTAATACAATATCTCATGCTAACTCTACTAACATCAATAATCCATAATGCATGTGAAACAATAGTCAGATAATCCACATCACACAATAATCAATGTCGTTCAATAGCAGCGATCAAAACACAAACCACATGGTGTGTCCAGTATAATAGTAGCTGCATCCCAAACATTGCATAAAGCAGAACACACAAGAAGCAAAACAGAGGGGTATTACTACTAGATCGATGATGACTGAGACAGGTTTACTAAAATTTTATTAGAAAGAAGCTATTCATATTGTTTTTTATGTATTCAATTGAGTTCAAGCAAGATAAAACAATACAAAGACTCCCTATGAGCTATGGCATGGAAGAATCCCTATCATTAAGTATTTCAAGGTATTTGGAAGAAAAAGTTATATTAGAAAAGATAAAGAGACTTTGGGAATGTTTGATACAAGAAGTCATGAAGGCACTTTTCTTGGATATTCTACTAAAATCAAAGCATATAGACGTTTCAATAAAATACAAAGAAATATTGTGGAAATTTCTAATGTCAATGTTGATGAAACAATGAAGAATTGTATTGATATTGATGGATATGTATTTGATGAACCTAATTGTGTAAGAATAGAAGAGATTGTAGAAGGATAGGAAAATGATAAGAAAGAAAAGTAGGATGAACAAAATGAAAGAGAAGAGGAAGCTCCGATGGTGTCCCCTAAGACACCTAGGTATGTATAAAAGAATTATTCTGAAAAATAAATTTTTGGTGACAACACAAAAGGTGTATTAACTAGAAGTAGAGTTGCTGCTAAACTAAATCTATGTTTACTTTATGAGATTGAATCAAAAAATATAAGTGAGGCATGTAAATATGAACATTTGATGGAAGGTATGAAAGAAGAACTTATGCAAATTGAAAAGAATCAAACTTGGGAGTTGGTCCCAAGACTAACATACAAAAAAATTATTGGATCAAAGTGGGTGTTTAGAAATAAGTTGAATGAGAAAGGAGAAGTGGTTAGAAACAAAGTGAGGATTGTGTGTAAAGACTAATCACAAGTAGAAGGCATATATTTTTAGGAGACCTTTCCCTAGTAGCAAGAATGGAAGCTATAAGGATGTTCTTAGCATTTTCTACTCATAAATATTTCAAGGTCTATCAGATGGATGTCAAGTCAACATTTTTGAATGGTGAACTAGAAGAGGAAGTGCACATGGAATAAATGGAAGGATTTCAGTTGTCGGATCAACCAAATATGGTGTGAAAATTGAAGAAATATTTATATGGATTAAAGAAAGATCCTAAATCTCGGTATGCGAGGTTAGACAAGTATTTGATTTAGAAAGATTTCAACAAAGGTACGAAAAATAGTAATTTGTATTTTAGGATTGAAAATTACAAAATATTGATTGTGCTTGTATATGTTGATGAAATTATCTTTGGAGGAAATGGAACTATGTGATTTTTTTTTTCTGAAATAAATGTAGAAAGAATTTGAAATATCTATTTTCAAAGACATGAATTTATTTCTTGGGATACTAATCAATCAAACAAAGAAAAGAATTTGTATTTCATACTATAAGTATGTTAAAGAGATGTTGAATAAGTTTGGGATGGATGGTTCCAAACTAACATGTACTCCTATGGTGATTGGTTGCAAACTAGGTAGAGATGATGGTTCATCTAAGGTTGATCAGAGAAAGTATAGATCTATGATTGGTGGACCATTTTATTTGACTTCTATTAGACTGGATATTATGCATGTTGTCTGTCATGTGGCTAGATTTCAAGAAGATCCTAAGGAAACACACGTTAAAATAATTTTTAGATATTTGAATGGCACTCTAGATTATGGGTTATGGTGTGCCAGAGATCTTGATTTTACACTAAGTGCTTATATAGATGCAAATTGGGTTGGATGTGTAGATGAAAAAAATAGTACAAGTGGTAGTGCATTCTTTCTTGGAGGCGAATTGGTGGTATGGTTGAGTAGTAAAAAGATTCAATTTATTTGTCTACTATTGAAGCTGAGTATATTGTTGTTGCATCTTGCTATACACAAGTTCTATGGATGAAACAAACTTTGAAAGATATCATGATGTTGTATGATGATCCTATTTATATCTCCTATTATAATACAAGTGTAATTAACATTTCAAAGAATATTGTGATGCATTCAAGGATAAAGCATATATCTATCAAGTATCATTTCTTGAGAGAGAAGGTTTTAAAGAATGAAGTAAAGCTTGAGTATGTTTCGATGAAGGATCAAATTGTTGGAATATTTACGAAGGCTCTTCCTAAATATAGTTTTGAGTATCTCCAAGAGAAGTTAGGCATCATATCCCATCCTTTCTTGAACTAGATGCATATGGAGATGCATCAATCTAATGGATGTATGGATCTATATTTCTTCTAGGCTGATTTCTGGTGGCTACCTCTCTAAGGGACCAATATTATCATGTGTTGTCATTGTGATTTTTTTGTTGTCAAAGGAGAAATCAATGTAAATATCATTTTCCTTTGTCATTGATGTCAAAGGGGGAGAGAAAAGGAATAATGTGAATAAAAAGAGAGAAAATGAAGAATGTGAAAAGACAATATATAATTATCTACTAAGGGGGATAAATATAAAGAAAAATCTTGAGAAATGTATTTAGAGCTAGTATGTTG
This sequence comes from Sequoiadendron giganteum, assembly GCA_007115665.2. Lineage (NCBI taxonomy): Eukaryota > Viridiplantae > Streptophyta > Pinopsida > Cupressales > Cupressaceae > Sequoiadendron > Sequoiadendron giganteum. The sequence continues at coordinate 711,788,165 of CM021102.1, forward strand.
TCTTTGATGGTTTTTCACATCATGTGTTGGCATTAATGAAAAATGGGGATATTGTTGCAAGAATGGAAGAAATGAAAGAATTGTCATCGATGTCAACTAGTAAATTGGTTATCAACTAATTGTTGTTGCCTTTGTATGTCGAGGATATTGAGAAAATTTTATTGAAGGAAGATTGCAAGTATTCAGGTTGTGCTCTAGTTTTTTCTCCTATGTTTGTGTGGTTCAAATATGTTGATCACGGTTGTTGGAAAATTATATATCCATATTTTTGGCTGTCGATTCATTGTTCAGTGCAAGTTGTGTTCACCAGTTGTGAACTGTGGTTTTTTGTATTTCTGGTTGAGGTCCGAGAGAAATGTTGTTGGTCTAGATTTCTCTTTGATGAAGTCTTATAACTTGTGGTTCTATAGATGAGTTGTTTTAATTGTATTGAAGATAATTTTGGTATATAGAAATTTTGTGTTTAATTGTTCTATGTATTTTATAATGGTTTGGTTGACCTTGTGTGCAATACTCAAAGTTAGTGAAGCATGTTGGATCTATTTTGGTCTTAATGAATCATGTGTTTGGGTCTCCCTCATTCTAATTCCACCCTAGGATGTTTTATCACCAACCTAATTTGAATTCAATATTGGATGGATGACTTTGGATATGTTTCAAAGTTGAAGATGGTATAAATACAAGATGATTTAGTGGTTATGGCACACACAAGAGTGAAGAAGAGAGATAAGTGAAAATAAAAAGGATAGATAGAAGCAAGATCTATCCTATTATGTAAGTGCGTGTCATGCGAGTGTGGTAGATCAGTGTAAAGCCTAAATTATAAGTTTCTAGATGCAATGAGAAGAAGGTGTACTATATCATTCATGCATGTTTGTGAGTGGTTGTGGTGGATTTCTTTATTGCATTGAGATTTTCGTCTCTCTGTAACATATCCCTTGTATCTTCTTTGTATCTTTATGTTAGTGAAGTCTCCAAGTTGTTATCCCTATTGGATAGTGAGTCTTGCTATGGATAGTGAGTCCTTGTTTTGGAAGTGAGTCTTTTTTCTTAGGCAATGAGCCTCTTGTAATCAATTTTTATATTCTTTATAGTGTGAGTTAATCCTCATCATTGTTTTTCCCTCATTGGTTTTTCCATGTAAATATAGTGTTATTGTGTTTGTGTGATGGTTTTTAGTTTCTTCACTTGCACTTAATGTTTAATCATTTAAGTAGTGTTAAGGATTAGTTTCAATAATTAGATTAAAGCTTTAATTCTATGACAATTGATTCAGCCCCCTCTCAGTTGTCCTATTTAACATGATGAACAAGTTTGGGATGTGAATGAACTATTATAGGTTGACACACATGTTCCTTACTAGTCTTGTCTTTGATTTATTTTGCATATTATTTTGTTATTGCATGTGCGTAATGTGATCCCCCGTACTATTATATTTGATGTGCCTTCATGTTCATTCCTCTATTTGTAACTACATTCTTCTATATGTCGTAAACCTTTACCGTTTATTTTATCTTTTTTTTTCCTTTTTGGGATTATGCAAGGCGTTGAGACATTTAGGTCTCTTTCATGCTGACCTAAAGGCTTTTTATTTTATTTTTTCACTTTCTATGTTTCATTCTTCTGGTTCCATGAGTTATTTGGGGAAAGATGACACTTCTGAGCTCTATAATATAATTGTAGCAAAGATATATGCAAACCCTGAATCTGTGGATCCCTTATGTGATTTTAGGATTTCATTTTATGATGTAGCTTAATTTGGAAACATGTTTTTGCCATAGGGTTGTGGTGGATTTCTATATTGCATTGAGATTTTCATCTCTTTGTAACATATCTCTTCTATCTTCTTTGTTTCTTTATGGTAGTGAGCCCTCTAGGTTTTTAGCCCTATTGGATAGTGAGTCTTCTTCTGGATATTGAGTCCTTGTTTTCACAGTGAGTCTTTCTTCTTAGGCAGTGAGCCTCTTGTAATTAATTTTTATATTCTTTATTTTGTGAGTTAATCCTCACCATGGTTTTTCCTTGATTGGTTTTTTCACGTAAATATAGTATTATTGTGTTTGTGTGATGGTTTTTATTTTCTTCACTTACACTTAATTTTTAATCATTTAAGCAGTGTTAAGGATTAGTTTTGATAATTAGATTAAAGGTTTAATTCTATGAACATTGATTCATCCCCCTCTCAGTTTTCATATTCAAAATGATGAACAAGTTTGGGATGAAAATTACCTATTATAGGTTGAAACACATGTTCATTACTAGTCTTGTCTTTGATTTATTTTACACGTTATTTTTTTATTGCATGTGCGTAATATGATCCCTCATACTATTCTATTTAATGTGTCTTCATGTTCATTCCTCTATTTGTATCTACATTCTTCTATATATCGTAAACCTTTACCTTTTCTTTCATCTTGTGTTTTCATTTTTGGGATTATGCAAGGCCTTGAGAAATTTAGGTCTCTTCCATGTTGACCCAAAGGATTTTTCTTTGTTTTAACTTTCTATGTTTCATTCATCAAGTTACATGAGTTATTTGGGGAAATATGACATTTCTAAGCTCTATAATATCATTGTAGCAAAGACATATGCTAACCTTGAATATGTGGATCCCCTATGTGAATTTAAGATTTCATTTTAGGGGAAACATGTTTGATTTATGATGTAGCTTAATTTGGAAACATGTTTTTGACATAGGGTTTTCCAAATAAGCTCTTATATCTTCTTTATTGTTAGCATTTATCATTTTTTACTTTAAAGTAATTGCTCATAGTGAGGTGTTAGCAAATTCTTTAAAGTTGGGGCATATATTGAGATTATCATTTTTGGAGATCTTGGACTATATCCTTATGTTTCATTGTGTGGTATTATTACTTCTTGCAATTTATTTTATTCTTGGTGGTGTCATTGGGTTTTATGTCCTCCAAGAGTGTGACCTTTCTAGGCATACAACTTTCCTCTTAGTGGTGGTGCTATGTGTTGCATTCCCTATGTTGTGAATATTTATCCTAGACTTATCCTCTCTTGGAGACATTAGGCATGATTTTCCCTAAGGGAATACCTTACATGAACTAAGAAAAACCCCTTTGAACATGTCTTATCCTATTTTCATTCTCTTCATAAGTGTTTAGCATAATGCAACTTACTAAGCCTTATTGATCTCGAAGTTTGTATTGTGTGGTGTGATATTAAAGTTATCAAAGGTATAAATTTGATATGGTATGGGAGTCAAATAATATTCTCTCATTTGCCACCCTTGGGGGCTCAGCTAGTGGACAACCGGACTTTCACTAGCATGTGTGAGCATGTTTTTATTTACATAGTGGACAATAGGTTCCACTTGTAAAAATTTTTTGACAAACATCTAAGGTGTTGTCCACATCGCATTGGAAAATTGAGGGTTGATATACACTTTGTCTTTTCTTCTTTTTCCTTTCGTATTTCTTTGATTTTTTGACATTGTATGGTTTAGTATCTCATCATTGTTGCATACATATATATGTTTAACATAGGAATATGCCTCCTTGTGCCTTTGTTGGTTTTTCCATGAGATCTTAGATCTTGGAGGCTTGATCGCCTTCCTTAATTTTTTTCGTCTTATATTTCCAATGATTATACAACTAGACCTCACTTTATTGTTTTCTTTAGTGCGAGTTTGATGCAAGGTCTTCCTCTTACTAAAGTAGAGTCTAAATGTAGTGTAGAAAAATGTGAATCTTTACATTTTCTCACTTCTTTGGGCCTTCCTAATTGTAAATTGGACCTAATAATATCTTAATTTATTTTTGTTAAATGTAACTTACTACATTTACACACTTATTTGGGACCTCTTAATTCATTGAGATTAATTATTCCTCAATTGGACCTTTAATTCACTTTTGAAGTCTAATTAATTACATTTTTTGAAGGAGAAACCTAAAATTTATTAATTCCTAAACATAACACTCCACAATAAGCAATGTGTGTCCTAGGTTTATGGAAGTACGATCCATTTTCCCATGGCTGAATGGGTCCTCCCTAAACCTTAGGGCCTAAATTTAAATTATTATTTTGGTGTTATTTTAATGATTTTAAATCTATAATTCAATGTTATCTTGTGTTATTTGAATTTCAAGAAATTAAGGATACATACCTATAAATACAAGGTTATTTCACTAAGTTTCACCTACCAAATTTATATGATTTTCAAGAGCATTTTACAACTGATTAAAAGCATTCAAGAGTATATATATTTGAGTTTTATTGCATCATTCAAGATCCACTAATCATTTCAAATTTTTCTTGCATGATGCATATTTTTGGAGTTAACATTGTGATGTAGGTTTCAAGATCAAGTCAAGAATTCAAAATATCATTTCAAGCAAGATTCAAGTGTCAAGATCCACATCTAATTTATCCATCTCATGCAAGTTGTAGACCACCTAAGATCTCCATTATCAAGGTTTCATACAAGGGTTTGCTGAGTGGTAATATAGCTTTATTCATTCTTCATTCCCTCTTTCATGTTTCATTCCAATTAAAAGTTTAAATACCAAAACGGTGTTTGACCAAGGCAAACCCCTATTCACCAAAAACAAACATTTTTCTCTATTATATGTGTGATTATAGATTTAGGTTGAAGAAAGCTTGAAGATATCTTGAAGAGAAAGCCTGAAGAAGTATTCAAAGTTACAAAATTTGTCAAATTCATTATCTCATGGAAACTAAGTTCTCAAATCCATTTTTGATATTCTACTATGAAACCTAGGAAAATTGGAAGATTCAAATTAGTATCATAAGCTTTGAAAAGGTATAGAAAAACCCTAATAGTGGACCCATTTACCCTTGGGTGAATGAGTCTTAGATCTACTTCAGGAAAGAACTTTTGTTGACTAGTAAACATTTTTTTTCCCTTCTCTGATCTACAATTTGATTTTTGGCTCTATCAGTATTGAGCTTAATATTGTTGTTTCAAGTGTTAGATTTCTTTTGTTGTTGATTTTCTATTTTTAGTTTTTCTCCCCAAAGTGTTGTTTGACCTTGACCCCCATCCTTCAAGCATAAGGAAATCTAAAGAGTCCAGCTTTGACTTGATTCACCTAAGGGTTGATAATCAATTCTTTGTGTGGATCTCATTTCCTAATGAAATATTGAGAAATAGGGTCCTATCACATCATATTTCAATCCACATATCTACACATTTACCCTATTTTTCCATCTAGCTGATTTAATGACATTCAAACAAAAGGAGGATGAAAAGGTTACTGATTTTATAGTGTAATATCAAATGATTTATTGACAAATAAATGTTAACATTCTTTATGTCAACCTTGAAAGAATTTTTATCACAATTTTACAAAATGAAATCCAAGCTAAACTAGAGATGTTGAAGTTTCCCTCCTTTATGTATAGTTGTGTATCGCCCTTTTTGATTAACAAAATTAAATTAGTAGTCATGAAGTGAAAACTCCCTCTAAGCATCCTAAACAACCGAATCCACACCTCATACCAACTATCAACATTTCAAGAAAAAAAATAAGGGATTTTAACAAATTAACCCCCTCAATGAACTCAACATGTTGACACCCAAGTGGCTACTATAAATATGAAAAATTAATATGCCTTTGGGGATAGAAAGAGACAATTTACATCCCTACTTGATATCCTTCATTATACCATGTTACAGTTCTTAAACAATAATTTGATTTCCTTACCTCATGTTAGAGCTCTTGATCCCACTAAACCTTTACCTTCAAGCTATAGACTAAATTCCTATTGCCATTTTCACTAACAAAATGGACATGATACATAATATTGAAAGCGTCTTAGACATATTATTCAAGACCTTGTTGATTCTAATCATATTCAAATTGGAGGTGTTAATTATCAGGGTAATCAGTTCATAGTTCCTTCGTTTTGCTTCTTGTTCATTTTTCTTTATGCTATGTTTGGGTTGCAGCTACTATGATACTAGACACACCTTGTTGTTTGTGTTTTGATCGCTACTATTGAGCGACAACTATTATTCTGTGATGAGGTTATCTGATTATTGTTTCACATGCATAATGGATTAATTATGTTAGTAAAGTTAGCATGAGATATTATTATGTGATTATTGATTATGATGTAATGTTAGTCTTTGATGAGTGGATTGGTGAAGAGGATAGTTTTGCATCACTCGCTTGCAAGCACCCTATGAATCTATGATTTCTTCTTCACGGTGTTTATTATATGCTGGATATACTATATTATGTTGTTTACTTGGTTTCAAGTTGTAGGTACATGGCATCAACTCCACCTGGTCTCATAGGTTTGAGCACATCAATCCAACGGTTAAGTTGAAAGGGAGATAGTAGCTAGGTAACATGTGTCAGGTCTATGCCCTAGCCTTAGTGTGTCGTTAGTCTTGATTAGTGAGTCATGTTTACCTTATTTAATGTTATATGATTCTGTTCGATGCATTATTGTTAAATTAATGTCTAGAATAATTCAATTGGTTAAAAGTAGTGGTTATTTTAATATTAAAATTAATATTATGCTTTGATGTTATATTTAAAGTTGATAATGAAATTTAATTCAGTCAAATTTTAATTTATTTAATTAGTTAAATTTTAATCTCAAAACGGTTGAATTTAGTTATTAAATAATTAAAATTAATTAATTAAGTTTATTGGATTAAATTAAATTAAATTAAATCATAAGAAATGGAAAGGAAATTGAAATTGTATTTTAAAGTCAATTTGGGTTTTCGAAAATGGGAAATGAAATAAATATCTAATTCTCAACTTTGCATGCAAAGGGAATTAGGGTTGTATTAGATATTTTTGATTTATGTGGAATGCATGTTTTCAATTTTGGGAGGGAGAAATTTTGGGCAAGAATTCATTTTTCAGAGCAGTGAAGGATTTTTGGAAAATTTGCACAAAGAAGGGTTTGAAACAGTTTTTGATTTTGGATTGGATTCGTTGCACGTTTCAGGAAATTTAGGATATTCTTGGAGGAGGCTTGCATCAAAAATTCATCTTCTTCTATAGCTTCAAATTCCAGGTTTTGTTCTTATTTTGTTCAATACAATTTAATTGTTTAAGAATCTATGTTGAATTAATGGTGAATTAGGATTTGTCTAAAATTGGGGGAAAATGTTTAAATTCACTGTAGGTTTTTTTTCAATAAATGGGGAAATTATAGATTCATTGTTTAAATTAAACATTTTATTGTGCTTCAAAAATTTAGGTTATTGCATGAAAGATTTACCCTTTTTGAAAACATACAGATCTGTTCTTCAAAAACAAACCCTCTGTAGAAAACCTTCAATGGAAAATCTAGATCCATTTAATTTCCCTATATTTAATTATTTGTAAATTTGAAAGAAAAGTTTAAAGGAAATTAAAATTTAAACCTCTTGAATATTGGATGTTATTCTAGAATTTTTTTATTAATTTCCTATTACTAGTTTTTGTTATTATTTTCTCGATTTTACCAGTAATTTATTTGTGTAAAAATATATATATTTATATATAATATATATATATATATTCTGATAAATATATATATATATACATCACTTATAAATATATATATATATATATATATATTTAATAGTTATGGATCTGTGTTTATTTTCGCATTGGAAAAAACACCGTCTGTACAACGTGTCTGTGAAATGAATTTCAAAATTCATTGAAAAGTCTTGAAACCCTTTTTATTTATGTTACATCGGATTTTATTTAAAATGATAACGAATTTTGTTATTCAAAAATAAAAATAAAAATAAAATTGTTAAGGTAGTGGATGGTGGGGAGTTCAACTCCCACCACCCACATACCTGTGTGGGGAAGGGCGCTACCATCTGACAACGCGCCCACCTTTTAGGGGGACGTGCTGTCCCATGGGAAACGTCACTCACCCCATTGCATTGGAAGGGATGTAGCCCAGGGCTACAAGGTACCAGCCGGTGCTCTGTATTAAGTCTGCGTACTGGTGTTAAGACAGTGACAGGGCTATCGTCGGTACTGTCCGACCCCTGTCACTTTCATTTATCATTTAATATTTTTTTTGTATTATCTTTGGTTGTTTTTTTGGTTAATGTGAATTTTGTAGTATAAATTCGCAGTAAGTTGTATTTAAAGGTTTTTTTTTTTTTTATGTTAGATTTTTATGAATGATGTTTATTCATATATATTTTAATACTATAGTAATATATAATATATAAATAATATATAATATATATATATATATATATATATATATATATATATATATATTTATTTTGGAAAACAAATATTTAAGTTTAGATTTTATTTTTATTTTTTATTTTTTATTTTTAGAAATATTTAATATTCAATCTGGTAACTTTTAGAAAAATAGAGGTTTATAATTAGTATTTAAATGCAAGCATGTTTTCTAAATACAGTTGTAGATATAAATAAAATGAATTTATTCAAATATATAAAGCATGCTACATAATATATGTTTAAGTGTATATATATTTGATGTTCAATTTTAAACATATTAATGCATGCAAGTAATTAGACAATAATTTAAATTGAAATGCTTATTGTGCATGATTTGATAAGGCTACGAAAAAACATTTATTTAAGGTAGAATTTATTGTTTAATGTAAATTTTAGAAGGATAGTATTTTAATTTCTGTGAGAAGCATTAGATAAGAATATGGAATTAATATATCCAAATATAGTGAAATTCATTGCTAGTGCACTTTTGATAGTAAATTCCCTTTTATTGATTGCTTGGGAATGGGTGATTGAGTCTTATTATTGTAAAGTCTTCTAGTGGATGTGGTTTAATTTCTTGTTAATATAATGTTTGTTTTTCCCTTGGGTAGTGCTTTATGAGTTTTTTTTCCTCCTAGTGTTGGAGTGGATTTCTTTAATTATTGCCTCCTAGAATAGGAGAGATTGTGTTGTTCAGTTCTATAGCACTTGAGATACACTTGGAGTCTAGATTTGAGTAGCGTGTTATCCATTAGAAGAGTGGATTTTGTTAGGGGCTGAAGCCCAAAGAGGTAAATCGGGTAACCTTCAGAAGTGTTTTTAATAAGTGACAATTAAAGCAATATACTTAGATGATTAGGATGCATTCACATTAATCAAGATAAATTAACCTCACTCACAGACACAAGGGATTTTTTAGACTTGGGGTGAGTGAGAAGGCTTGGAATGGCAAGGTCAACCATCTTGTCCTCATGAGAGGTAGTTGATTTTGCATGAGTGAGTGTGAGGGTCGAGATTCGATTGAGGTCACTAGGATTACCAGAACCTATGAAGAATGTCTAGAGGAAATTTCATGACGAACCTTGTGATGACACTCTATCTAGGATAACATTGAGTTTATGTTGTGTGTATGGATTCTTTATCATACTTGATTATAGTATGTCTGGAAGTAATGCAACCATGTTAGTGTTAGACTTTCATTGTGCATATGTTTGGTTTTGCCAGTATGTGTCAGTATGAGTCTACCTTTGGTTAGAGGTAGTAGATTTCTTGTCCATGTTGCATTGTTACTATCTCCTAGCATGGGGGGTGGGCCTTCGGGTACCACTTGGTTGGGTGGAACATGCACCATAAACCGTTGGGTCCCCATAGATCTTCAGTTCGTGGAGGCGAGACATCCAGTTGGACAACTTGCGGATCTTGTTATTCTTTTTGGGCACTATTGTAATTCAAATTGTAATGAGTTATTTTTACCCCTCTTGTTATTATGAGGTGGATTTATGTAAATGTAACACTTATGTATTTTGAATCATTCTGGGAATGAGTGTTGTAATCAGTTAATCTTGTAATGGATATATGTTATGGATATTCTATTCCTATCTTGGTATTTATTTATGTTGAATGAATGCTTACTACTTGATTTATTTAATGCAATGTGATTTGAATGATGTATGTTAATGGGGATTTAAGTAATCTCAGTTACGTAGCCTTAGGGTGTGTTTTCAATTTTGGGTGAACATGTATGTTTAATTCACTTTAAAAAAAAACTAGTATGCTTTTGTAGTGAATTGAAACTTCATCTAGGGTTGCGCGGCGGGGCATTACACATGGTATCAGAGCCTAGGTTTAAACACTGGATGCTTTGGGATTATGATGTACTCATTAAGCTTTGTTGCATAGGTTTTTAAAGGTACCTTGTCTAATACCCTTTTATGTCTATGTAGGAGTATGCCTCTTAGACCCGGACGAGGGAGAGGACATGGACGTGGCCGAGTAGGCGGTTGAGAGGAGAGTCAACATGACTCACCACCTCATGTTCCACATATACCAGAGTAGGAGGAGCATCAAGCTTCACAGAATGGTCCAGGAGGCAGTGGTGGACAGTTAGATCCTCCTAGGGTCGAAGCTACGTGTAGAGCCTTCGAGGAGGCTTTGGCATTATTAGGTCTGAGACAGGAAGTACCTGTGGTTAACCCTATGGTTAGAACAGTTACAACTCAGTTTGATATGTTAGCAGTGAACTATATGAGGGATTTGATATGATCACAACCACCTGAATTTGATGGAGTAGGTACCGGTCTAGAGGCCGAAACTTGGTTGATAGTTCTTGACCGATGTTTTTCCATGCACCCATTTGATAGTAACACTAAAGCGCGGTGCGTTGTTATTCATCTTCGAGGATATGCAGCCACTTGGTGAAAACTAGAGGAGCAGAAGCTCCATATAGATATGAGTATAGTGTCTTGGGAGATCTTTCTTGAGTGATTCAGAGCACGCTTTCTCTCTGATCATTGGCATCAGTGTAGAGGTGATGAGTTCCATGCCATATGATAGTTAGCCATGACGGTAGATCAGTACGAGAGGTGATTCTATGAACTTAAACAGTTCACAGGAATAGGGGATGATGAGGGAATGCTTGTGCATCATTTCATTAGGGGTTTAAATGCCCGTATTAGTGGTGGTGTATGGGTCTTTGAACCCAAGTCTATGGACATAGCTATGGAGAAGGCACGACTAGTGGAGGAGAACCTAACTATGGCACTGGGAGGTCACACAGGTGCTAGTATTGGTAGTGGTACAGGAGCTGGGACTAGTGCTCATGGGGGATAGACACAGGGAGTTGTGCCTCCTAAGACTCAGTAGGTATCAACATAGGGCAGTGAGTAGCATTCATTTCATGGGAAATGAAAAGGTTTCTAACAGGGATAGGGTAGAAAGAAGTGGAGGCACATGAAGCGTTTCAACTCTAAGCAATCCACTCAGAGTGCCCAATCCACTTTTGGAGGCAATGTACAACAATCTAGTGCACTAGTAGGAGGCAGAGGTTATGGTAGAGGCATAGGTTGCTTCTCTTGTGGTTAGCAGGGCCATATTTCTAGGATGTGTCCCAATAAGGGCACATTGGGATTTATGCAGAGATCAGCGATGTTAGAGCCGATAGTGGGAGATGCTGGGAGAGGCCGTCGTGTGTTCATAGCGGTTGATAACTACCAGGTCAAGCAATAGTGTACCATGGTAGAGACTTATGGTATGTTATAGGGTAACCCTATTACTATTCTTTTCGATTTAGGAGCATCTAAATCCTTCATTTCTTCATCGATAGTGTCACGTTGCAAACTAGGAGCCGTAAGGCAAGACAATAGGTGGTAGGTAGAGTTAGTGTCTGATGTGAAGCTTGCATCACATTCTGTAGTACTTCACTGTAGGTTGGATATTGGACCACTTCTTACTACATTAGATCTTCGGGTTATACCATTGGGGTCCTATGATATTGTCGTAGGTATGGATTGGTTAGAGGCTCACCAAGCAGTTATTGATTGTTAACGTAAGTCGATTCGGTGCATTAATGCATCTGGTGGAGAGGTGGATGTTATAGGAGTTCAGAGGCTGATATCTTTGAGGATCATCTCATCTATGCAGTTGAGAAGATGTGTTCGTCGTGGATGTCAGTTGTTTGCAGTTATAGTTGAGGACTTGGGTTTAGGAGATGGAGAGGAGAAGGTATCTCTTGATAGTCATCCTATTCTTCAGGAGTTCACAGATGTCTTTCCTGAGGACATTCCAGGGATGCCACCGAGGAGAGATATAGATATTAAGATTGACTTAGTACCTGGATCGGGGCCTATTTCATAAGCCCCTTACTGCATGACTACTTAGGAGCTAAAAGAGCCTCACTTGTAGTTGGAGGAGTTATTAGAGAAGGGATTTATTCATCCTAGTGTTTCTCCTTGGAGAGCACCTATCATCTTTGTGAAGAAGAAGGATGGTTCACTTTGGTTGTGCATTGATTACCGACAGTTGAACAAGGTAACAATCAAGAATCGTTATCCACTTCCCAGAATTGATGACTCGTTTAACCAAGTCAAAGGTGCTACCATATTTTCGAAGATAGAACTTAAGTCAGGATACCATCAGCTCTGTATTTTGGACACAGATATCCATAAGACGGTGTTTCAGATGTGGTATGGTCACTATGAGTTTACTATGGTACCATTCAGGTTGACGAATGTACCATCTGTGTTCATGAGTTTGATGAATGGAGTATTCCACATGTACCTTGATAGGTTTGTCCTTGTGTTTTGAGATGATATACTGATATATTCTCAGGACAGTAGAGGAACATGAGGAGCATTTGTGACAGGTACTTCAATGTTTACGTGAGAACCAGCTTTATGCTAACTTGTCTAAATCCGAATTCTTCAAGTCTGAGATCAAGTATCTTGGTCATGTGATCTCAGGAGAGGGAATATCGGTGGATCCTTCAAAGATCCAAGCTATTCTTGATTGGCCAGCACCCATGAATGTGGTAGAGATCTGTAGTTTTATGGGGCTTGTAGGATATTACAGGGGATTTGTTGAGAGTTTTTCCAAGATAGGTCATTCTATCACTTCTCTTCAGAGGAAAGGGAAGAGGTTTGGATGGTCAGAGTAGTGTGAGTCAAATTTTTTGATTCTTAAGGATAAGCTGACCAGTGCACCAATTTTAGTGATACCTGATCCCACAAGAGACTTTGTGGTTTGCACCGACCCATCCTTAAAGGGATTAGGTGCAGTCCTGATGCAGAAGGGATGAGTGATAGCTTATGAGTCACATAAGCTTAAGGATCATGAACTGAATTATCCCACTCATGACCTTGACTTAGCAGCAGTAGTCCATGCATTGACTAGATGGAGACAATTTTTACTCGGGCACAAATTTGAGCTACATAGCGATCACAGGAGCCTGCAGTACATTTTCACTCAGCCAAACCTTAACGATAGACAAAGGTGGTGGATGGAGTTTCTCTATGAGTATGACTTCAAGGTAAAGTATATTCAAGGAAAAGAGAATGTTGTAGCTAATGCACTTAGTAGACGAAGGAATGAGATATCCGAGATGACTCTTATGGTAGATTTACGGAGTCAGATTCTTGCTACTCTTCTAGCTGACAGTTGGTACTGGGATGTGAGAGCAGAGATTAAGGTAGGTAGACCTCTTGACGATAGATTTACAATTTATTCACTTGATTCAGATGGTTTACTTAGGAATTCAAAGCATATTTCCATTCCTTCAGTAGGTGACCTTCATTCTTTGGTTTTGACCAATGCTCATCGTGCACCGTATTCAACCCATCTTGGGGTGAAGAAGATGCACGCAGATCTATGCCAATTGTATTTTTGGCCAAGGATGAAACAGGATATTGCAGACTTTGTAGCGAGATGTTTGGAGTGTCAATGGGTGAAGGCTGAACACCAACATGCAGCAGGGCTTCTATAGCCACACCTTGTACTTGAGTGGAAGTGGGATATTATCTCATTGGACTTCATTGTTGGTTTACCCAACTCCTCGCAACGACATGATGCTATTAAGGTGATAGTCGATAGGTTGACGAAGGTAGCACACTTCTTGCCTATGCATGCTTCCTATAATGCATCATCAGTTGCTAGAGTGTTCATGGAGGATATTGTGAGGTTGCATGGTATTCCATGTTAGATTATTTCTGATAGGGCTCCAGTGTTTACTATAGCTTTATGGACATCATTACAACATGCTATGGGGACATAGTTGAACTTTAGTTCAACATATCACCCTGAGACAAATGGATAGTCTGAGAGGGTTAATCAAATCCTTGAATACATGTTACACATGTATGTCATGTATTAGCAAACACGATGGGAGGATTATCTTTATCTAGTGGAATTTTTTGATAACAATAATTACCAAAGTTCCATTGGCATGGCACCTTTTCAAGCTTTGTATGGGCGTCATTTTCGTACTCCTCTTAGTTGGGATCAATTGGAGGATAGAGTTTATTGGGACTAGATATGTTGCAGGATATGGAGCAGTAGGTGGATCAGATTAGAGAGCACCCGGTAGCAGCACAGGATAGGCAGAAGAAGTATGCGGATATGCATAGAGTAGATCATTAGTTTTCGGTCAGCGATAGAGTATTTTTTTAGGTGTGTCCGTGAAAGAGTCCTATCCGATATGGAAAGGGTTTTAAGTTGGCACCTCGCTTTGTTAGACCTTTCGAGATACTCGAAAAGATTGGTCCAGTTGCTTATCGACTTGCTTTGCCACCTAGTCTAGCACATATTCATGATGTTTTCCATGTTTCAGTTCTTCGACCCTATCATCCTGATGTTACTCACGTCCTTCATTGGAATTATTTATAGGTAGAGGACGGGTAGCTAGATTTGGAGCCCATGGCCGTAACATAGCGCAAAACACTCACTCTTCGAGGGTGAGATATTGATCAGGTCAGAATTTGGTGGGATCCTAGGGATGATGCATCATCCACCTAGGAGGATGCAGTTAGGATGAGGGAGTTATATCCCTACTTGTTTATAGGCTTCGAGGAGTAAGCCTGGTCTTTGGGGGGGAGAATTTAATACCCCTCCATTTTGCTTCTTGTTCATTTTTCTTTATGCTATGTTTGGGTTGCAGCTACTATGATACTAGACACACCTTGTTGTTTATGTTTTGATCACTACTATTGAGTGACAACTATTATTGTGTGATGAGGTTATCTAATTATTATTTCACATGCATAATGGATTAACTATGTTAGTAGAGTTAGCATGAGATATTATTATGTGATTATTGATTATGATGTAATGTTAGTCTTTGATGAGTGGATTGGTGAAGAGGACGGTTTCGCATCACTCGCTTGCGAGCGCCCTGCGAATATGTGATTTCTTCTTCACTTTGTGTATTATATGTTGGATATACTGTATTATGCTGTTTACTTGGTTTCAGGTTGCAAGTACATGGCATCGACTCCACCTCGTCTCACAAGTTTGAGCGTGTTGATCCAACGGTTAAGTTGAAAGGGAGATAGTAGCTAGGTAACATGTGTCAGGTCTACGCCCTAGCCTTAGTGTGTCGTTAGTACTGATTAGTGAGTCAAGATTACTTTATTTAATGTTATATGATTCTGTTAGATGCATTATTGTTAAAGTAATGTTTATAATAATTCAATTGGTTAAAATTAGTGGTTATTTTAATATTAAAATTAATATTATTCTTTGATATTATATTTAAAGTTGATAATGAAATTTAATTCAGTTACATTTTAATTTATTTAAGTAATTAAATTTTAATCTCAAAAGGGTTGAATTTAGTTATTAAATAATTAAAATTAATTAATTAAGTTTACTGGATTAAATTAAATTAAATTAAATCATAAGAAATGGAAAGGAAATTGAAATTGTATTTTAAAGTCAATTTGGGTTTTCGAAAATGAGAAATGAAATAAATATCTAATTCTCAACTTTGCATGCAATGGGAATTAGGGTTGTATTAGATATTTTTGATTTATGTGGAATGCATGTTTTCAATTTTGGGGAAGAATTCATTTTAGAGCACTGAAAGATTTTTGGAAAATTTGCGCAAAGAAGGGTTTGAAACAGTTTTTGGTTTTGGATTCAATTTGTTGCACGTTTGAGGAAATTTAGGAAATTCTTGGAGGAGGCTTCCATAAAAAATTCATCTTCTTCTGTAGCTTCAAATTCCAGGTTTTGTTCATTTTTTGTTCAATTCAATTTAATTGTTTAAGAATCTGTATTGAATTAATGGTGAATTAGGATTTGTCTAAAATTGGGGAAAAATGTTTAAATTCACCATAGGTTTTTATTCAGTAAATGGGGAAATTGTAGATTCATTGTTTAAATTAAACATTTTATTGTGCTTCAAACATTTAGGTTGTTGCATGAAAGATTTACCCTTTTTGAAAACATACAGATTTGTTCTTCAAAAACAAACCCTCTGTAGAAAACCTTCAATGGAAAATCTAGATCCATTTAATTTCCCTATATTTAATAATTTATAAATTTGAAAGAATAGTGTAAACGAAATTAAAATTTAAACCTCTTGAATATTGGATGTTATTCTGGAATTTTTTTATTAATTTTCTATTACAGGTTTTTGTTATTATTTTCTCGATTTTACCAGTAATTTATTTCTATGTAAAAATATACATATTTATATATTCTGATAAATATATATATACATCACTTATAAATATATATATATATATATATATATATATATATATATATATATATATATCTATTTAATAGTTATGGATTTGTGTTATTTTTCCCATTGGAAAAAAACGCCGTCCGTACGGCATGTCTGTGAAATGAATTTTAAAATTCGTTGAAAAGTCTCGAAACCCTTTTTATTTATGTTACATCGGATTTTATTTAAAATGCTAATGAAATTTTTTATTCAAAAATAAAATTGTTAAGGCAGTGGACGGTGGGGAGGTCAACAGCCACCGCCCACATACATATGTGGGGAAGGGCACTACCATGTGACAACGCGCCCACCTTTTAGGGGGACGCGCTATCCCATGGGAAGCACCGCTCACCCCATTGTGTTGGAAGGGATGTAGCCTGGGGGTACAAGGTATCGACCGATGCTCTAACTTAAGTCTATGTACCGGCATTAAGACAGTGATAGGGGTACCGACGTTACTGTCTTGCCCCTGTCACTTTCGTTTATTGTTTAATATTTTTTTTTGTATTATCTTTGTTTTTTTTTTTGGTTAATGTGAATTTTGTGGTATAAATTCGCAGTAAGTTGTATTTAAATGATTTTTTTTTTTTTATGTTAGATTTTTATGAATGATGTTTATTCATATATATTTTAATTTTATATAGTAATATATAATATATAATATATATATAATTTTATTTTGGAAAACAGATATTTAAGTTTAGATTTTTTAATTTTTTTAATTTTTTAGAAATATTTAATATTCAGTGTGGTAACTTTTAGAAAAATAGAGGTTTATAATTAGTATTTAAGTGCAAGCATGTTTTCTAAATATAGTTGTATATATAAATAAAATGAATGTATTCAAATATATAAAGCATGCTACATAATATATGTTTAAGTGTATATATATTTGATGTTCGGTTTTAGACACATTAATGCATGCAAGTAATTAGACAATAATTTAAACTAAAATGCTTATTGTGCATGATTTGATAAGGTCGTGAAAAATATTTATTTAAGGTAGAATTTATTGTTTAATGTAAATTTTAGAATGATAGTATTTTAATATCTGTGAGAAGCATTAGATAAGAATATGGATTTAATATATCCAAATATAGTGAAATTCATTGCTAGTGCACTTTTGATATTAAAGTCCCTTTTATTGATTGCTTGGGAATGGGTGATTGAGTCTTATTATTGTAAAGTCTTCTAGTGGATGCGGCTTAATTTTTTGTTAAGATAATGTTTGTTTTTCCCTTGGGTAGTGCTTTATGAGTTTGTTTTCCTCTTAGTGTTGGAGTGGATTTCCTTAATTATTGCCTCCTAGAATAGGAGAGATTGTGTTGTTTAGTTATGTAGTACTTGAGATACCCTTGGAGTCTATATTTGAGTAGTGTGTTATCCATTAGAAGAGTGGCTTTTGTTAGCGGCTGGAGCCCAAAGAGGTAAACCGGGTAACCTTCAAAAGTGTTTTTAATAAGTGACAACTAAAGCAATATACTTAGATGATTATGATGCATTCACATTAATCAAGATAAATTAACCTCACTTATAGACACAAGGGCTTGTTTAGACTTGGGGTGAGTGAGAAGGATTGGAATGGAAAGGTCAACTATCTTGTCCTCACAAGAGGTAGTTGATTCTACATCAGTGAGTGTGAGGGCCGGGATTCAGTTGAGGTCACCAGGATTATTGGAACCTATGAGGAATGCCCAGAGGAGATCTCATGATGAACCTTGCGATGACACTCTATCTAGGATAACATTGCGTTTATGTTGTGTGTATGGATTCTTTATCATACTTGATTATAATATGTCTGGAAGCAATGTAACCATGTTAGTGTTAGACTTTTATTGTGCATATGTTTCGTTGAGTCAGTATGTGTCAGTATGAGTCTACCTTTGGTTAGAGGTAGTAGATTTCTTTTCCATGTCATGTTGTTAATATCTCCTAGCATGGGGGTGGGACTTTGGGTACCACTTGGTTGGGTGAAACATGCACCATAAACCGTTGGTTCCCCATAGATCTTTAGTTCGTGGAGGCGAGACATCCAATTGGACAACTCGTGAATCTTGTTATTCTTTTCGGGCATTGTTGTAATTCAAATTGTAATGAGTTATTTTTACCCCTCTTGTTATTATGAGGTGGATTTATGTAATTGTAACACTTATGTATTTTGACTCATTCTGGGAATGAGTGTTGTAATCAATTAATCTTGTAATGGATATATGTTATGGATATTCTATTCCTATCTTGGTATTTATTAATGTTGAATGAATGCTTACTACTTGATTTATTTAATGCAATGTAATTTGAATGATGTATGTTAATGGGGATTTAAGTAATCTCGGTTACGTAGCCTTAGGGGATGTTGTCAATTTTAGGTGAACATGTATGTTTAATTCACTTTAAAAAAAAAAATAGTACGCTTTTGTAGTGAATTGAAACTTCCTCTGGGGTTGTGTGGTGGGGCATTACAGTTCCTTCTAGCCAAAACTTTAAAATCCTTACCAATCCTATGCCTAATCACAACATTTCCTTTATCAAAGCTAGTGAAACAAAGAATGATGTGATGATGGTTGAAATGGATGATGATAACATGAAAGACAATGAGGAAAAATCTATAAAATATATGGTTGTATTTTTTGAAGTTAAACCTCATAAAGGCTGAATTGATATGCCCCTTGACATTGCTTTCTCACAAAATGACATAATCAATAATGCACCCAATGTTCTTCTTCACATTGTTGGAAGAATCAATGAAAATCCTACTAATGGGATATTAATTAAACCTGTCTATGTAGAGAATGTGATGAATAAAAAAATCTTATTTTTGCATGAGCTTTATCAAGATACTTATTAAAAACTGAAATCATGGATCAAACTGCATAATGGTTTTGGTTGACCTACAATAGGTTTGATAAATCCCCATTTAAAAGTTGGATTGACACAATTAAATGTCTCATTCACCATCATCCCATCATTGGAACAATTTCATGTGAAGTCAGGATACCCATGGCTTCACTCCATGAACACCATCTCATCGATTGTGCATAAATTTATAAATTTTCCATTCAAAAATGAGATCTTTACTATGCATCATAGTGGCTTGAATCTTGTGTCCTCCCGTGGGAATTTCTTATTATATTTCTTTTGGCCTAAGCCTATAAAACCTATTAGACCCTATGAAGACTTCAGTTTCAAATCCTATAATTTTTTAAAGGCAAAGCACATAGAAGATTTATCACTTACCAATATGTCTCAACCCATGATTGAGCCTCTTATCCTTGATGAGACCATGATTGAACCAAAATCCCTTAGAAGTAAACAAGACTATCCTAGGAGAAGTACTTCACCCATTTCCTATAAAAGACCATGAGATAATCAAATAAGTCACATTGTGCCTCCTAAAGTCAAACAAGTTTATAATGCTAAAGATAAAGTTCTTGAACAACCTCCGATGGTTTCTTTTGTTCCTCCCTTAAGGGAAGAAAATAGACCTATGGTTGATAAACCTACTCCTACACAATCACAACTTGAAACTTGAATGAAAATAAAAAAAATTGTTAGAGAGCATAGGTGTATATTTTGTGTTATTGCTCATTTTTAACAAGAAAAAGAAGAAAATAACAACATAGAAAATAAAAATCCAAACTTGTCTCAAGCAATGGATGGTAGTTATTCAAACTTTCCACAAAAACAACAAGATTCTATGGATATTATCATTCGAACTAATATTATGATTAACTTGGATGATGATAATGAAACTACTAAAATTGATGAGGAAGTACATAAAACATTAAATCTATTATATTTCTCTTCCATGGGATTAAATGATGATACTCCTAAAGGGAGTGTTGAGCTTGGTTCTTTTCCTAGTTTGGCACTTGATGTTGTCCCTTTGGCTATTTGTATGCCTTCCACATATATTGAACAAGATTGGGATGTAGATGACCTACTATAGGTTGACTTGCATGTGTCTTACTAGTCATATCTTTATTTTTCTTTGCATGATTTCATGTGCATAATCTGATCCCTCATATTGTTCTATTTGATGTATCTTCATGTTCATTCCTCTATTTGTATCTAAATCCTTCTATATGTCATAAAACCTTTATCTTTTTTTTTGTCTTGTGTTTTCCTTTTGGGGATGATGTAAGGTTTCATTACATTAAGGTCTCTTCCATGTTGACCCAAAAGGATTTTTCTTTGATTTTTCTCTCCATGTGTCATTCTTCCTATTCCATGAGTTATTTGGGGAATGATGATGTTTTCGAGCTCTATAATCTCATTTTAGCAAAGACTTACTAACCCAAATCCATGGATCCCTTATGTATATGGAATTTCATTTTGGGGGAAACCCCCTCATTTCTTTTTCATAACGTAGCTTCATTTGGAAATAAATGAATTGGAATAGGGCTTTCCAATTAATCTCTCATATCTTCTATATTTTTAGCATTGATCATTTTCTAATTTACAGTAATTGCTCACAACATGGTGTTAGCATACATAGGAATTATTATTATTATTATTTGGAAAATCTTATGTTTCATTGAGGAATTTTATTACTTCTTGTGATGTTTCTTCTTCTTGGTGATGTCACTTGGTTTTATGTCCAAGAATATGATCTTTCTTTGCATACAACTTTCCTCTTAGTGGTGATGCTACCTGTTGCATTCCCTATGTTGTGAATCTTTTATCCTAGAATTTTCTTCTCTTGGAGACATTAGGCACAATGTTTCCTAAGAGGAAACATTGCATTAACTAAGAAAAATTCCTTTGAACACGTATATTTTCATTTTTCATAAGTGTTTAGCATAACACAACTTGCTAACCTTGTTAAACTCAAACCCTATTTCATGGCCACTAGGCATAACATACTTTTCCTACATGTGGAGTCTTTCCTTCTTTGTTCATAAGTGTTTAGCATAACACAACATTCTAATGCTTATGGATATTGAAGTTAATATTTGTTTTGTGGTTCCTTATTAAAGTTATCAGAGGGTAACTTTGGTATGGTATGTGAGCCTAATAAGATTCTCTCATTTTCCACCCTTGGGGGCTCACCTACTGGAAAACCAATTTTTTACTAGCCTATGTGAGTGTGTGTTTTTTATATAGTGGACAACGAGTTCCACTTGTAAACATTTTTTTTTGACAAATAGTTGAGGCATGTTCCACATCGCACTAGATAGTTGCAGCTTGATCAACCCTTTTTTACCTTTCATTAAGTCTTTGACATTGTATGATTGAGTATCATGTCATTTCTACATACATATATTTTAATTCTCTACATTAGTGTGAGTTTGAAAAAATGTCATCCTCTCACTAAAGTGGGGAGTAAATGTATTGTACAAAAAGGCATCCCTTTACATTTTCTCACTTTTTTGGGACCTCCTAGTTAAATTGGACTTAATTATGCCTTAATTTAGTGTTGTAAATTGTATCCCTTTATATTTTAACACTTATTTAGCAATCCCTTAATTAATTGAGCTTAATTATGCCTTAATTTTACCTATAATTCATTTACAAGCCCATTAGATTACATTTTCCAAAGGGGAAACCTGACATTAATTAATGCCAATACATGACACTTTTTCATTAAGGAATGTGTGTTCTAGGTTTGTGGACTTGATACCCATTCACCCATGGGAAAATCAGTCCTCCCTAAACCTTAGGACCTAAATTTAAATTATGTTTTTGGTGGTATTTTAACATATTCAAATCCATAATTCAATGTTGGCTTGTTATATTTGAATTTTGGGAAATTAAGGATAAATGCCTATAAATACAAGGTTATTTCACTATGTTTCATCTAAGAAATATAGAGTTTTTATGCAAGCATTCCTAAAGAAAATTTTATGATCAAGGGAATTCAAGATAAAATTTATTAGAGTTCTATAACAGAAATCAAGATCTAATCATCATGTTAGTGTCTTTTTGCATCATTGAATGTTTTTGGAGCTAACATTGTGATGTAGGTTTCATGATCAAGTCAAGCATTCAAAGAATTATTTCAAGCTATATTAAAACTTCAAGATCCAAATCCATTGAATTCATTTCATTCAAGTTGTAGACCTTAATTCAAGGACTTATCTAATGGTTTTTGGAGTGGTAACATAGCTTTTTTCATTCATCATTCCCTCTTTCATGCTTTTATTCATTTTAGAGTTTGATTACCAAAATAGGGTTTGACCAAGGCAAACCCCTATTCACCAAAACAAACAAGTTTTCCCTCTTATCTTGTGTTTTCAGATCTAGGTGGAAGAAAGCTTGAAGACCTCTTGAAGAGAAAATTTGAAGAAGTTGTCAAAATTGTTGTCATCTCAGAGAAACTCACCTACAAAATTTATTTCTAACATTTCAACACTACCACCTAGATAAATTGGAAGCTTTAGATCTGTGTCAAAGGCTCCTAAAATTTGTAGAAATACCCTAACACTGGACCCATTCACCTAGGGATGAATGAGTTGTAGTGAGCTTTTAGAAAATCACTTTTTGTGGTTGGAAAACATAGTTCTACGCTTATCAGATCTCCAATTTAATTCATGGTTATGCTTATTTTGAGTTTAATATTATTATTTCAAGTTTAATTTGGAATACTTGGGTTCATTTTCTATTTTTAGTCTTTCTCCCAAAAGTTCCTAATGAACCTGACCCCCATCCTAAACACAAAAAGGAAACCTTGCAGATTCTAAGAAAGGGTTGATTCACCTAAGGTTTATTAGTCAGATATTTGTGTGGGTCTCATTTACTAATGAAATATTTAGGAAAATAGGTCCCTTAGTAGCTCATCAATCCATTTTGGTGAACCCACCTATTTTTCTCCATTTCAACCACAATGACTATAAATGAGATATAGACATTTTACCTTTCCTTCTCTGGATTATAAACAATGCTAACATACCACAAATATAATCATTTCTAGAACTCAAGAAAGACAATAAATATTTATTTACCTGATAGTATTTATTTCTTACATAGCATAACCATTTAGTTCTTGACAACATTTTTTCTTTACATACTTTCCTTGATAAAATATTATATGAATGAACATAAGATAATTTTATGAATAAATGGTAGTACATTCAATGCTAGGAAATACAATTCTGATGGATATTTACTAATATTTTTCTATAAATATTTATTTTATTGATAGTATTTGTTCCTTATGTAGCATAAACATTTCTAAGTTCTCGACAATATTTGTTCTTTACATCCCTTGATAAGATCTTGTATGAAGGAACACAAAATAATTTTATGAATAAATGATAGTGCATTAAATGTAGGAAAATTTAATTGCCATAGATATTTACTAAAAAAATTATTATTTCCTTATGCAAAATTTCACTTATTTAGTTGAATTCATGAGGAAAGTTTAATACAACTAGTACTATGTCTTTATTTCCTACAAAATTGAAATATATCTTTATCTCCCACATTGGACATACAATTTCTATAATCCAAATTCAATAGGAACAATAACAACATATTCATCACCCTTGACACTATTATTGTAGATACCCTAAATTGTCCTAATTGGCAAAAAACACTATTTAACTAACTTTCACCCTTCTTCCCTAAATGTTTAAATAATACATTATTATTTAATTATTATCAAATTTTATATTCATCTATTAATTAAGTGATTTAACATTATTTAATTAATTCTTCCACAATCATCATTTCTGACTAATTAAATAAATCTCATTTATTTAATAAATGTCCTAATTTAACTTTTTTCTTCTATTAATTGAATAATATTACATTATTTAATTAATTCATTATTTTATCATTAATATAACTTTTATTCCTTTTGATTAATTAAATGACCCAAGTTATTTAATTATGTTGCTAATAAACCCTATTCCCCTAAAACAATTAAATTAATAATACTTATAATAGTTTAATTAAATAACTTTTCCCCTTTCTAAACATGAATAATTAAATTAATTATTCAACATCATTCAAAAAGGTCAAAATAGACAAATATAACTCTATTAGTGAAAGTCAAAATGACTTGTGCATTCAACTCAAAAAGCTTAATTGATTAATTCAATTAATTAATTATCCTCACCCCCTTTAATGATTGAGAAAATCACGACCACTAATTATTCATTTTGATTAGCTAGTTGATTCATTTATTTCCTAATTGAGTCATCTATTTCCTAACTAATCCATCTATCCTTCAATCCCATTGAATACTCAACTTGATTTTCTTAATTCCATAGATTAGGCAATTTATTTCCTCTGATTGATCAATTAGCATCCTTCATTGATTTGATCATAGAAGGTAACTGAGAAATCTGATTCCTCTCAATATCTTTCAACCATTGATATTGATTCAACATTGTTTAATCTTGTGCATTCATCTCAAAACATAGAATTATAAAATAACCTTCTACTCTCACATAAATCATCTAGAATTTACATAAGCAAAGTGCTACACAATTACCTCTAGAGCATGTTATGATTTATCATCACAATTCTATTCTAATGTCACACACATCAAAGATTTTACAACGCATAATGGAGGATTTTTATTTATTACAACAATTCAACATTCAACATCAAATACAAATACACTTTGACATGAGATGGGTAACAATACAGTTCATTGATTTCATTTCTTGTTCTTCATTGATTTTTATATTATTCATTACATGAGTAATGGGTATGGAATTTTAATCTTTGTTTGAATTATGTTTTTTCTTCATACATTTATGTTGCTTTTTCATATGCTTATGATTTCCCCCTTATGACATCTAGCACACTCGATGGGACCCCGATCCTTGACACTAATGTTTTTTGTTGAGTTTGATAAGCAATTGTAGGTTCTCGACCACTTTTGATAAAAATGGAACATTTTCACTTTAAATTTTCATGTGCTTGCTTATATTTTATAGTCTCTATTGACCCAAACAAAAGTGTTATTGAATTAAAAAGAGATTCTATTGACGTAACGGTATGTGCTATTGGAATTTTTTGCTATAGGTTTGAACATAAGCTTTTCAACATATATTTTATAGGGGCACTATTGACTTAAGAAATGACACTATTGACTTAAAATTTGCTTGATTTTGTAGGGAATAGATTTGATTTTGATGTATTATTTGAATCTATCAACTTGTAAAGTTTTTGTTTATTTAATAGATTTACCTAATGCTAATGTGTGATTGTTTCTGTGTAAATTTCTATCATTTATTCTGCAGCCCTTGTAGGAATATGCCACACTTTACATCAAAAAAGATTAAAATTTTTATTGTAGAGGAGGCGAGCAGTCCAAGTCCAAGTTTTCAAAAAGATTTCTTAGTTTAGCAAAACACTTCAAATTTGGTGCTATAAAAAATTGAACGCACAATTTGCACACTTCAATTTGGTTTTTTAAAATGAATGTTCAAAAGATTTCATAGTTTGGGAAAACACTTCACTTTGGTGCTCATAAAATGGATGATTTGTTTTGACCAAATTAGTTTGTTTTGTTGATGAATGAATAATCCTTCTTTTGTTCACCACATTAAGACAAGGTTATTAGAAATACTCAAGTTTGGTGCTTAAAATTGAACAAATCCATTTATGATTTTCACATTGTTATCTACATGCTTGATATCTCAAACACTTTGAATTTGGTGCACATAAAAAAATGAATGGCCATTTTGTTCACACTTCATTTTTTAAAATTTGTGGGTGATGCCCAATGGGTCTTAAAAAGAATATTGCAATGAATTGTCTGTTGTGTTTTCTGTGTTTGGAAAACTAAGTTTCTATCCTCTCCCCTCACATCTTACGAAGATCTTGGGTGATGAAAATCATTTTGAGTTTCACATTTTGTTTAATTTAAAGCATCACCTTTTAGATTGGGCCTGCCTCGAGACACATCTAGTGATGGAGAACTCGAGGTGACTCAAAGTGATTTTTCCCTTAGGTCGTTATATAAATCCGGTCATAGCTAAACACTATGAATAAACCTAGATTAATTTTCCATCAATTCCATTCACAAAGGGGATGTACCATAAGGTATATATGACCCAAAGTAAGATTGGTTAAAGCCTTAAGTTACTTCTTTGGTGCTAGCAGATAATTTTGGTTCCTTGAGAAGTGACTAAGAACCATTGTAGTAGAGGCCACCCTTTTTCTCCAAAACATTCTTTGAAAGTGGTGCATCAAAATTTACTTCTGAGAATTTACTTACCAAGTTTGATTTATGGTTGAGATTAAAACACTCTCCATAAGTTGCATGTAAAATAATTATTGGAAGAGTGAAGAAGGTGCCCTTTAGGTTTGTTTTCATTGATTCCAACATTGGTTAGTAACTGATTAAGTAAACTATGCATCCATGTTGATTCGACATTTTGGTTTGAAAATCCTCTCAATAAAAGGGAATTCTATGAGTTTTCTATATGTTGCTAAGGAGTGTGAGGTATAGGTATAAATGAGTTTTCAATGATTTTTGTGATCTATCTAGGTTATCCAAGTGACATAAGTTTGATATTATTTTGTTCGACAAGGTTAAAAACTATTTGGCCTATGTGTGTTCCTTATTAGGTCCAGGCCAACCTAATTTTTGGATGACACATTTTGTTCTATGAGTCAAAATTAATTGTGTATTGGGTTGATAAGTAATTTTGAATTTTTAGGTGTTCACACTCAATTAGGCCAACCTAATTGATAAAGGAAAACATGATCGTGTATATATCTGTGTGTATTATGGACAAGAAAAAAAGAGTTACACATAGACATATAGATATAGAATATGGTATACAAGAGAAGCAACAAGAGTAACAATTTGAAGTGACCAATAATGATTATATATATGCAACCGAAGCATAATTTTTGGTATTCTCTAGAGCGTAACCAAAACTAATTTTTACACTTTGTAGGTGCACTACTCTAGTTCATTTTTGGCAATGAGCCACACCTTTTGTATCTTGTCTATAAACCATATTTTGTATTTAGGCTGTGTGAATTTTAGGGATAGTGAGTCTTGGAAATGATCCCTATAATATCTTATAACTGGTTATAATATATTGTGAGCTAATCCTCATTGTGGTTTTTCCCACTTTGGGTTTTCAACTTAAAAATCCTAGTGTCAATGTGTTATGACCTCTTTTATGTTTTGGTTCACTATTGCATCTAGATTTGGATTGATAATTGGATGGTTAATAATTAAATTCACCAGAATACTAATTCATCCCCTCCTCTCAGTATTTGGTGTATTCAACAATGGTATCAAAGCATAGTTCTTCTAAAAGAGTCTTACAACTTGAGGAAGGTCTCATAATCTGAATACATGGCTAGAAAATTCTATTATGTTCCTCTGAAAGAAAAATTTGTATCTAAGGAAATCAATGCTACTCTTGAGGAATTGGATAAAAGTGAGGATGAGAAGGAAACTATGAAAGGAAATCTAAAGGAATCAAATGATTACATCAGGAAGTCGAGAGAGAAGACCAATAAGTTCAAGGAAAGGCATAAAGAAGTTAGTGATCAGCTGAGAAAGGCTGATGAGGACATTACCGAACTGAAAGTATAAGTAGAGGAAAATAAATGAATTGAATAATGTTATAAATGTGAGATTTAGAATAAAATCGATTAATTTGTAAAGCTTGAACAAGAAGTGGTAACCCTAAGAACTGATCTGGAAAAAGAGAAAGCTCATGAAGAAAGATTCAAAACAAGCTCTACAAGGCTTGATGAGCTGATTACATCTAAGAAACCTTCTAAGGATAAAAGTTCTCTAGGAATTGAAGAAGGACAAAGCTCAAAGGAAAAAAATATTCCCAACAAAGTGGACAATTAGAAGAAGTTTCAAGGAAATACTCATCAGATCATGAATCAAAGGAAGAATACTAGAAGGATTGCTATTTGGCAGCCCAATGCTCAAAGGTACCCATATTTTAATGGATTTTATTTCTCATTCAATAAGTTTGGACAAAGGGCAAAAAAATGTAGAAATAGGATGAACTAAAATGTAATGCCCCGCTATGCAACCCTAAAGGAAGTTGTAATTAATGATTAAAGTGAACCAATTTTTTTTTTTAAAGTGCAATTAACATACACATTCACTTACTAATTAACAACAACCTCTAAGGCTACAAGGTTAGGATTACTAAAACCCACACTTACATCATACATTAACCATAGCATTAATACTTTATGAAATAAACATCATACAACAAGGATACTACATAACATAATAAGATAAACATCCAAGAAACCATTTCATATTCATTTACATAATCCAATAGTTACATCACTCATTCCCAGAATGAGATAATAGTACAAAAGTATTACAATTACAGAATTTTCACCTCATGAACATAAGAGGGATAAATAACTTATACAATCTGAAATATCACCATGCAAGAATAACATAAGAACCGCAAGCTGTCCAACTAGATATCTCACCACCAAGTACTGAAGAAGAATGGGGACCCAACGGTTTTGGTGCATGATCCACCCAACCAAGTGGTACCCAAAGGACCACCCCCCATGCTAGGAGATAGTTACAATGAAACATGGACAAATATCTACAACCACTAACCCTAGGAAAACTCATACTAACTCAACCAAACAAAAGTACAACATAAGTACAACACAAGAACAACTCTCACATCACTGACATAGTCACATTGCTTCCAGACATAATATAGATCAAGAATGTTCAGAGAACCATTCACATAACATAAAATACCAACAAACAAATAGACAGTTGTCTTAGACAGAGCGTCATCACATAGCTCATAATAAGTTACCCTCGGCGGATCTTCATAGGCTCCAGTAATCTTGGTGGCCTCTACCGACCCTCGGCCCTCATACTTACTAGTGCGGAATCAAATACCTCTCGTATAGATGAGATAGATGACTATGCCATTCTAGGCCTTTCCACTCATTCCAAGCCTTAACTAGCACTTGACTATGAGTGAAGCTAGAACTTATCTTTTTAATGTGTACTACTCCCCAATATTCATTTCAATTTTAGTTATCACTTGATTAAACTCACTTCCAAAGGTTACCCAAATCTTACCTCTTTTGGGCTCTGGCCCCTAATGGAAGCCACTCTTCTATTTGACAACACACAAACAAACTAATCACCAAGGGAATCACAAGTGCATACAACCTAGGTATCAAAACCACTCCTTCACAAGGAGGAAACACATAATAGAACACACTCCAAATATCTTGGAGGCAACAAACACATAGTCCACTCCTTTCACAGGAGGTACAAAACAACCCCGTTTGAGGAAACCAGGTAAATACTAATAAAACATCATGCACTACCCAAGGGACAACACTGGTTGACATCATGAATCGACAACCCTCTTAGATCCTCTAAGATTCTCTGAAAGACTTAAAATATTGGACTAACACATAATCCCATATCCCAATATACCACATGATGACATAGCTACAAAAGCAATCAAGTCATTAATCTAATCTAATATTTGGATTTCCTAGATCCATACTCAAGCAATAGGTAGCGTCTACAAGGCAAAGGCACAATAACAAGGTTTACTCAAATAACCATCTACCCATTTTCCATTTTCATAATAGGGAATTTAAACTATTTAAAACTCACAACCCTTTGCGAAGTACGAAGAAAATAAATCTAAAAGACAATCAAGAGGAAT
Source organism: Sequoiadendron giganteum (assembly GCA_007115665.2). Classification (NCBI taxonomy): domain Eukaryota; kingdom Viridiplantae; phylum Streptophyta; class Pinopsida; order Cupressales; family Cupressaceae; genus Sequoiadendron; species Sequoiadendron giganteum. The sequence goes on from CM021102.1 coordinate 711,818,212, forward strand.
CTACTATTTTTGGATATTCTAAATCCATATCTCATTCATAATTTCATTCACAATAATTAAATTGCCCAAAATAGAAAATAAATGAGTTAAGGTAATTTAATTGTCTCTTCATTATAACACCTCCATAATTAACTTTTAATACACATAAAACTATAGTCAATAAGCTTTTCAATTTTCTATCCAAATCTATGTCTCATCAACTATCCATTTAAAACATGCAATTTATAAAATATCCTAAAATATCCCTTTTCGGCAACAATCTAACCATGCATTCAACCTTATCTTTAAAATCTCTATTCACAATAATATAAAACTATTTCCTCTTTCAAAATAATTGAACTAATTAAACAAGTGCCTTCAATCTACAATTATAAGAAATATTAATTTAAACAATTTAAATCGAAATCAATGTTTTCTTTATAAACCAACTTAAGTCCTCTATAAGTAATTCTTTTCAATCACCCAACCAAATCCTATATTTCTTCTAGTTTTCCAACTACACGCTATGTCCATTTTTATCTATTGATTTACCCTTCCAAACTTTTCTTTGCATGCATCCAATAATGCAAATCATTAAATCTGTTCCTTCTAATGCATATATTGCATGTAATAGATTCATCTCAAAGTTCCCTTCAAATATATTTTTATGTCAAGTTGAATTATGCATACAAAACAGTCCCAATATAAACCTCCAACAATACAAAATGGTATACCTCTATTAAAATAGGATTTGATAATAAATACATAATAGTATATATATATTCACACAAAATATACATTCCTTATAAATTGATGTATTTAATCCTAAATATACATTTTAAAATTCTATCTTACACAAAACTATCAAACTGTTTTATTCTAAACAAAATAAAACTTTAATAATTTAAATAGTTTAAATTCCCTATTATGAAAATGGAAATGGGTAGATGGTTATTTGAGTAAACCTTGTTATTGTGCCTTTGCCTTGTAGACGCTACCTATTGCTTGAGTATGGATCTAGGAAATCCAAATATTAGATTAGATTAATGACTTGATTGCTTTTGTAGCTATGTCATCATGTGGTATATTGGGATATGGGATTATGTGTTAGTCCAATATTTTAAGTCTTTCAGAGAATCTTAGAGGATCTAAGAGGGTTGTCGATTCATGATGTCAACCAGTGTTGTCCCTTGTGTAGTGCATGATTTTTTATTAGTATTTACCCGGTTTCCTCGAACAGGGTTGTTTTGTACCTCTTGTGAAAGGAGTGGACTATGTGTTTGTTGCCTCCAAGATATTTGGAGTGTGTTCTATTATGTGTTTCCTCCCTGTGAAGGAGTGGTTTTGATACCTAGGTTGTATGCACTTGTGATTCCCTTGGTGATTAGTTTGTTTGTGTGTTGTCAAATAGAAGAGTGGATTCCATTAGGGGCCAGAGCCCAGAAGAGGTAAGATTTGGGTAACCTATGGAAGTGAGTTTAATCAAGTGATAACTAAAATTGAAATGAATATTGGGGAGTACTACACATTAAAAAGATAAGTTCTAGCTTCACTAATAGTCAAGTGCTAGTTAAGGCTTGGAATGAGTGGAAAGGCCTGGAATGGCATAGTCATCTATCTCGTCTGTACGAGAGGTATTTGATTCTGCACTAGTAAGTATGAGGGTCGAGGGTTAGTAGAGGCCACCAGGATTACCGAAGCCTATGAAGATCCGCCGAGGGTAACTTATTATGAGCTATGTGATGATGCTCTGTCTAAGACAACTGTCTATTTGTTTGTTGGTATTTTATGTTATGTGAATGGTTCTCTAAACATTCTTGATCTATATTATGTCTGGAAGCAATGTGACTATGTCAGTGATGTGAGAGTTTTGGTGTGTTGTACTTATGTTGTACTTTTGTTTGGTTGAGTCAATATGAGTCTGCCTAGGGTTAGTGGTTGTAGATATTTGTCCATGTTTCATTGTTACTATCTCCTAGCATGGGGGGTGGTCCTTTGAGTACCACTTGGTTGGGTGGATAATGCACCAAAACTGTTGGGTCCTCATTCTTCTTCAATACTTGGTGGCGAGATATCCAGTTGGATAGCTTGCGGTTCTTATGTTATTCTTGCATGGTGATATTTTAGATTGTATAAGTTATTTATCCCTCTTATGTTCATGAGGTGAAAATTCTGTAATTGTAATACTTTTGTACTATTGTCTTATTTTGGGAATGAGTGATGTAACTATTGGATTATGTAAATGAATATGAAATGGTTTCTTGGATGTTTATCTTATTATGTTATGTAGTATCCTTGTTGTATGATGTTTATTTCATAAAGTATTAATGCTATGGTTAATGTATGATGTAAGTGTGGGTTTTAGTAATCCTAACCTTGTAGCCTTAGAGGTTGTTGTTAATTAGTAAGTGAATGTGTATGTTAATTGCACTTTAAAAAAAAAAAATTGGTTCACTTTAATCGTTAATTACAACTTCCTTTAGGGTTGCATGGCGGGGCATTACATGAAATATAATGAGTCAGATATTAGATTCTTTACTAGACAATTCTATATTTTCAACAAATTTGGACATAGAGCTACCGAATGTAGAAGCTAGATGATGATGAATAGGTTTAATGCTAGTAGAAGGATTCAACCTTTTCAAGGCTACTATTACACATGCAATATCTTCAGACACAAGGCTAATCAATGTGAGTCAAGGATTAATGCAAATCCATTTGATCAAGGATATGTTATGTGCTACACTTGCAACAAACTAGGACATATCTAAAAAATCTATAGGAGAAAAATTTGGAAGAACCCTAATCCAAAATTGAAGAACAAGCCCATGAATAAAGTAGATCTCGAAGAAGTAAGGAAAGAAATGATAAAAATTTGGAGGAAAAAGGAAGAACCCAAGGAAAATGATGAACCAAATAAACCTATATCTACATCTAACATAGATACCTCTTCCAAGAACTAAACCCAATAATGGTTCCATGGGGAGCAGTCACTGAAAAATCTCTAGCAAAAAAATATGATGTGAGTCATCATTTTGAAGGTATTAGAGAAATCTTTAGCAAAAAATAGGCAGATCCAAAAAATTGTAGAACCCTTTTTGGTTTATGAAACACTCTCTTATGTGTTTATCAACTTTTAAGGTTGGTGCCCATTAAATGTGAATTAGGGAAAAATTCATAAGAAATAAAGCAAGAGATTATGTGAAGGGAAATCACATTTTCCCAATTCGAAAGAAGCACTGCAAGTTGAAATGAGTTTGAAGGTGATTCAAAGCATCATAGATCAAACCCTAGTTCTCGAAAAGTAGGAAAAAGGTATTCTCTTTTAGCTAAATTATGCAGTGTTTAAAGTTGAAGGAACTCTTTGTTAAAGTTTATTCAAGATTAATTGGGGAATATGGCCACTCCTACTATTGTGGAAGTATCTGTGAGACCCCAACCCAAATTTAGAATATTTTCATGGAAATTATATGAAAATGATCCTATGGGTGTATTCTTGCACATTCCAAGCCATGTGCTACCCACCGAAGATCCAAGTACATAAATTCAAGGGAGGCTGGAGGAATTGACTCACCAAGAGTTGAAGGATTTATGGGTTAGTGAGTTGACTGAAGATGATCTTCTTCTTAAGGTGGAATATGAAAACCTAGTTCAAATGAAGCTAGATGTTTGGAACTAGTTTCCAAAATTTTCCAGTGAGAGTGAAGAAAAATGTGCCAGAATGGTCCTCAGTATGGTTCATAAAACAATTGTATGGACAAATGAATTAGGACATATAAATAATGAGGAAATTTGAGTTGTAACTAGTCTTTGTGATACTAGATGCATTTTAACTCTAAAGGTAGTGAAAAATGATGAAGTCACAAGGTTGAATGGTGTGAAGTTTGAAAAAAGAGCTTTAATTAAAATTTCTATTGTAAACCATGCCATCAAGTATGCCTCCATCATGGTTGGGTAGAAAATCTATTTCACTAACAGAGCAATTTTAGTATGATCCATGACAATCCACACTACTTATAAAATGTTGGATAATGTAAAAGATTTTGATCTTTGTGAGTTGCTTAGGTTGTGATGCAGAGACAATGTGGATATCATTCATAGGAATATAAATTTCAATCCTAAACCAGAGACTCATCCCCACTATACACTCAGTTTTATAGACATCAACTCACCCTCAAGAGGGTTCCACCTTCAATTTTCCAAAACAATCACAAACCCCCACCAAGCCCCTACCAAATTTCCTCAATATGCCTATAAAGAGAACTTATTCATTTGAATTCATTACCTAAGTCAAGTTCATCAAAGTCTTCAAAACTCACCTTTGTAACCGGTTATTTTTGTAGCACTGAAAACCTAGTCCCGGCTAGATTTCTCCAAACTTTTACAAAACAATAGACAATTACAAGCTTTTCAAAGTTACACAACATACCAAAGAATAAATGATCACTCTCTTGGACCAAAATGGAATTTCAACACACCTACCTCAATCTTGGTTTCACAATTAGCCCTTTTTTTCAAAGGGACCACCCTTCCAACTTTAGGTATCTACCCAAATGCCTTGGTCTTAGATCATGGTACCAAACCTCAAATTTTGTCAATAGTTTGTGTCTACAAGGCCTCTAATCCACTGTCCCAAGAAACCCTCTTAAACCTTCACAAAAACAAGGGTTTTAAGGGAACATAGAACTCTAGAACTCACTCAACACTTCCAAGATTCCAAAAACCTCACAATACTTCTGCCTAGACTTGAAAAAATTTCACAATCCTATTCATCTCAGTAATTTTTTAAACCACCATTTGGGTTACTCACTTCATGGTAGAAACACCCCTAAACAACATTAGAACTTACACCCTTGGAAGTTTATTCATCCTCTCAACCTCTAAATTATTCACACACCTAAATAAGCATGGTATAATCCAATCCACCGAGTCATAGGGTCGGAGCAGTAGGTGGATTGGCTATTTGGTCGTGGGAAGACCCTCAAAACCCCAACACAAAAAGTAGAGCAGTTTATGAGTTTGTTGATCCCACACTCACCAACGATGGATTTAAGACCCCAAAACAAATTTAAAGGTAATAAAACACATATTCTAACAAATATCAACTAGCTTAATGCATATTAGACCTATACAGGCTTGGACCAAGGTAGGAAACTCAGGAAAATCAATAAAAACCAGTGTTCAAAGTTTACAAAAGTTTATTTTCTTATTAGAAAAACTGAATCATCATCCTCTCCACAAGGGATTACATTGTTTTTATAATTTTTCCACATCCAACTTCCTCTTAGAACCAAAAAACTACCTTAACCTCCTTTCGTTAGACTAAAAAATGCCAATTTTGCCAATTTTGTCCTCAATTACCATCCCTTCACAACTTGATCAACTTGATTGTGCAAATACCATTTTATTGACCCATTAAGCCTTCCAATACATTTAAAATGGTCAGTGAGAACTTATTTAACATGGAATAGGACCCTACTTCCCATATCCCTTAAAACTCATGATTTCACATGGCTTTTGCCTTATGAACCAAACTCACAAATTCAACTAGATGATTCAAAACCCTTTAAAATTACATTATGAATGGTCCTTTCAACCTTATTAAGTATAAATGAACAAAAGACACACGTAGGTATAAAATTAGACTTCACAAGGTGTAGGTGCTCCTCCACTAGGTTGCAACTTATGGAGAACTTGAGTACGACGAAGGAAAAGAAGCATGTTTTTAAATTTGGCACTTATGTTATCCATTTTTTATTATATTTCTTGAGGGAGTTATTGGGAAGAAAATGCATCATATGGGATAAAACTAGGCTATTTTCTCATTAGATTTTTGACAATTTGTACAATCTAGTAGATTTTAGGGCACAATATAATGCCCTAACATATTTCTTTGCAATATTTGAGAATGAAATGTATGAAAGAGACAAGATTCCAAGGATTCTGGTAAAGAAGTATGACAAGTAGATAACCTTTATTGTGTCTATATATAAATGCATCATTGAGGCTGTAGAACATAGAATTTGATGGATTGAACCTTTGGGATATCAGATTGAATAAGAAATGGAAAAGAGGTACATTGGGATTCTATTGGCTAGTCCTAAGAACCCCTCTCTACCCATACATGGTGCATATGAGGATAAATCTATTGAAGTACATTTGGAGGCTATTGCATCTAAAAGAAGAAAGAAGGTTGAAGCATTCTTCCAAGGTCAAACATATACTGAAGATGATATATAATAGTTTAAGGAGTCCCTTGATGAATGGAAAGCCAAACTTGTTGAACTACCCTTTGATCCTAGAAAATTAGGAAGACTATCTTCCAATGCTACACCAACATCTATCTCCAAATATTCCACCCCCAATGTTTCCAATGTTGTGAAAGAGAAGAGGTAAGAACAAATTTATCCTACATTTTTTGATTTATTTGCCCCTATTGGTCCTAGTAGTAGGGCATCTAAGAGGGACATACCTATTGCTGCACCATTTTCTACTTCAAGAAGAAGAAGAGTGAAAGAAAAGGCTGATAGGAAAATAACCTTGAGTGATTCTATTAAGGAAGAAATTTAACTTGGATTAGAAGAAGAGAATTAGCTAGAAATAAACAAAAGGAGTAGTTCCTTTGGTGAAGGAGGGCATGTTGAGGATGATCATGGAAAAAATAGGCCCTTAAGTGGCAAAAAAATCACAAAAATCAGAGTTAGGCAACTTTACATAAAATTTTGAATAAGTTATCTATATTATTTCAAAAATATGAAAAAATAGAATTTGTAGAAAATTTAAATTTAGTTTCTAAATTACTAGGTTTACTTACAAAAAAATCAAATCTATTTGGTGAAAATTTGAAATTTCAATACAATAGTACTTAAATTTTAGGGAAAAAATAAGAAGTAGGTGTTTGTCTGACCACCCTAACCACATTAAAATTATAATATTTTTTTATAATATTTTAGATATGAGTAGAGGACTCATGTCCTAATGTGATACATCTTTTTTTGTAATTTTTTTCCAAGTAAATAATTAATTATAATTTTTTTATGAAAAATTTTAAAAAATATAAAGACTCGTATGTCTGACCAGCGTAACTTGGTCAAAAATTCATGAAATTAAATTTTTTATATTTTAATCTTATAGTATGCAAAGCATGGAATGTGACACATGTTTTAGATTCAAAAAATATGATACCATTTGAAAGCTATAGATATTTTTCAATTAGCCTAAAAATGAGGACTTTAGTCATAATTCAATAGAAAATGAATAATAATTATTTATTAAATTCAAAGTAAAGAATAATTTATATTGGTGGGAATTTGAGAATCTCCTTTAAAAATCCTTTTTGTTTCATCAATTTTGGGTTAAAAAAATGGCGTTAGCCACATACCCATCATATTGCCACTTTTTGGCCCATCATGGTCCTGCACATATCCAAGAGTGAAAATGAGAGTTGAGATATCCATTAATGATGAGACAAAGGAAGAGGAGGATGCTTACAAAATTCATGTACATGCAAAGAAGAATGAAGAAGGATCATCTGATCTTTTGGAGGACATGATTGATTCTCCTCGAGTAAGTGATCAACCACCCTTAACACTTGGAGCCTTAAAAAACAATATGATTGAAAATGAGCTTATGCCAACTTCTGAGCTATATGATAAGGTTAATAATGAAGGGAAATAAACCATAATAAATAATTTTATTTAGTACATAGCTATTTGTAATATAAAAATGGATACCATAAAGTCAAAATTTGCTGAAAATGTGAGGAAAGACTTAGTACATAGAAGGAAAGAGGCCTTAAATATTGAAGAAAAGTTGAGAAGTGAAGCTTTAAAATCAATTTGTTCAACTTTTTCAAAGATAGAAGCTACAAATATATTGAAAGAATTTTCTACATTATTTATAGTCAAGTAGAGAGTGAATATGTTAATGAATATAGAAGATGACCATGTGGAAAAAGTAAGGCAAGAAACTTAGGATGTGATCAAAGAATTAGCAAGGAGTTATGGGATAAGAACCAGTTCTTCATCTCACACTACACAGACACAGGAGCATTCTACTACTACTGAAGTAATGGATAACCCATTCTTGGAGACTATTGATGAGATACTTGGTGCTTTGGATACCCCTCCCTCTCTTACTGACACAAAATAAACTACCAGTAAGAGGTTTGATGATCATCATAAATATCAATCCAGTGAAAAGAGAGAAGAAAATAAAGAATCTACTAGAAACAGGGAAGGTAAAAAAAAATGAAAGTGAAGGGAGTAAGGACAAAAAGAAGAATAGTGATAAGGATGATGAGGATAGAAGGGAGAAATAAAATAGAGATAATTCCTCTAGAAAATTCATCCGAAGAAGAAGAAGAAAAAGAGAAGGAAAAAGAAGAAGAAGAAAAGGAAGAAGAAAAGAAGAAAGAGGAAGACAAGGAAACTAATCCAACTGAGAAGAGAAAAATAAAATTTTTAAAGGCCTTGAACCATCAAAGCCATCTAGAGAATCATTTGGAAGTACCCTTAAAGGTATTATTTTAAGGAAAACTGTAATTCAACTTGTGCTTCCACCACAACTAGTCAAGCTACCATCACACCCAAGTTATGTAGACTTGGCAAACATTGCAACCAGTGACAAAATAAAACTAAGTGGCACTTTTCTCAGCTTTGTCACACAAGTTACAGATTCATATCAAAAGGGAAATGAGTTGATAAATGAAGCCATCAAAGCTTTATAGAAGACAACCCTTAGTTTTATATCAGATAACTCTTTAACTCTAATTGAAAATTTGAGGCTTATAGTTGATTCAGTCAAAGAGTACACATCTAACCACAAGACCTATAGAATATAAGAGAATTGGAGATGAGTATGATAGAGAAAAGACTATTGTTTCTAGAAGACAAGTGTACAATTGCATGTGAAAAGGCTTTTCATGCTCTGAAAGATGTAAGAGAATGTGATGAAGAATCCCAACTACTATTTGTTTATTGCATGAAGTGGTTGAAAGCCACTCGAGGTATCAAGGACTTAATGGAATCGATTGAGTTTCAACTTATAGATGCTTCCAAATATTATAATATTGCATATGATATAAACTATGTTAAGTGGATTTCTATTGTAGATATTCAAAGAAAATTTTCCATCTGACAAATGCAGAAAGAAGATGTTATGAGATGGTATGCCTAGTTTGGAGATCTGGCTACATCCAAACATGTCTCTATATCAAATGCATTGATGGAAGAAGAAAAAATTGAAGAGATGAACATTGTTCCATCCACTCCAAAAGAAGGAGAACAATTCCTCGAAAAGTTATAATCTTTGCATAAAAATATTTCAAGGTAAAAAGGAGTCTAGGATGATGGAAAGCTAGCTTGGGAAGTGATTCTCAAGGAGTTACAAGGTGCCTCTATTTCTTGATTTGAAGTTTCTTTTCCCAGTCCTTTGTCCTTGATGTCAAAAGAGGAGAAGAGGAGAAGAGGATAAGAGTATGTATAAATAATTTTATGTTTGTGTCTTATATATATGTTAGGCGAAGTTGAGCATAATTTGTTTTTTTTTGAATCAAGTCTCATTTTTGGCACATGTTTCCATCAATGACAAAGGGGGGACTGTTGGAAGAATGAATAAGGTGCCCTTTGGGTTTTTTGTCATTAATGCCAACATTGGTTGGTAATTAACTAACTAAACTGTGTATCCATGATGATATAGTATTTTGGTCTAGAAATCCTCTCAATAAAAGGGATTTATTTAAGTTTTTGATATCTTGCTTAGGAGTGTCAGTTACAAGTATAAATGAGTTTTCAATAATTTTGTGTGATCTAGTTGAGTTATCCAAGCGAACAAAGTTCAATATTATTTTGAACGACAAGGTTAAAAATTATTTTCCCTTTGTGTGCTTCTTATTAGGTCTAGGCCGACCTAATTTTTGGATTACATGTTATGTTCTGTGCATGAAACAAAGTTTTGTATTGGGCCAACAAGTCAGTTTCAATTTTTGGGTGTTCACACTCAATTAGGCTGACCTAATTGATAGAGGAAAACAAGACTATGTATATGTTTGTGTATGATGGACAAGAAAAAAAATAATTTACACACACACACACACATATATATATATAATATGGTATACGAGTGAAGCAACAAGAGTAATGGTGCAAGGTGACTGATAGTGATTATATATTTGTAGTTGGAGAATATTTTTTGGTATTCTCTAGAGCATAACAAGAATTAATTGTTACACTTTGTAGGTGCACTTCTCCAATTTAGTTTTGGCAATGAGCCACACCTTTTGTATCTTGGCTATAAGCCATATTTTGTATTCATGTTGTGAGCTTTTCAAGGATAGTGAGTCTTGGTAGTGAGCACTATAATATCTTACAACCAGTTATAATATATTGTGAGCTAATCCTCATTGTGGTTTTTCCACTTTGGGTTTTCTACATAAAAATATTGGTGTGAATGTGTTATGATCTCTTTTATGTTTTGGTTCACTATTACAGGTAGATGTGGATTGATAATTGGACGGTTAGTAATTAATTGTGTTAGCAGACTACTTATTCACCCACCCTCTCAATATTCAATGTATTCACCAATCATCCCTTTGAGGCATGAGGTAAGCCGACCTAATAAAACGTGCTTATCTCTAAGATGTAATGATTTTCTTCATGAAATTGCCAAAATTATTTGTTAAATTGGACATCAAACACTTTTTTTGATTTAAAAATAAAACATCAAAATAAGCATTAAACTTGGTTATCAAAATTTCAAACCCTTTGGACTTAGTGTGAATACCTTTGAAAAGATCCCTATATTTGCATTCCTTAAAAGATATCTTAAACCAATATCTATAAAGGTTTCTGAATATTTATTCTTACATTTCAAGTCAAATTTTATACCAAAGTCAACATTGGGAACTATAGCTTTAGTACCTTGACTTTCACAAACTTTGATATTTTGTGGAAAGAAAATTTCTTGAATGATAGACATTTAGAGTCAAATTGTTTTGACTATTGTGTTGTATCACTTGCCAAATTCTAAAAAAAAATTAGATCAAACAAAACACCAAACTTACAAACTACTCCAAAGTTGGAAAAAATCCTTAACATAGTCATTATTGTTTCTATCATTACCGCTATTGACCTAAAACTTGCACTCAAATTCTTAGAATGGTCACTTTTTATGCTTTTTCTTACAATAGTCACTAACAAGAAAAGGTTAATTTTGACAAATAGGAACACTTTTGAGTTAAATAGAGTCACTATTGCACTATTTCCACTATTGATCTAAAAACCATTGCTGTTGACTTGAATTTACCCGCTTTTTCTCAATATTATCACTATTGTTGCCTCTAGCTTTTGATAGGATCTGATCAAACATGGTCATTTTTGCTAAATAGTACTACTATTGATCTATAAACCAAACACTATTGACCTAAAATATTGCTTCTATTACCTTTTTTTTTGGTTCAAATCATAAACTAATCAAAAAATAGTTGGAATGAAATAGTTAGTGTAAGCATGTAATATGTGAATAAGACCAAAAACACTTCTTAATAGGACATTACATCAAAGATTAATCTAATTGAACTAATTCAAAATAGTAATCCATCGAAAGCGTCATATTTCTCTCTATCTCCAAAGATTTATTAAATCTAAATTGCTCTCAGATTGTTTAAGCAAATAAGATTGTTAAAATGACAATTCAAAGAACGAGATGATGATAATGTAATGCTAAATGATTAATCAATTAAACTAGCATGATATTGATGTGAAATAGATAATTGCAGCTATAGGAGGCAGCCATGGTTGAAAAATTGATTGCTTGATGCTTTGATGTCTGGATTCTTGCAAAGTAAGAGTGCAAAAGCTTGATTATCTGGATCCTTTTCTTGGTTGAATGAGGCTTGTATTTATAGATTTCCTAGCTGTATAAATGCACAGGGAAAGCTTTGAAAGGCTTGGATTCAATCTGAAGATTTGAGTGGTGAGAGATGGAGGAGATTGAGAGAAAGATGGAGATTGCCTCTACCCATGAAAACACCAGGCAAGAGAAGAGGAAGAATTGATGGAGGAGGATTGAGAGATCAAATTCCAAATTTGTCTCCAATTTGTCTCCAAAACTTCCCATGAAGTTTCAATCAATTAATTTTGACATGATTTTGACATAATTTAGACATGGTTTAGACATAGGATATCTAATTCATTTTTGAGAGAATATAGATGGAATATTCTTTGTGCTTTAATTCAAATATTTTTGATTTATTTAAATTAGCAAAAGAGAGATAAATAATTTAATAAAATGAACTATACTATAGTTGTTTATTAAATTAAATAGAAGAATATGGTAATTAATTAATAAAGTGTTTTGTCTTTATTTAATTAATTTAAGATGGATGTGATAGATTGAAATAGGGATTTGATAATTAAATTGAACAAAATATTTAATTTTGTTTATTTAATTAAGACGAGATATTAAATGTGAACTATATAAATAAATATTTCTATTTATTCAATAGTAGAGGAAATTAGGATAATTAATCAAATAATTCATATTTAATTAATCGGATGCTCCAGACCAATTTTAGGTATATACATTTTGCCCCTCATTGAAGTGATGTGTTTACACATTGCTTCCAAGAAAATTTTGTTGCTACTGCCAAGATTGATGATATAAAATAATTTTGTGTGCCCCATACATGATTTTCAGATGATAATAATTTTGTGTGCCCCAAACATGATTTTCAGATGATGGATGATAATATGCCCCCTCGAGAGATAAATTAATGATTTGAAGATTTTTTTAGAATTTTAGAAATTTTCAAATTTTTTATGATTTTCTGATGATTTGATGATGATTCGATGATGAAATAATTAATCTCCTGATATAAAATATTGATTTTGCTAGATGATAAAATGTTGCCCTGCTTTGCCTCCTTGTGTTTGATGATATTTGATCGTGTCATCCTTTGATTTTTGATCCTGATAGATTAGAAGATTATTGATCTCATGATACGTGAGATTCAATGATTGATTGATTATTTACTTCATGATAGGTGAGGATCAATGATAGATTGATGATTGACCTCATGATAGGCAAGGATCAATAACAGATTGATAATTGACCTCATGATAGGTGAGGATCAATGATAGATTGATTGATTTACCTCATGATAGGCCTGGATCAATGATAGATTGATGATTGACCTCATGATAGTTGAGGATCAATGATAGATTGATTGATTGACCTCATGATAGGCAAGGATCAATGATAGATTGATGATTGACCTCATGATAGGTGAGGATTAATGATAGATTGATTGATTGAACTCATGATAGGCGAGGTTCAATGATAGTCGCTCATGAGATTTGATCAAAGTCTCAATAGAGCCGATTAGATTGATAGGCTGATTGATTTTTGATTGATTATAGGAGGATTTTTGAGTTTTTTTCCAAAGATGTGGGACATGATTCTGCATCTAGTGCAGGCTGATATAGATATCATTAATCGGTGTGAAAAATCTATAATGTAGATGCAAAACTAATATGAATGCAGTCTAATTTTATCATGCAACTATATGCAAACTATTGCCATTTTAATAGTACTTTTGTGCTTTCTTTGTCATCATAGAGCTTTATTGGATGTTGAAAGTGAGTATAAGCATCAATGGTATGTGTTAGACCAATGACGACCTGAGTACTACTTTCATGATTTTTGATATTGCAAGTGAACACAAGCATCTAGGTATGATTTAACCTAGATGACCTGATCATTCATTGCATAAATAGGCAATGATTAATCATTTCAATGTGTGAATTCTGAATGTCATCAGTGATACATTTGCATAGTACATCCCCTGACAATTCATACATTCATATGATTAACTTACAGACAACAGACAATAAAAATATCATTCTCCTTCCTTGATTCTCTAGTCCAATACATCATCGAGTTGCTCCAAAGAAATGATAACAATGATCAAAATGCAACATGTTCAACCTTTTCTTAAAGTATTTCAATCATTATTCAAATTAGATCATCCATCCTGATTTTGTGATGTTTTTATGATTTTTGACTGAATTTTTCACATGTTTTTGGATTGGTTGATTGATTTTTGGCATGTTTTTGGATTGGTTGATTGATTTTTGACATGTTTTTGGATTTTTGATTGAATTTTGACATTTGTTTGGATTTTTTTGACTAATTTTTGACATGTTTTTGGAGTTTTGATTGATGTTTGACATGTTTTTGGATTTTTTGATTATTTTTGACATGTTTTAGGATTTTTTGATTGTTTTTTGACATGTTCTGGCTAAGCTCATTGTTTTATTGCCCCCAGTGATTTCAGGATTTTTCCCCCAAGCTAGAGTGAGACATGACCACATTGCAATGATATGTACTTGATATTTTATTGCACCTTTTTAAATTTTATGATTTTTTTGTATTTTTGAGGATATTTTAAGATGAAATGAGATGATATGCCTGATTGAAGGAACAAGATGCCCGACAATAGGGTTAATGAAACCATGGATAATTGATAGATCCAAATGAAATTTTCACTACAAAACATGTCACACAAGCAACATATGTCTTGTCAAAAGATGATAATGGTATGATTAATTAAGATGCCAGGAATGATCGATTCCATAAGACATGATGATAAGATTGATGATTAATTGACAAAAGATATGAGGATTGGATAATGTTTTGTAGCTAGGCTTAAATATGATTTGTATGATAAGATTCGAGGTTGCAAATGGACATGATGACATGAATTTTGATAAGCTAGAAGATATGGAATGGAAGAAAGTGAGGATAAAAATGATGAATGGAGATGATCAAGATTAACTAAATAAGATACAAAAACAAGGCCCAAGTATTTTGCCCCTATTCCTCATCAAGACCAAGGAAAGGAAGAAAGGATGTATTTTAGTAAGAATGATGGAATATGGATAAGATGAAAGATATGGTATGGAAGATATGGATAAAGAGTATAGGATAAGATATATGATGTTCAAGAAGATCCTTAACCTTGTCAAGATCAAAGGTGGATATGTAAGGAATGAGTATAGAAAGGATAATGACTATGAATTGTAAGATGGATGATACTTGTACCTAAGTGTAGAGTGCAAGAGGAATATGGAAGATAGGATATGGATGATAGGGAAATGGAGGAAGGACTTAAGCATCAAGTTTCACAACAAAATATCCCTCTAATAAACCATGGCAATGGGAATTAGACTCCTAAATGTTGGTAGATTAATGATATGATGGAAGAATCTAAGGACTTATCCAAAGGTTTGGATTAAAGGAGAATGATGGGGGATGAATGTTGGATAATGGATAGGAGGTTGGAATGCTTGTTGATGGATATATGGAAAGGATGGAAAGATCAACATTGGCACACAACTTGAAGGGTAGTGGAGTGATGGAGGAAAAATGGAGGAAGCTTTTGGATTAGAAAATTTGGATGCCAATTTATATTTTATTGCTTCTATGAGACTTTTAGGAATCCACATGATTTTTGACTTTGATTTTTTCTTTGTGGGCCTTTGCGGCCTTTCACATTTTTCTTTTTGATTTATAGACCTTTGTGGTCTTTGAAAATTTCCTTTTTGCTTTGATGGGCCTTTGTGGCCTTTTGAATTTTTCTTTTGATTTATGGACCTTTGTAGTTTTTGAGATTTTTTCTTTGATGGGCCTTTGTGGCCTTTTGAAAATTTATTTTGATTTTGGATCAATTTTTCTTTTATTTTTGCATGTCTCTTCGAGGAGACATGTTGATCCTTTGATACATGTGGATTTTGATATAGAATATTTTGATTTTTGGCTCCCAAATTGCTTCCAAGAGCAATGGGAGGGGTGGATTGAGATGAATGATATGGAGGTAGTATGGATGAGTTAATGTGGGTATAATTTTGAAAGGGTGTCAAAGATGTGTGCCTTTGTTGTTCTTGAGAAATAGGATATGGACCTAGGATAGAGGGAAGGTTTGATGGACTAGGATGAGGACCTAGGATAGATGGTATATTTGGTGGACTAGGACACTCAGGTGTATAACCAAGGCCATGGTGATATGGGTTTCTTTGAACAAAAAGGGGTTCTAGGATACCTTGTTCATGAAGGCCTAATCCTTTTCCTTTGTAATTTATACTTTGACACATTTTTTTACCAATGGGATATGTATTGTTTGCGAAACAAGATGCGAGTCCATTTTGGGGAGGATATGACATGGATGAGAGGATAGGTGTTGGAAGTAAACCAGAATGGATAAAAGTGGAGGATCCCAATTTATAGGTGTGGGGTTCATGGATAGCTTGAATAGGTGTGATAGGATCTTGACATGGGGATGATGGGGTGTTTTGATCTTGACTTGGAAAAGTATTATGAAGTGGTATGAAAGGCATATCTTGATCATGAGAAGGATAAAAATATTCATGGGATGAAAGGGTATCCTTGAATGGAAGCATATCTTGACCTTGATGAGGAAGGGAATCATGAAATTGTGTAGAAAGCATGTCTTGATCATTAGTTGGTAAGACATAATTAGATAGGATGGAAGAACTATCAAGCTCTTGTGATGTAACTGAATCATGAGATGGTATGGATTGATGAGATGATATGGAAGAAGAACCTGGAAGGATACTTGTCTCTTGAGATGGAAGGGAGTTATTTTGGATGAAAAGTGAAAGGAGGGGATCCTCATAAGATTCTTGAGAAATGGGATCTTGATCAAAGATTGGAAGAGTTTGTGGAATTTTGATATCATTGGATGGAGTGGAAAGAATATTTTGATCTTGATGTGTAGGGGAGTCTATGATAGCATGTTTTGGATTGAGAGATTGACATGAATCATTGGATGTTGAAGATATGATAGAAGACGATGATTTAGCTTGAGTGAAAAAATCTTGAGGTTTATTTTGGCTTATTGTGGATGGAGATAAATGCATGACATGTTAGGATTTCTCAATATCATTTGTGTTTGAGGACTTAGATTTGGGCTTATGGATCTTTTGTAAAAATTCAAAGACATCAAACTTGGAGGATGTAGTTGTTGGTGGAGAGGGTGTCATGTCAAGATTTTTTTTAGAGGAATAAGCACAAATGTTTGGAAGCAAATATCTCTTTGTGGTTCTTTCCCTTTGCACATCCCAGATTTGTTGTTGAAGTTTTTTCATTTGATGAGTTAGAGCATTCAATTGATTCTCATCTATTTTGGCCATGGTGGTTTGAGTTTCAATTTCTTGTTCTTTGGATTTTTAGTCTTCGTGACCTTGTTAAAATGGATATACGAACATTATTGTTTCCAATAAACTTTTTGATCTTAGTTTGGTATAGTGTCAAGGATATTAACTCAAGTCAAATAGAATGATAGTTTCTATTGATTAGACTAAGTTGATAAGTTTGATTATAGAGCTTTGTTTCTTTGATTTAGGATGACTGATCCTGAAACTTAACTTACTAATCAAATGTGTTTGATTGAAACACTTTTTGATGGTAGATCTTGGGTTGATTTGAACAATTCACTCGTAAAGTCCAATTTATGCAAGTTTAAGACTCTGTTTTGATTTAGGAAAGTTTATGTTCTGGTAAAAATCCAAATTTTGATGTTAACTGCCTAACAAGGGATTCCAATAGTGTTTTGTTTTCTTGTTTTCTTTGCATTTTTCAAGATGATCTGATCTGAATTAATGTTTTGAAAACACAACAAGCATTTGCAAAACAATTGTTTCTTTAAGATCTAGAGTCTAAAAAAAAAAAAAAAATGTATGTTTAAGAATCAAAACATGATCCGTCTTGATTTTTACTAGCTTTTCATAAAGAATACACTTCAAGCAGACTCACTCTTAAGGTCAAAAGGGTCATCGTTATACTCACAGCCCACATCTTGAATTACATTGACTCACATAGCTGTGTCACCCCCTAGAAGGTGCCCATGTTTTTGTCGTTGCCAGGTGCGTACTCAAAGTGACGGAAGTGGATACCGAATCCCTTGAGCAAGCGGTCCTTGGTAATTATATGGTGAGTGTCTTGGGGGTAGATTCTTCCCTCCCCTTGCACTGTGAGTATGAAAATGTATGTATACTGACTCGGCAAGAAACTACTCTATGGTTCATAGATAGGGTTTCGTTCGGTGTGGCAAATAGATAAACTCCCTCAAGAGACCTCCCAATCTTTAGAACAAAGATTTTAGGGATGGTTATCTTGCTCACTACCGTCAAGTTGGACTTTCATCAACAAATTGAATTTTTATTATACTGGGTTGGATAACCTAGCTTTGGTTGTTCCCACTTAGGTCATTCCTGTAGGGTGAGTACTTTTTCCCACTACGACAGGCCTGCTCAAGGATTTAATAAAGCGTAAATGACATGCAATAAAAGTGAATCTGACACTTTGGTCACCCAATTAAGGGGAGAGCATAAGCCTAATCACCACAAGCGCAACATATAGGTTTGTCTTGTTTTTAAAAGCCCAAAAAAGAAATTTTCTAATCTATGTGAAGATGTTGCTTCACAAAAATCATGATGTTCTTTTTAACTTGTATTGTAAAAATATGGTGACTATCTTAGGATTGATAGATTTGTTTTAAGGAAAACAAGAAAGTGACTATCCTAGATTGATCAAATTTAGTTCAACTTTGAAATGACTATCCTAGATTGATTAATTTTAGAAAATTTTGAAGTGACTATCCTAGATTGATCAATTTTAGTCCAACTTTGAAAGAAATTAAAATTTGGCCGTGGATGCATCGGATCCAGACTAATTTTTATAAAAGTGCTGGAATATTGCACCGAAACGCTAAAATAGTTACCTGATGCGCTAAAACCCAAAAGCGCCAAAATAGGACTCCGAAGCGCCGAAGTTTGGCATGGAAGTGCTAAAACACCCAATGCGCTAAAACATTACCCAAAAGCACTAAAACAGTGACTGGAAGCGCTAAAGCTGAAAGCACTAAAACAATGACCAGAAGTGCTAAAACAGTGACCAAAAGAGCTAAAACTTTTAACGGAAGCGCTACAAGAAAAACATGCCAAGAAACTACGTGACACTTTCCATAAAATTGACAATTTTGATAAAATCGGGGTTAATGCCCCATGGTGGGCACCAAATTGTAAGCATGTACTATGTGAGTAAGACCATAAACACTTCTTAATACGACATTACATCAAAGATTAATCTAATTGAACTAATCCAAAATAGTAATCCATCGAAAGCCTCATATTGCTCTTTATCTCCAAAGATTTATTAAATCTAAATTGCTCTCAGATTGTTTAAGCAAATAAGACTGTTAAAATCACAATTCAAAGAACGAGATGATGATAATCTAATGCTAAATGATTAATCAATTAAACTAGCATGATATTGATGTGAAATAGATAATTGCAGCTACAAGAGGCAGCCATGGTTGAAAACTTGATTTCTTGATGCTTGATGCTTTGATGTCTGGATTCCTGCAGATTAAGAGTGCAAAAGCTTGATTATCTAGATCCTTTTCTTGGTTGAATGAGGCTTGTATTTATAGATTTCCTGGCTGTAGAAATGCATAGGGAAAGCTTTGAAAGGCTTGGATTCAATCTGAAGATTTGAGTGGTGAGAGATGGAGGAGATTGAGAGAAAGATGGAGATTGTCTCTACCCATGAAAACACCAGGCAAAAGAAGAGGAAGAATTGATGGAGGAGGATTGAGAGATCAAATTCCAAATTTGTCTCCAATTTGTCTCCAAAACTTCCCGTGAAGTTTCAATCAATTAATTTTGACATGATTTTGACATAATTTAGACATGGTTTAGACATAGGATATCTAATTCATTTTTGAGAAAATATAGATGGAATATTCTTTATGCTTTAATTCAAATATTTTTGATTTATTTAAATTAGCAAAAGAGAGATAAATAATTTAATAAAACGAACTATAGTATAGTTGTTTATTAAATTAAATAGAAGAATATGGTAATTAATTAATAAAGTGTTTTGTCTTTATTTAATTAATTGAAGATGGATGTGATAGATTGAAATAGGGATTTGATAATTAAATTGAACAAAATATTTAATTTTGTTTATTTAATTAAGACGAGATATTAAATGTGAACTATATAAATAAATATTTCTATTTATTCAATAGTAGAGGAAATTAGGATAATTAATCAAATAATTCATATTTAATTAATCGGATGCTCTAGACCAATTTTAGGTGTATACAATTAGACTTCTATAAAATCTCATATCTACATTAGTCCATATCCATTTGCAAAATAAAAATATCCCAACCTCATTTTAGGATTCAAAAATAAATACATAACTTGGATTATTCCTTTACGCTCAATTTCTAAGATATAAACATTTTCTTTCACCTCAAGGATAGTTCAAGTAGATCTCCAAACATATCCTCTAGAGAAACATAGTAAAATATAAGTCCAAGTTTTTTACACTTTGAATCCCAAAATTAACATCATCTCCATATCATACACCAAACATCACTCATACTTTAGGGTCTTGAGTATCGAAATCCATAGCAAACCATCAACAAAATATGACCAAGAGGTTTACAAACATCACTTTCATACATCATTTCACCAAAAAAAATTTATGGGGACATCAATCCATCACCCAAATCTAGTTTCACTCTATACACCCCTGGTGTTATCATATACTAAAAATGTCAATGATATATCAAATATGGATTCCCCTAATCAAGGTTTTAGTGCATCTTTCCACATGGAATATTTCAATCAAAATCCTCATCCATATCAAAATCACTCTTCTCAAGGGTTTCAAAATTACCATCTAGAATAAAATCTAGAACATCAAATTTCCCTAAATTCACTTGAGAAATCAGTTGGTTCACTTAAACGAAATTAAAATACAACGTATCATCAACAACATGTTCAACATCAAGACATTACATATCAACAAAAAAAAAATATCATTCCACAAACATCGCAACATCGACATCAAAACATTGATGCATATCAACAACAAAGTCTATTTCCACAATGTCATGTGAATGAACAAAATCAATGGTCACAAAATAAAAATCAGATCACCCAACATCAAAATCAAATACAAAAACAAAATCAACCCCCAAATCAACAATATCCACATCAAAATCATCAATCTCAAAATAATAAATAAATTCCATCTCAAAATCCATCCCCAACACAACAAGCCTTACAATCCAACCAAATTGTTCAAGATAAATACAACCATTTAGGGGATCCAATTGAGGGGGTGTTAAGAAAATTAGTCAATTCTAAACATGTCAAACTTATAAAATCATCATGAAGTGGTGAACCTACCATCAAATTCCCATGGTATGATGACAAGGTCTATTATAAATACCATGGAGTAAAAGGTCACAATGCATCAAAATGTTTTACTCTCAAAAAATTTATCCAATACCTTATTGATCAAAGAGAAATAGCTATTGAAGACAAAATTCAAGGATAAAACACTAGTGATAAGGTTAACAGTATCTCTACCTCAAATTTTGAAGACAATGGTCAAGGGCCATCTACCAATGACAACATTGAAAATATCTCAACCTCAAAAGTTGAAAAAATGGTTAATATCTATCTACCAATGATTACATTGACAATGACTCTACATCATCTAATGAGCAAGAGGAAATAAATCAATAATTTAATCTTGAGCATGATAAAAATCAATCACCAAAGTATATCAATGATCTAGCCTAAGATATATTGACATCATCCAAAATCATGGCCGTGCATATTGATTATCAAGAGTTTCTTAATCCAATATTTATACCCAATGCAAAAAATATAAGCCAAGAAATATTACCCATATGTCCACATTTTTAGGAAATCCAAGGATCCTTAAAAAAATATCCATTCTTTAAAATTGATTCATATCAAGAGTATGAACCAAAGCATATCAAAGATAATACGACATAAAATCAAGATAAAAAATACCTATCATTAAAATACTACAATGACTTGGAAGATATCTTCCAAGACATCCAATGTTTTCCAAAAGAAGAAGAAATCCATACACCAAGAACACATACATCTACCCATGAGATGCTTACTCCTAATGGACATGTAGATGATCTTCATCCATAATAAGTCTCATAATCTTGATATCATTACCAATGAACAAGGGTCTCCTACACTTAACATCTTCACACATCATCAAGACAACAAAAGCCATAGACATATCAGCACACATGATCAGGACAACAAAATCCATAGACATATCAAAAATGGAAAATGAAGAAGACTTATACATAAGTTGTGAATTAGAGACATCTTGTATAGGAATATCAAAAATGAATAATGAGGAAGACTTTTATGTGATTTGTGAATCATCAACACCTCTTGAATAAGAATAAAAAAATTATATTCCATACGATCAAGCCAAAAATATCAATTAGGAAGTCATCCCAAATATTAAGGATCCTATCACTTATAAACTTGGATCAATTACCTTTGTCATAGAAAGTTATATTATCAATGAAGATGCTATCAACTTTGAAGATCCACAATAGAGAAGAGATGGATTGGCATCTTGTTTCCAAGATAAATCATATCATATTGGAAATAATTTTTTTCAATGGATGCATTAAAATAGTAGAGGATTAGGCCTACATGAACAAGGTATCCTAGAAAAAATGAAAATTATTTACTCTCCTAAGCATTGAGGTCTTGGTTATTCAACAATTAAGGAATCTAAACATATCAATAATACCTCTATAATACTGGGGACAAATTTATCTAATGCAAACACCAACATAAGGAGCACAAATAGTCCTTATGATGAAACCACTACTAGGGCTACAACCATTCATATCATGAATCGTCATCCACATATTTTTCCACCATGTAATTGGGACCAAGAGCAAAAGAAAAATTTATATCAAAGAAAGGAACAAGTCATTGAAGCAAAAGAATCGGTAAAATAAAATGGACAAGAAAAATTTAAATGGATACAAAAGAAAAAGCAAAAAAATCATCCCTATCAAACTCCATTGGTCAAAGAAACTATGGGGAAAAATCAAAAGGGAAGTTCATCCATCCAAAATATTCACCAATGCAAAATAAATCTTCAAGAGCGACCTACAAGGTATATCTAGACATTGGTTCCAATCGAATCTCCATATCCACCCAGTATTGTTCATCATCCAAAATTTGGAGAGTCAAAAATTCCAAACTGTTAACCAATCCATCTGAATTTCATATCGCTCAACACATTTCACCATCCATGATATCCAAATCTCACATTGACCATGTATTGGTAGTGACTCTTTATCATAACGAGTCTAAGTGCACTCTATCACGATGTGCACATCTAGGTAAGGTTAACTCTAGTATCAACAAAGAAGATAAGAATTATCAAGGGTTGCACTCAAGCACTCATATCTTAGCAAAAAAACTCCTCCAAACAAGATATTGTTGGAACATCATGACCGCAACAACACCTATATTAGCACCAATAGTATCTACATCACCACCACTAGGTTGTTCAACATGACAAAAATAATTGTCACCATGATGAAAACTTGGTAAACAAGTGTCTTGTGTAACAAAAAAAATCAAGAAAAATAGTCAAGAGAAAAAATTTCCTACAGTGAAAGCCACTATAGTGGCGCCTTGGACAAGTACCATGATGAAAACTTGGAAAACAAGTGTCATGTGTAGAATTGAGCATCTACATGCACCATTTTAGGTGGAAGCATCTCAACTTATAAATAATAAATACAATTCATTTTTATCCAAATCAAACTAATCTTGATCTTGAAAAATATTTGGTGTACACTTTACACTTGCTTATGGAAAACATCTTGGCATGGGTCACTATCATTGATCCTATCCTATAGAGAATTATTTGAGCTATGAGGCATTGTCCAAAGAGGAATACTCTATCCAAACATGTTATCCTATCACAAGATAATCCATCACCTTTATTGCTAGACACTAGGGGAAAGCACTTACATCTTGCTTCAAAATAAATCTTGATATATGTCTTCTAGCTCACGTTGTGATCTAGGAATTGTCCAAACAATTCAACCAAACCATATCAGTTGCATCTTGCTAATGCTTCAACATGGTATCAAAAAACTCAACAATATTGTTCCTAGCTTGGCTATAAAATATAGATCAAATCATTATCTGATAAATCAATCATCATCTTGGGCTGAATCCTTTCCAATCCTTGTGTTTTTCTTATTTGGACAACACTATCCTATACTTACAGTGTTTTGTATCCTCAACAATATTATCATTATGATAAATTACTCAATCAAATCAATTTATTTTAGCTTGGCTATCAATAGGAACTCAAAATACTATTGATATCCATACATACTAATATCTCAAAAATTAAAACATCTAGAAAATAAAACCAAAAAAAAGCTAAAAATAACGAAAAACAAACAAAATCCAAAATAAAGTCATAAAACACAAAAAATCCCAAAAACATTATAGGCTTGTCTCTAGAGTTTCATCGACTCAAAATAAGCGAACCGCGATCCTTTGTGTGTATAAAATAGGCAAGGCCATCATCGATGAGCCATTGATGTCTTAGGTTAGTCACCTTAGGTGTCCCTTTTGGTCTTTCAGCTTGGTAAAAAATCCATACAAAAAAATTCAAATATCTTGAAAACACCAAAAAGAACATCGAATAACATCAAAAAGCACAAAAGCATATGGAAAAATATTTAAAATATTATTTACATCATCACGTATCCACAATAAAGCACCATCCATAATAAACAAATCAGTATCCTCAACCTTTGACAAAACAAAAAAAAACAAAGCAACATCAAAAGTTAGAACTTTGAAGAAAACAATCACAAAGATTTGATCACAAACTGATTAAAGCAATTTTGAAGTGCTAACTACCTATCTATTGATAATTCACCATCAACATCTCGAGATATGACTTAATGGATAGATCATTCCTACAATAGACATTATCAATAATAGATAACAACTTTAAACCTTAAAACAAAAATGGCAGGTGATACAACAACATTGTTTATCTTTTTGTTATTTTATCTTTTTTATTTATCTTATTGAATCATTCCTGGGCTCTCTCGAGGATGTGGATAAGGATTTAGATAGGAAGGAATGGGGACAATTGAGAGTCATTTTTTTTTTCCTTGTTTGTTGTATTTTATTTTCATATTACCATGTTGAATACTTCCTTTGTTCTATGTGTGGAAGTTGTTTCAAGGTATTTCATGTATTGGTTGCATGTTAGGTACTTCATGCCTCTCTGTGTAGTTGGTCTAAAATATTTTAAAGCTTCTCACCCATACACTAATAGGGTTTATGTATGTCTAGTATGAGCAATAATAACCCTTGTTTCCAAAGTCAAAGCCCACGCAATGGATACAATGTCACCTCAGTCATTAATACCCTAGTGCATCATGTTTGTTTGCTACATCAATAAGGATTGCAAAAAATTACGAAGTCTCCATGAATCAAAAGAAAACTCATCATCAACTAACACCATTAAATTTCTTCTATATTAAAAATATTATTAACATTTTCTTCTAAGTCAGCATTTCTTTTGTCAGTCCTTGAACTTAAACGCATTACATTAACTTGTTGAAAAATCTGGCTCATTATCTAGAATTCTCACCAAATTTATCAAGGGGACAAAATGTTATCTTGTCATCATTGGGGCATACCAGGACAACTCCTAAGTAGGAATTTTTTATTTTTCTTTTACATAATGCTCAAAATCGCATTGTATCAAAGAGGGGCAAAATGTAGATACCCCAAATTATCCCAACGAGCGACCAACACTATTTAACTAAATTTCACCCTTCTTCCATGAATGATTCAATAATACATTATTATTTAATTATTATTAAATTTTATATGTGTCTTTTAATTAAGTGATTTAACATTATTTAATTAATTTGTCCTTAATCATCATTTATGAATACTTAATAAATCTCATTTATTTAATAAATATCTCAATTTAACCTTTTTCCTTTAGTAATTGAATAATATTACACTATTTAATTAATTCACTATTTTATCAGTAATCTATTTTTTATTCCTCTTGATTAATTAAATGGCACAAGTTCTTTAATTATGTCACTAATAAACCCCATTTCCCTAAATCAATTAAATTAACTATTCAACATCATTCAAAAAGCTAAAAACAAAAAAAATAACTTTATTAGTAAAAGTAAAATATGACTTGCACGTTCAACTCAAAAATATTAATTAATTAATGAAATTGATTAATTATCCTCAACCACTGATTTGTCACTCCGATTGGCTAGCTAATTCATCTATTTCCTAACTTATTCATCTGTTTGCTAACTAGTCCATCCATCCTTCAATCCAACTCAGTACTCAACTTGATTTCCCCAATTCCATAGGTTAGGAAATCTATTTCCTTTTATTGACCAATTAACATCCTTAATTGATTCGATCATAGAAGGTAACTAAGAAATATAATTAATAATTAAAGTTTAATATTTTGGATGGAGAAGAGCAGGACGAGGAGAGGAGGGGGAAATTTGAATTTTGGAGGTGATTCAGAGGGAGAGGGAGAGGATGTAGAGGACATGGATGGATCATTGCTGGGAGGCGATGGCAACAAAGAAGGAGAGGATCTAGAGGACACGAATGGATCTCTGTTGGGAGGCAATGATGACTTCCGATTGGACTGGTTGTTGTTGCCATGTTGGGTTGTGACGGCTTTGTGTAGTTTTCTTCCTTCTTCCAGGCGGGTGGTGGTGGTGCAAAGAAATTTGTTGTCGTGCAGTTGGGGGGTGAAATTTTTTCTTCTTCCTCAATACGGGATGGAGGATGTTGTTGTTCCTTTAGTTTTTGTCTGATTTTTGGCCTGTCCTTTGCATTTCTTCTTAAGGATTCTGGTTGTGGCCTTTGTGGGGTGTGCTTGTTTTTCCTTATAGCTAGTGAGTGCATGCTTTGGGTTTTCTAGAGAGGTTTAGTTGGACGATGGGCTTATTTATGGTCTTATTAGGTGTAATGGGATGGCTTGGGTGCTCTTTCTATTAGTCTGCTCTCTTTCTAGTTTCTTCTTGGCTTCCCTCAGCCCCTCTCTGCTATCAGCCCCTCTCTGCTATCTATTTGGTGTCACCTTTTTAGCATCTCTCGATGTTGGGTTGTGATGGATTCATGTTGTTCGATTCATTCTTCCAGTCGAGTGGTGGTGGTGTAGAGAAATCTATTATCATCCAATTGGGAGCTGATAGATTTTATTATTCATCAAAATGGGGTGGAGGATATTGTTATTCTTTTGGTTTTTGTTTGCTTTTTGGCCTACCCTTTGTATTTCTTCTTGAGGTTTCTAGATGTGGCCATTGTGGAGAGCGCTTATTTTTCCTTATAGCTGGTGAGTGTGTTCTTTGGGATTTTTGAGGAGGTTTGGTTGGAGAATGTGCTTATTTTTGGTCCTATTGGGTGTAATGGGATGAATTGGGTGCTCTTTTTTATGGCCTCCTCTCTTTCTAGTTTCTTCTTGGCTTCCCTTAGCCCCTCTCTACTATCTATTTGGTGGCACCTTTTTATTGGATCTTGCCATGGATGTTTCATGGTTGCTGTTAATTTCCCTCTTGGGGTTTTGGCCTATCTTTGGCTTTGACCAACATGTTGGGGTTGCTTGGACATTTACTAGCTTGCTTGTCTCTCAGTTTCCTTCTTGTATGGGTTGTTCCCTTTTCCCTTTTGGGTCTTGTTTTCTTCTCCTCTCTTTGGGATCAAATATTTTAAGTAGCTACTAGTTTGGTTATTTGTCTAGGTTGTTTCCATATTAGGTTCTCTTGGCTAGGTTTTTTTCTAGCATTTTTCATAGATCCCAAATGTTGTCTCCTCTTGTTGTTGTTTATTGGCTTATGGTTGAGTTATTCTTCAAGCTATTTTGAAAACCCAAATGCATTTTATCCTTAAAATTGTTATGGTGGCTTTGTGGTTGTTATTTTCTCTTCTTCTCTTGGTCCACAGTATGGTCCTGGTGCTGCATTTACTGAAGGATGCTATGATCGCTTATTTGATTTTTGTGCTAGTTCTCTCCTTGGATCCTATGGAGGTGGATTCCTCTCCCTTTGAGCTGGAGATGGGAGGTGATGTGTTTTGGTTTCCTTAGTTGCTTATCCTATTAAGGTGGATGCTTCTCGTATGGAGGTGGAGGTTGATGGGTCTGGAGATCTCAGCTAGTGGTAGATTAGCTAGTTGTGGCATCCTCTCCATTAGAGGGGAGCTCTCTCCTTTAGAGGTGGAGAATGAGTTGGTTTTCTGGTATCGAGTGTTTTTGTGCTACAGGGAAGCTAAGTTCATGTATTTTTCTACTATGTTTACTAAATCCCCTATTGAAGTGGGATGTGGGGATATTTTGTCTTTGTTGAGAAATAGGGTCTAGTTTGTCTTTTACACCATTTTTTTCTCTATTTCTCTTGGATTTGAAATGGATATTCTGAGTATTTCGTTTGTTGACACCTAGCTGATTTAGGCAATGCTCTCTATTTTTTTGGGATCATAAATGAATGTTTAGAGCTATTAGTTTTTTGAAGCCTGGCTGACTCAGGTGAGGCTCATGTCAATACCTCCTTGTAAAAAAATTTAAGGCCCCTTCTCTTTAGTTCTTGTTGTTTGGAGCCTGAGTTGTATTGTTGATCTTTCATGGCTACTAATGGTTTGTTGATTTTTTTTGTTAGAAACATGTCCTCTTTGGATTGGGTTGTGGATCCCATCAAAACTGCTTGTACTAGGTTCCTGGGTCACATCAAAACTTATTATTTACCCTTAATAAAAAACTAAGAAATATAATTGCTCTCTTCAAATTTCAACCATTAATCTTGATTCAAAATTCTTTAATCTTCCACATTCATCTCGAAATATAAAATCTTTAAAAGGGTATGTGTAGGATCATCATGGAAAAAATAGGCCCTTAAGTGGCAATTTAAATTCAAAAAATCAGAGTTAGGCAACTTGACATAAAGATTTGAATAAGTTATCTATATTATTTAAAAAATATGTCAGAATAGAATCTAGAGAAAATAGAATTTAGTTTTTAAACTATTAGGTTTATTAAAAAAAAAATCTATTTGGTGAAAATTTGAAATTTCAGTGCAGTAGTACTTAAATTTCAGGGAAAAAATAAGAAGTAGGTGTCTATCTGACCACCCTAACCACAATAAAATGATAATATTTTTTTTATAATATTTTAGGTATAAGTAGAGGATTCATGTCTCAATGTGATACATTTTTTTTCTTTTCTTTTCCAAGTAAATAATTAATTATAATTTTTTTATTACAACTTAAAAAAAAATAAAAACTTGTATGTCTTACCACCTTAACTTGGTCAAAAATTAATGAAATTCATTTTTTTTTAATTTAATCCTATAGTATGTGAGGCATAGAATGTGACACATGTTTCAGATTCAAAAAATATGATACCGTTTGAAAGCTATAGATTTTTTTCAATCAATCTATCAATGAAGACTTTATTTGTAATTCAAATAGAAAATGAATAATAATTAATTATTAAATTCAATGTAAAGCATAATTTATATTGGAAGAAAGCTAAGAATCTCCTTTAAAAAAAAAATTGTTTCATCAATTTTGGGTTAAAAAAAAGTCATCAACCACATGGGTCATCATATCACTTACATATCACCACTTTTTGGCCCATGATGATCTTGCACATACCCAAAATAACCTTCTAATCACACACAAATCATCTAGAATTTACATAAGTGAAGCGCTGCATAATTACTTCTAGAGCATGTAATGATTTATTCTCACAATTCTATTTCAACATCACACACATCAAACCTTTTTCAACACATAATGGAGGATTTGCATTGATTGAAATGATCCAACATTCAACATCAAATATAAATACACATCAAGATGAGATGGGTAACAATATAGTTCATTGATTTCATTGCTTTTTGTTCATTAATTTTATATTGTTCATTTCCTGAGTAATGGGTATGGAATCTTAATCTTTGTTTGAATTATGTGCTTGCTTGATTTATTATGTTGATTTATGTATGCTTCTGATTTCCCCCTTATGAAAATTACAAGAAACCTTCTATGGTTATTGATGTATCTTATACATAGTATTTTTCAATACGTGAGGAGACAAATTTCCAATAAAAATATTTAGAGTTATTCCAAGAGAATTTTGAGACCTACACAAAGACCATCAATAACAATTTTTTAATGGCCAATGGGAATTCTCATCCTATCCATAGGACTAATAATAATCCACCCCCAATATTTGGGAAAATAGATAGTGATTAGGTAGCATAATGACAAAAAATTTACAACCCACAACACAAAATAGTTGAACAATAAAAACACAACAATTTCATATCACATATTCACAATAAATCCTAAATAATAACTTACACAAGGGTTCTTTCAAGAATTTAATAAAAGGGGGAGTGAGAACACCATATTGTGTGAAAATTTAATTATATATATACATAAGAACCAAATCTCTCAATATCCATCACATATGATCAAAACCCATAACATAACTTCCACAACTCATATTAATACAAATTGGTCAAAAAAAGAATTATGTGGCTACTTTTACCCAACAATTTTTTTTGCACAAAGGCTATTAACTGACTCAAACCCCAAATATGAGGTGATTTAATCACTTTGGAAGATCCTACTCCAACTACCCCCAACTCAACAACTCATAATAACATTAACAACACCAATGCACAAAAATCAACAATTACAAAAACAAACAAAGTATAATTACAACCAAACACATATAGATAATTATTTTTAATAAAATTGAAGCAAAGGAAGCAAGAATCCTACCTTGAACTAGCCCAAACGCTTGAAAATTGTTTGTGTAGATCAATAAACCATTGTTTTTCCAAATTCTTCTCCTCAATTCTACCTTTCTCCTCTTCTCTACTAAAATGACAAAACACTACAAAAACTCTAACTTGAACACCAAAATGAAAATAAAAAGTATGTTTCTCCATAAAATTGAGAAATAAATAGAAAACTCAAATTTATCATTTCTCATTGTGAAGGTTACACTTGTCACATTCATAATTGATCCTCAAACTAACACTAAAAATATTGTGCACAAATGATTAGTAATGCCCATGAGACCATTCCTTTCTCAATTTGGTCTACGTAATTGTGTGATAAATGTAGTGAGAAGAGATTCCCCTCATAAAATCATTGCATGTGTCCCATTACCTCATACTTTCCAATACTTGACTAGCATGATCAAATCTCCTCATATTTATAAATAGTTATACAAATTGTGTTAAAATTAACACATGGTTAAATCTATGACTTTAAAATGAGCCCTAACCTTTAGTTCTACCACTTAGGACCATAGGAAACACAAAACAAGGTGAAGATAATATTATAAATCCAAGTTAAACTTTAGAAAATATTGAACTCAAATTTGACACTTAAGATGCCATACCCTTCAACTTGACTCATCCAAACATTCAATAGAAATAGAAATTTCAACATAAACCTTACAATTCAACATATTAAAAGAAAATTTCACATTAGAAAAATAATTTTTACATCACAAGATTATAGAAATAATGGATGCACAATGTCCCTATGAAGCTACAACCATCAAGAGAACCTTTGTGAAGAAGAAACTCACCCACACATAAAGTGTTGCAACTTATGCATGCAAATTAAGATTATACAATTGATCTAGAATGTGTTTAAAAATGTACAAGACCCTTACTTATATAGGAAAGGTTGAGATACATGATGCATTAAGATTTTTCCAAGTGTCTTGATCAAACAATATGTGACAACATGTAAACCCTAACAAACTACCTAGGGAATGATGAACTGATTTGAGATAAGTTTTAGATGATATTCTAGAAGTAATCTTATCTCCTAAACACATGGAAAGGGGGATGACTCCATTATTATTTATTTTCATAATAATGCAACCTAAGACTTAATTAATTAAATAAAATCCTAAGTTAAAATTATGCTAGTGTAATTAAATAATTAATTACACCAACACCCCCCATAAGTGCAACTTAGGGAGGAAATGAAAATACAATGATTATGCAATTATGGATGATGGGTCCCAACTACATGATGGCCATTTTAGGTACCCATTTACAAATGAGAATGAAATGAAAATAATCTCCCACAAATGGAGAAAAGGGGAAAACCCAATGGGAAGAAAACCCCTCTCTAGAAATGAGATGAAATGTCAATAAGTGAGGAAGGAAGGAGGACTCCATGATATCCCCAAGTACTCCATCCATCACATGGATACAATAAAATTATTAGCCCCCCCATAGGAGCGAAATGGAGAGACTATATAGGCCCCCCTAGAATATGTGATGACCTAAAAAAATGGTAAGTGCTTGTAGACAAAACATGATCCAATGTCAACAAAAAACTTGTCTCCCTTTCAAAAGAAACAAAACCAAATAGAAATGTAGGGATGCTTCCCTCTCCAGATAGGAATTGAAGGAAGTTAGGATGAAATTGAATGATGAATATGTCTCTGAAAACTACTCATTTTTATCCTTTTCCACTAAGGATGAAGATGGCACAATCAAATCAGGCACCTTCCCAATCAATGAACAAGGTGACAAACGAGGACTATGTAAAAACTGATGTTGAACAAGATCCAAACACTGCAATACAATGATCCTTCCATTGAAGGAATAGATGAAGACTAGATTCCCCCCTGAGTGAAGTGTCCTCAAAAATACTGAAAGAAGATTGAAGGAAAGCCAATACTAGATGCTAAAGAAACTCTAAATCCATAATGAAATGAGAGGGAAGAAATCTCATACATGAAATCTCTAAAGAGGAATCAAGTGCCTCCAAGATAGTCTCTAGATCCTAAATCAAGGTCGAGACAAAGAAATGTGGAGATTGAAGAGAACCCTCCAAATTAGGATTTGAATAGAGGAAAGATATCCCATCAAGAATATCCTCCAAAATTGTAGAAGTATCCAAGTCTGAATTACTTGAAACAAAGCCATCCTATGATTGCAATTCTAGAAAATTAAATGTGTCATGATGGATAGAAATGATGGAAGCCTCAACCAATGACTTTGGACAAGGAATAATTGAATGTGAATGTATATTAATAGTCTCTAATGGAGAAAGAGCATCTAAGGAAACCTTGTCAACCTCTATGGAAGATTCAAATTTTTCAAAACAATCAAACTCTTGCATAGAAATATCATCATGGGGTATTTGATTAGAAGAATGAAGAAGCACATGACATTTTGAATCATGATCATTAGGGAATGGTGGAGGATTAGGATATCCATATAGTCCCCAAATCTTAGTCTAAAGAGTATGAGGATATTCACAATGGTCAATAGCTTTCAAAACATCATCAACAACAAGCTTTGTAATAACTCCTAGAACATCATACCTTCCACAACTCCAAGCAATATTTTGGATACAATTATCAGGATGGGGAACCAAACCATAAAAATGTGGGAACAATTAAATTGATTGAAGATGGTTGATGATGCAATCTCTCCATTGTCTATAGTTTCCCTTTCTCAACATTATCAGTGAAGGATGACTTGGAAACCCCATAAAAAATTATGACAAATCCCCAATATAACAAAGATATTGAGCTTCAAGAACAAATAGGAACTTCTAAATATGATGTGCAACTTAAATGATGTCCCTCAATGCAAAAAATATTTCTCCAATATTCAGGATATCTAAGTAACGATGAAAATGCTCAAAATGGAAAAAAAATACCAAAGAAAATCATCTAGAGCTGAAACTAAATTAAAGGAAAGGATTGATGAAATAAGCAGTATAATACCTTCTTGATACCACTGGAATCACTGAATTTTGACAACCTAATGAGAAGATATTGGATTTTGAGTCCAAATTAGGGTTTTGACTTTAGTTAACTATAACTTTTATAGAAACAAAATCTTGCAAAATAGATGGCGCCAATGGATAGTGCACTAAATCACCTTTCCGATGGTATCTCATTTTCAAATTTCTGAGACTGTGGTGAAAAGTTATAGATTTTTAAGAAAACTATCCTATGAGGGCCTTCAGGCTAATTAGGTGAAAAAATAAGCACCCAAGTGAAAATAAATCTACTCTTGGTCCTTGATGTGACCACTAGGCTTAATAGTTTGCAAAAAAACCACACCATCCCAAGTGGTGGTGGTGAGGATGAGGTTGGAATGAACTCGGTGGCACCACTCAAGGATAGAATCCATGGTCTTGATGTGACTTTCACCAATGAAGAGGGCTTGAAAAGAACAATGGTGGACTATGAAGGAAATGACGAACAAAATGGAAAGAAATATGAAATTCAGCGGAAGTAGGCTTGGGATGTAAGGAACTGAGAGAAAGTTATGAATATGATAAATTCCTAACAACTCTGACATCTGGGAAAATAAAACAACAAATAGGGGAGGAGGCATGAACAAACACAAAAAAAAACATTTATAATTAAAGCACAAAAATTATGAAATTAAAACTTATTCAGCAAACCCAGAAAATTATTTTATATTGATTCTCAGAAATATATTTTCAACACTACAGAGCTTCGACTCTTCTTTTCATCTTCTGATACAATTCAATTTTCCTCTGCTCTTAAGAGCATTTTCATGTCACCTTTTTCTTCACTGTTCTCTATCCTCTCTGTTCTCCTATCTCTTTCTATCTCCTTTCTCTCTATCGCCCTTCTCATCAATTACAAATGTGTATATATATAATATCTCTAACTGTCAAAAAAAAAACCACATGTACAAAGAAATTAAAGGCTCAGAGTAAGCCAAGCTGGCGAGCACAAAATACAATAAAATTCGGTCCAATCGCATTCATCGAAACGTCCTTTCAAGCCACCGAGGAGCGCACATACTACCGTCGAGAAAAGTCAAACAGTCAACCTTTGTTGACTACCATGCTACCGTCACGGTTTACGAGGAGACCGCGGTGGCTGTAGTAAAAAGATAACACAGACAAGAAGATGACTTACCGCACTACCACCATGGTTAACAGATAGACTGCGGTGGCCGCAATAACCATTAGCGGTCAGAGGGGACGGGCTTACCGTGCTACCATTGCGGTTAACAAACAAACCGCGGTGGCTGCGGTAACCGCCAAGCGATAGTCAACAAACCGCCAAACACCGACACCGTGCTACCGTGAGGGGAGACAAACCTGACCACGGTGATTGCACTAACCACAAGGACCCAGTCAATGGTCAACAAACGGACGGAGAGAAAACTGCAAATGGTTAACCGCAATACCACACGGGGCAAACAAGGAGGCCGCGGTATAGTGGTAAAACTGCCAACCGCGAGGGGCAAATATCGACATTGTGGTAATGCAGTAAATGATGAAGTTGGAATTATTTCCAACACTCCCTATTAATGTCAACTTTAGCAACTGCCTCATGCATGAAATTTTGAAAGCTTGATGGGTCTTCACTTGTCTAATTCTCTACACATAAAAACAATGATCTCTTTAGGATCTTCTAATCTTTTCCTCAGCTGCGGCTGGATCTTCTTCATTCATTTGAATTCTGACTAGCTTCTTCATTCTTCATCTGATCTACCTTTTCAAAAAGAATCTTCTGATCATTATTCTCAACTTTCTCATCTATATTCTCAGATTTCTCATTTGTCCTCTCCATTGCAACTATCTTCTCATTATCATTCTTTGACCATTTGTATCTTTGTTCTTCTCCGAGGGTTGTAGCCTCATTCATCCATTTTTCCATCTAT
The DNA here is from genome assembly GCA_007115665.2 of Sequoiadendron giganteum. NCBI lineage: Eukaryota > Viridiplantae > Streptophyta > Pinopsida > Cupressales > Cupressaceae > Sequoiadendron > Sequoiadendron giganteum. The sequence goes on from CM021102.1 coordinate 711,853,883, forward strand.
TGCAATCTTCTTGCAAGTTTTTCCAATCTATTGTTATCTTCTATCATAGAGGTGGTTTCAGTTTACCACAAACTCACAAGGATAATTTCAATCCTTTCTGTATCTTTGATCTTGATTGATTTTTTTAAAATCTTCCCATAGTGGCACTTTGTTGGTGCTAGGGAGACTTGTCATTTTTTTCATCTGTTATCTTCATCCTGATCACTGAATTCTATTGCATATCATTGTGGTATTTCTTCCCTTTCCTTAACTTTTCAACTTCATTCTTTCAATGAGGTGGTTTCAGATTACCTCAAAGTAGCTGTAGAAATTTCATTCATTACTTCCCATAGTGGCACTTTTCTGGTGCTAGGGAATCCAATCATTATTTTTAACTCTGATTTCTTTCTTGCTCATAGAAAGCTACTGCAGTTCATTGCATTATTTCTCCCTCTTTAGCCAAACTCCTGTTTCACCAATTCATTCAAAAAAAACTTCAATCTCCTTTTTTTTCAAAATCAAACTCACTTCACTGTGGCTGTTGCCATTCATGCTCTGAAAAATTTCAACTGTAGTAATTCTTCAATCCTCTTCTTTCAAATTTCTGAATCTTGTCTTCTTCCATCACTTTTCACTTTCTTCATGCATAAACACACCTTTGTTCTAACTCTGTCCATATTCTTTTGACTGTGTCTCCAACTTCAATTCTTGATGATGACTATTGACAGCTGTGGCTATAACCTCTGTTTTGTCCATTCATATTATGAATTCTCTGTAGTGCACTAAAAAACAAAGTTATATATAAGTTTCTTTGATAGCTACATATGTCTGAATTCCAAAATATTCTTAGCATTAACTAGACCGATTCCTTGACAGCTGTTGTTGTATCAAAATTTTAAATTTTGTTGTGGTAGCATCAACTACTTTCTGAATTTGTATTTCTCCTTACACATGACAAATCCTTCACTCAAACTTAGAAGTTCTTGTGACTTCCTCTACACTTCTTTGTTCCTTTCTACTGCAATGTTTGTCATTTTTCAAAAATAATAAAAAATAAAACCATTCATCTTACCCTTTCTACTTACCCTTTCTACTGCAACTGCAATTTCAACATCTTCAATCTTTCAAAACATTAAACTGAGATTTTCATCTTCACTCTTTGCAAGTGACTCATTTGATTGCAACTTCTTTTCTCTCCAAACATTTTTTATTTCATATGAACCTTCATACCTCTCAGAATTTTTATTGACCTTCACATATGTACACTTGTACAATCTCTTGAACATACCAGTTAGCTTCTGCCAACCTGAATCACAAATCCATCCACAGTCCATCTTCATGCATTTTGAACCAGATTCATTTTTTCACATCTTTCTCCAACACTTCTCTTCACAGTGATTATTTGAGCCACACCATGCAAGAATGTAGATCCTAACACTTCTCCTTGATGTGACCTCTTCTATGATAGTGTGAACACTCATTACTCTTCATCTCTCTAACAAAATTACCTGCACTTGTAGCACCATTTCCTTTTCCTGAATCATATTTGAGACCTTCATTCTTCGGCCTCATAGTAACCTCAATTGGCTCTATTATACCTTTTTCATGTTTTCCTAGACCTTGTCCAATATAACCCATTCTTTTCATGATTTTTAACATTGTATTATCTTTACAACAAACAACATCATTTGCATATTTTGACACTTTATCATATCTAGCCATATTTGCAAATTCATCAACATGTTCATCTAGACCCTTTTTATCACAAACATTTTCAATAGGAACAAATTTTTCAAATGAGGAACAAAAATCTATTGTATCACATGAGACATCACATACTGAAAGTTTTTTTTCCATAAATTTATTACATGCTCTTAATTTATCATTTTCTTCTTTCAATTTTGTGATTTCCTTTAACTGTAAACAATTTTTCTCTTCTACCCTTTTCAAGAGTTTTCCCAAATCTTCATTCTTTTTCTTTATGTCATCAAATAACTTCATTTTTTGTTCAACCTCCTCATTTCTCTTCTTAATCTCTACAAAGGACTTCAACCTATCTTCTAGTTCTTCATTTCTAGCCTTAACCTTTCTTAATTCCTTCTCAAAATCATCATTTTCATCTAACAACAAACACTTCTCTTTCAACGGCTCTTTTATTCTTTCAATAAAACCTCCATTGTCCTTTTTAACAATACCCATTTCATCTTTAAGCAAACCTATTTCTTCTTCTAAAACATCTTTTGCAGATGACAAATTTTCATTCTCTTTCTTAACTATTTTCCCTACTTTCCCCATTTGTAAAGGAAATTTAAACTTACCTCTTTTGAACTTGTTCCAGGGATATAGCAGCTTCGTGTGACTCTAATCTTGTTCAGCCTTTGTTCTTTTGTTCTGCAACTCAGTTTGCAACACTTTGCTTGTTCAAACAACTAGTGTTCTGTTCAGTTCCTTTTCTTCAACACAACTTCTTGTTTCTATTAATTCACAACACCTATCTTCACAAATTTGATAAACCTCCTTATAACACCTTCTTCTACTTGGGTTTCTGCTCAAGTTCTCTTGTGTTAGTTATCTCTTTTCTTTGTCTTCAAAATATAGCTCTTCTGGCTTTTCTCAGCAATTCTCTTTCAAGCATTTTTCTTCTGTTCTCTAATGTACACAACCTCCTATTTACTTCTCTCAGCAAAAAACTTAGAAAGTTCTTCCAAAGCTTCAAACACCCCTTAAATCTCTCTATCAGCTAACTTCTTACAAGCATTCAACCTTTTCTCATATCTTCCTCTCTAGGAATGGATTCTCACTTAATTGACAACTATATATGACACAACAAATTTTCTATTGACAGAGCTCTTGAGGCTTCCTAAAACAAAGACCCTCTTCACAAAATTCTAAACCTAGACAAGCTTCTCTAATTTTGCACACAAACAAGTCCTAGACATTCTATGGTTTTCTCAATCTAGATAGTGATTACTTCACACAAATTCACCACAAGTTTCTACTCCCATTCAACCTGACCAACTAGGCTCTGATACCACTTTCTAGGAAAATAAAACAATAGATAGGGGAGGAGGCATGAACAAACACAAAAAAAACCATTTATAATTAAAGTGCATAAATTATGAAATTAAAACTTATTCAAAAAACCCAGAAAATTATTTTATATTGATTCTCAAAATTATATTTTCAAAACTACAGAGCATCGACTCTTCTTTTCATCTTCTAATACAACTCAATTTTACTCTGCTCTTGAGAGCATTTTCATGTCACCTTTTTCTTCACTATTCTCTAGCCTCTCTATTCTCCTATCTCTTTCTATCTCCTTTCTCTCTATCGCCCTTCTCATCAATTACAAACGTGTATATATATAATATCTCTAACTGTCGAAAAAAAAACCACATGTACAAATAAATTAAAGGCTCAGATTAAGCCAAGCTAGCGAGCACAAAATACAGTAAAATTTTGTCCAATCACATTCATCCAAATGTCCTTTCAAGCCACCGAGGAGTGCACATACTACCGTCGAGAAAAGTCAAATGGTCAACCTTTGTTGACTACCGCGCTACCGCCATGATTTACGAGGAGATCGCGGTGGCCTCAGTAAATAGCTAGCATAGACAAGAAGATGACTTACCACGCTACCGCCATGGTTAATAGATAGAACGCGATGGCCACGGTAACTGTTAATGGTCAGAGGGGACGGGCTTACCGCGCTACCACCGTGGTTAACAAACAAACCGTGGTGGCCGCGGTAACCGCCAGGTGACAATCAACATACTGCCAGACACCGACACTGCGCTACCGCGAGGGGAGACAAACCTGGCCATGGTGACTTTGGTAACCGCCATAACCCGATCAGCGGTCAACAAACGGATGAAGAGCAAACTGTAAATGGTTAACCACAGTACCGTACGAGGCAAACAAGTAGGCCACGGTATAGCGGTAAAACCGCCCAACCACGAGGGGCAAAGATCGATGCTGCAGTAATGTAGTAAATGATGAAGTTGGAATTATTTCCAACATGAGAAACTTGTGCATTCAAAATATTCAATGCTTAAAAAATATGGATAGAGGTCTGTACACTACAATCTGCTAAATACTTTAATTCTCTAACAAAGCCTACGAATATTGAGAGCTCTGAAAAAGAGACTTCAAACCCTGTGCTTGACAAATACAGCCTGTAAATTGTGAATGAAGAAGAAAATCGAACCGGATGATTTCAATGTTGCATATTTGCTAGAGAAACTATATATATATATATTGATTTAAATATTCAAAATGAAGCTTACATTCAATGTGAAAATAACAAGACGCCTTTAATAAATATTACCTATGGATATTTGAAAATGAAGCCAAAAAAGAAAATGATTTCGAACAAATATAAAATAAGTTCGTAGATTTACTAACAAGACCCCAAATTGAATATTTTTCCAACTATATACATAAGCTGACAATGCAATATTCATGCCCTCGAATACTTTTTTTGCCAAACTATCGAATGAATATAGCCCAAATAAAATGAAAAATTTCCTCCACAAATTTTTTTTCCATAGAGTATGACTAATAGGGGAAATGATTTTTTTTACTGTAGATTTTACGAATCATACAAAATGAATTTGCAAACCTTAAAAATACCGCTAATGTCTCCTGGTTGATTTATCTGATTTTGATGAATGAGCAAGCTATCCTAGGGTTTGAGGCCTTATGAAGACAATGGCCAGCTCAAATTTGACTCAATCAACTTCAGAAATTACCTTGGTCCATAGGTAGAACCAACTAGCCTATGATAAAAAACTTCAAGCTTGTAATGAATCTCTCTATCCCAAATTTCTTGCTCCTAAGATGAATCTTCACTAGACAAGCTCTAATACCATGTAGAAATAATGGATGCACAATGTCCCTATGAAGCTGTAGCCTTCAAGAGGACCTTTTACAAGAAGAAATTCACCCACGTAGAAAGTGTTGTGACTTAGGAGTGAAAATTGAGATTATTTGATTGATCTAGAATGTGTTTACAAATGTACAAGACCCTTCCTTATATAGGAAAGGTTGAGATACAATATGCATTATGATGTTGCCAAGTTTTTTGATCAAATAGCATGTGACAACATGTAAACCCTAACTAATTACCTAGGGAATGATGAACTGATTTGAGATAAGTTCTAGATGATATTCTAGAAGGAATCTTATCTCCTAAATACATGGAAAGGAGGATGACCCCATTATTAATGATTTTAATAATAATGCAACCTAGGACTTAACTAATTAATTGAAAGCCTAAGTTAAACTTATGCTAGTGTAATTAAATAATTATTTACACCAACAAATATAATTTATACACAACAAAAGACATTTGTATCATCAAATAGATTAGGTTAGCTCAACTAATTTTACACAATAGGGTTACCATGTGATTCTCCAATTGCATTGGCTAGGAATTCCTGCACACTATGTTTTAATTATTAGTTTACAATAATAAGATTATAGCCAAATAAATAAAACTTAAAAATGTAACATATTCATATATATCATCTCCCAACTAAACATATCTATAGAATACTTCAATTCACATGATAATATTATATTTACAAATTAACAACATTTCTAAGCTAGGTGACCATTATTTCTCAACATATAACGCATCATAACATTTGAGTCTTCTACGCTTTTATCAAAAACATTTGAGTCATAAAATTAAATCATTCATAAAATTAGTAGTAACAAGATCCATTGATTAATTGGTCATATTCAATCAAACACCAAAACCATCATCATTGTGAACTTTGCACACACACACACATGTGTATATATATATGTATGTGTATATACATGTATATATATGCATGTATACATATACATACATGTATTTATATATATAAATATATATAAACATATACATATGGGAGTTTTAAATCAATCAATCGTAGAAAGGTACATTCATGAGTTTTGTCTTTTCTGAGGCATTGCATTCTAGATACAATATCTCAAATGGGGCTTCACTAAATGAAGAAAAGAGGGTGAATGTCCAATATGAAAATATTGGAGGGAATGAACCAATGGGTAGGGGGTCAAGTAATGGCTATATGAGTGCTCTACAAACCATGCAAAGTACATGGTTGGCTCACTAACTCTACAAGATCTAGATACCTATTCCTCTATGTTGCAGTGACTACGATACCTACTATAAGCTACCTACTAGCTAGAATGTATTCTATAGTTAGATTGGTTGGGTAAGGATGTGGGCGAATCTCTCATAGATTGGGAAGGTGGCATTGTGCTCTTTCCAAGTACATCATTGTGAAGCAAAATTCACTAAGTGTTTGATTGTTCACCAGCCAATAAGGACTATGAGTTGGGTTTCAAGTATCATGAGATAGGTTAGTTTTACCCTACTAATGCTTCATGCCATGATATTTATTCAACTTAGTATGAGAAGAATTGTTGATTCACACATTTGGTCATCATGCTTGGTTGGAAAGCCAATGGTGCCAAGCTACCATGTGTTGGATTATGACTAAATGCCTCTAATTCAAAATCCATGTAGATGCGATACACCTCTCTCTTTGATTGCATCACCACCCACAGTAGTGGTTCTCTTGCACCCCCAAGAGCCTATGTCATTGGCTATCTCTAATTGAAACAATAGCTTGGTTAGAGCAACCTTGGATAACAATTTCAAGAAATTGGTAAGAAGAATCTTTTACAGACGACTTAAATAAGCAATGGGGTATTGTAAGTGGTAGAGTGGCCTTTCTACCATAATCCATTGAGATTTACCCCTCTATCATTCTTATTCATAAAACCTTTAGCTCTCTTGTGGGTGGGGTTTGTTGATGCCCCCTTCATGAGATATTTTCCCAAGTGATAAGTTGTGGTGGGGTTTTGGTGTTCCCCATTGGCTTGCATTATTCTAAGTGCTTATGGGTGGTTGGGTTTTTGGAATTATTTTCCCTAGCTATGTTTCTAGCACCTATGTGGATTTGGAGTTTCCATTCCCCAAGTTTGGTCTGAAGTGGGGTTTATGGTGCCTAGGTAGGGTTGGGGTTTTCCCTTTCCCAAATCCAATATGAAGTGGGGTTCCTAGTGGTTAAGTGGGTTTGGGTTTCCTCATGCCAAGTCTGAAGTGGGGTTCCTAATGCCTAGGTGGGATTGGGGTTTCCCTTCCCCAATTCAATTCACAAATTATCTATAGGGCCCTTTATATAGCCAATATCTCAGTAAACGGTTGTCTTTGTTTTAGGAATATACTCTATTCTATTGTAGGGAATGAGAATGAACATAGAGGAATGTCAGTAAATGCATTTTACCATTATCTATTACTTCCAGGTCCTATTGCATTCACTTATGATAGGAAACAACCACATGTGTTTGGTTCTTCACCCCACTTTTTGTGTGCTCTTCTATCTCTCCCTAGCCCTTCATTTTGTTGTAGTCCTTTCAACTCTCCCAGTTACAACATATTAAAAAAATATAATGCCAACGAACATTTTCTCTATCAAATCCTAGGGAAATGGTCTAATCACAAGAGTAGTATTCCACCAAAATGTCAGATCCCAGGTTTTTATGGATTCCCCTTTTTGTACTAACTCTAACCCCATAATATATCAGAACAAGGTTGGGACCACCTCGAGCAATTAGATTTTCCCTCCCCACCAACTATATCTTCCCACCCACTATTTAGGGTGAAGCCTACTACTCAAAAAAATTTCCTATCACTTGAGATTCACTCACCATCAAGCCCCAACTTGAGTGACCATATATTTCTTTGGTTGGTGGCCTCCTCAATCTATCTGTTGGTCGAGAGCACCCACAACCATGAATATGACCCCTATCTATCAATTATTGCCTCCTAGAAGTACCCTTAGAATAGTAGGGGCTCGCCTTTATCTTCCTACCACCCAACTATTCTACCCACCCTCGCCTCCCACTAAAAACTATTGTCAACCCTAGTGAGCTAGGGTGGACCCCACTAACCTAGGCCGAACCCAATCAACCATACTCACCTAGTTAAATGGAGTCCACTCTCCTTTGGTCAGTGGGTTCTGTAAACCCTAGCAACTTGAGGAAAACCCTACCAACCATACCCACCCCTAGCATAGTGGCAGGGGGGTTATAATGCTTCTATTTCCTCCCACCCACCCAACTATCATCCACCCAAAACTATGATTCCCTCCTACTAAACTATAATTCCCTTCCTCGTCTATAAATCCCTCCCACAACTAAAACTCCCACCCTTTGAACTATAATTCCTAGGTGGAGGGTTAAATTCACCTGTAACCCACTTAATTTCTAAAACATGCTAGAATAAGGAACACTCATGTTTCAAGGTTATAGTATACATATATATATAGATATATACATGTATACAAATAAATTTATATATAGATATATACATGTATATATATAGTCTCATAATGATGAAAATAATAATTCTAAAAAAACATGTAGATATATCACTAGAAGGTGGGTCTCACACCGTCTGCCCTAGGATTAGAATTCCTCTTGAAATTTCTCAAAGTGGTGAGTGTAAGCCATCATCATCTATGTATAATCTTCTTACTCTATGGAAACCTCATAATATCTATCCCACTAAACCCTAACATAGTCCATCTCTTGTCCTTGAAGGCCTAAAATCCAAAAGACCAAGATGAGAATGAGATCCAGTGCTAACTGCTCTTTCGAATCCATACATAAGGAATCCTAATTCAACACCACAAAATAATCATGAATATATTATTGAAAAAATATAATGAGAGATATTTTGTATATACAATGTGCTAGGTAAAATCTTAGAGTTGTTTCTATTAAAAAAATGACTCTTATATGGCCCCACTCTAAGGAATACCCTATGACCCATTAAGAGACTCCTGTTTGACCTCTTAGCCTCTACATATTTATTTTAATGGTCTTGAGGCTTCCATAGTTATTTCCTAATAAAATCTAAATGGAATTCCTTACCCTATAATAACTCGAGTCCGAGGGAAATCCTATCCTCAATTGGATCCAAAATCAAGGGAGTCCTAAAAGGTGTACCATACAATTTATATAAGGGTGTTATACCTAAAGAACTATCCTGACTATTATTGTGGGTGCACTTAACAAGGAAAATATATACCTCCCATCTATACTGATTATCCACCACATATATCTACAACACATGTTCCAACACCTTGTGATGGATCATATATACAAATCCATCTTCCGACCATCCATCTTGGGGTGATATGATGTACTAAAATTGACTTGATTTCTAAAATCCTACAATAATTCTATCTAAAATATCAAGGTGAAAATTGGATCTCTATTTCAAACAATCTTACAAGGAAGCCCATGTAATATAACATTATCATATAATCAAACCAATGCCACTATTGATGTTGTGTATATAGTCTAGACTAGATATAAGAGATCCACTTTGGTCAACTTGTCAACCATGATCATGATAGCACTATGACATCTAAAAGAAAAATAGAAGTTCACTAAAGTCCATGGAAATGGTATGCCATTTCCACTAAGGAATATCATGAGGGTAAATAAGTCCTAATAAATGCTAATGACTTTCCTTGAATTTTTGACACTTATGGAATCCAAAATAAAAAAAATTAACGTCTCAATGCATTTCAACCAAATTATATAACTGATGAAGATCTACATGCATCTTTTTCACCCCTATATGTGCAACATATAGTACCTTATGAGCCTTAAATAATATCACTATCTGAAGATCAAAAACATTTTCTAGATAGATATGTACTTTGTGATGCAACATACCATCTTAATCTAAATTGTACCCTAAATACTTTCTCTTAATGGCCCTCTATGAGTGAATCATCCTTTGGAAACTAGTGAATTCGGTTACAACTTGATAGGGAAATTCACAAGATTTCTATTAAAGTTCAAATGGTTTATTAATCGGACATCTAGATAAAAAGTGATGGCCTCTGAAAGTTTGGTCTCCTAAAATGGGAGATGTAAAAAACATGTTAGACACATAAATTTTGTAAAATGGGAGTTACATGTGGTCGTGTGTGTTTCAACACATCATAGGCATCTATTTATGGAAATATGGATGGGTTCCACTTGTAAGGTTGTTTTAACTCATGGTTTTGTAATATCATTTTAATAATTCCTTGTATTGTATCTCCTATATATTACGTGCATGAGATGGAGGTTGGGTATAAGAATATTATATTTTTTGAGTTACCTTTGGATCTATAGTTTGTGATACTCTTCTGAGAAATATTTCTCTACAAATATATTATACTCTTGTGAATAATATACTAAGTAAATTTTGAAATGTGGGTTTTTCTTCCAAATGGGTTTTACCCACAAAAATCATTGCACGTTGTGGTATGAATTTATATTATGTTTATTTTTGTTTAATTTTTTTGTAACTATTTAGATCTACTTAATCATCTTCTCAATATTAATGTTTGAAGTTATTTTGCTACCATCACTTCCTTACAAGGAGTATTAGAGACCGATCATCTTTGGTTTCAATTGTGGTTTGTTGGATTTTTTGAAATAATCAAGATTTGAGTGGGAGCTTGTGTATAAGATACTTTATGATCTTCTTTCAATAGTTTTAAGATGGAAAGCACATCAAGAAGAATAAAGGTAGAGAATATTTATAGAAAATAAAATTGAGATGAGTTAGTTGAAGTTTCAAGATCTATTAATAGGTCAAGATCTATGGGATGATGTTGATGATAATGTTTAAGGCTTGTAGATCCTAATTTTTCTACTCAATATGATGTTATGGATTGTAAATCCAAAGGATTGATCAAATTATGCTTGGAGGACTCTTTTATTATTAATTTCCATGAAGAAATCCTTACAAAAATGCTATGGAAGAAACTTAGTGAGATGTATCAAGTCAAATCTTTGATGAATAATTTTTACTAAGGAAGAAATTATATTCCTTGAGGATGGAAGAGGTTGGAATATTTACACACCACTTGGAATAATTCAATATGTTGGTGGCTCAATTGACATGAGTTTGTGTCAAAATAGGTGATGATAAGAGATTTTGTTATGGATATTGGGAGTACACTTGTTATCTTGAAGAATAAAGATGTTTTGGACTCCTTTCTCTCTTAAGTATGAGGAGAAATATATCCATCAATATTTTTTATCATAAAATAATACACCTCTTTGAACAACCTTATTGGAAATTCAGTAGATGGAGGGAAAAATTGCACTCTACTAAATGATATCTAATATTTTAAAAGAAGCCAACTCTTCCTTTTTTTGGGAAAAAGGGAGAAGTAAATGTAGAAAATAAAACTAGCTATGGTGATGCATCGAAAGGTTTTACAACATTTCAAAACCCTAATGGATTCTCAATTTTGATAGAATAAACACAAAATTCCATAGACCCTTAATTATTGAAAGGAGAATGAACAACTAAGGATTTTAAAAGCATAGATAAATAATTTAGATACTTTCATGGGAAGCACCCATTAAGGTTCAACAAAAAATGATATATATGAAATTGGATATAATACTTTAAACCCTTACAAAACTATTTTTCCCCAATAACATAATGTAAGATATAACACAATATTTAACAAGGAGTGAAAGAGTATAAGAAAATGGTCCAATACACTATAGATCCAAGTTAGAAAACATAAAATATAGAATTAACAAGAATCAATCATCAAAACTATATCTAAAAAGATGAGAAATGACAAAAAGCATGAGTATATGCGAACAAAGAGATAAAATGTAAGATAAAGGCCACATGGGCATACTCTAATACATTTCTACCTTCTATTAATTTTGACTTGAGAAAAAATATAAAATATGCTAAGGTGAAAATGAATGATTAAAATGCTTATCTTGAAAATTGATTACAAAAGAACTAATGCAGGATAATAAAAATTCTATAAGAAATCTTCCACCCCAAAGAGAGGCTCATAAATTCCCTTTTCTAGGACAATGGAAGAAAAAGAGCATAAATAAATCTCTACCTCCTTTAAAAAACCCTAATAGGTTGCAAAAAAATGTTTCCCTAAGATCCTAGAAAAAAATAGATTTTATTATGAGGATCCTGAGCAATAAAACTTGAGCTACTTTGCTTGGGAACAATGTAGTAATTTTGCTAAGCTAGAAACCTACGAGTTGCAAAAAATCTTCCCTGTTAGAGAAAAAATGTGGCATTGTGAAAAATATGACTGACAAGATATGATTTAATCATCTACAAGCATCAACAGGTGATATAGAGTGGACATTTGCATCTACAATTCATGGAAAAGGCTAAACTATCTACACCTGGTAGTGCACTTTGAATATGCCATTCTTGATGCTGTAGGATATCTCCCAAAAAAATTTGGGCTATGTGGCACACTGGCGGTCTTTTGTTCAAAACTTCCTCAAGTTTCTTGGTGAAATCCTGATGTTGCAGTTGTGTGTCTCACTCCATGCCCAAAAGTGATACAATATTAAAAATCTACACGCCACTACATGGTACATTTATGTGCTTTTCGGAAAAAGAAACTTTGTGACCTTCAAAAAAGTGCACCAACATGATACATGGTCAGGGTCAATAGTGAAGAACTTGAAGATGGTAAAAATGGGAAAACCCACGGGGCCAAAAAGTTGAAGAAAACATATCAAAACACTTAGAGTGAAGGAAATCTCTACAAGTACCAAGAAGGACCTAAATGTTTGAGTAAGACCAAAGTAAAAAGGAAAGAAGAATGAGAAGCATGATAAATCTAAATACAAGGGGAAATCCAAATTTCCTAGAAATTCCAAAGCTATTTGATAGGATTGTGGTAAGATTGGTCACTCCTATAAGGAGTGAAAACACAAAAAGAAGAAGAAGAAATTTGATTTTGATTCTAAATGCAATAAGGAAGATGGTGATGCATTCATTGCATCTTTGGCCACTTGTGTTCATAATGATGTGTGTTTAATTGAATTAGGTGCATCTTTCCATATAGCCTCTAATAGATATTGGTTTTTAGAATATAAAGAATTTGATGCAGGTAAGGTGTATGTAATGCCTAGCCATAGAACCCTAGAGGACAATACACAACAACACTTAAAAATGGAACACTTTTTTTTTTCAAGTGCAACACACTAGGATTGCACAATATAAGTTAGCATGTAATCTACACTAAGTCCTCTCAGGTTCCATGACTATGCTACTAGAATCCCATCAACTAAACTAACAAAAATTACTCTATTAATATGATTTGTCTAACATTAAAGAGTACATTAAATCCATCACATTGCATGATCAACAATATGAACATCCATTTCATGTCATCAATATCACAACATCAAAGATCATTTAATTAATTCACAAATGCAAGATACATCATCACATAATCCATAATAAAAGAGAGTACACATTTAAATACAACATTACATTATTACAAAAGTGCTTCCCGAGATCAATAGGGAAGAATATACATATGAGTACAATGCATGATACAATTGATTTATAGTACAATACAAGAACATGGACTATAGTCCACATGAATTGGGACAATTGTAGGATTCCACATCACCAAGAGTAATCATCATGAACATGAACAAACCAAGGAAATCCACTAGAGTGCATAAAATGTTCCACCTGACCATCTGGAACTCTAAGGTCCACCCCTCGTGCTAGGAGATAGCATTAAGGTCCCACCACAAAAATCAAGAGATATATAAGATGACACAAGGGCTAACCTGACTTCAATGTACAAGTATAGTACAACATCACATGACAATAACACCACTTCTAGAAGCACACAAACATCAAAGGGAGACAAGAGGCAATAGAATACTAGGTTTCCGTAAGAAGAGTTTCATCACATAGTTTGCTATGGATTACCCTAATAGATCTTCCTAGGTCTCGACTCCATCCTGGGTTACCCTAGTAGCCTCTATCGATCTCTGGTCCTCATACAACCTTATGTAGAATCAACATACCTCTCAGGAGGATGAGGTAGTTGATCATGGCATTACAAGCCTTCTCAACTCATCTCAATCCTAAACAAGCACTTGAGCTATGAGTGAAGTGAAGAATTCACTTATCTTGATTAGTGTGAATACTACCCAATCCCCTAGCTCATTTTAATATCCACCGATTTCAATCTGATAAACAATTATTAAAACACTCTAATCTGAATATATGTTTATTATGATGCAACTTCTAATGTAAAGTATTAAATTATAATTACACGGGCTAATCCCTAGTGCATGTTATGATGGTAGCGAAGGCACAAAAGGGAGGGGGAAAAGGGCGCACGACCACCCTCCAATAGAATCTCATTCATATAATAATCTTGTATGTGCTTATCATAGTAAAGGCAATTATGATGCCGCTGGCCATTTCTTTTTACATGGCACCTGTCAAGGAATGCCAAAGGCCACAGGATTTGTGTGCCATACTTTGGGTAGGACAGGTTCAAATGGATCTAGGAGATCTTAAGAGTTCTCCCTCAAATTTTACTCAGGAGTCGCGAAGTTGAGTTCCCTAAAAAGGGCTTAAGAATTTTCAAGCAAATACAATTGGTGGGTGCAACGCCAACTCCACAATCAAGGCCAACATCCTCCCTGTCGCGCCAACATGGGAGCTTTGGAACAGGCCGCAGGCATCCATCAAAACATAAAGGATGCAAGTGCCCTGATAGACATACATGCAAACTGTAGAAGCATAGACAAGGCACATGAACCATTTGGAAAAATGTCTCAAAGAAATGTAGTCTCATGAAACGCCATCATTGCAGGATGGATTTGTTTAAGACTTAAGAAACTTAGCAATTACAATGTTGCGCAGGTATATTTAGGTAAGTGCGAGCATCGAATGGAACCGAAATCAAAGGTAATGAAGGTTAATTGAACTATTTGACAGGATGTATGGAGTTGTATCATTTCATGGAATGCAAAGATGGTAAAAAAAGTGTGAGATTTGTATTAGTGGAAGGTTAAAGAAACATTCAAGTAATGCCACCTACAGGCGTAAGTAATGAACCGTAGAATACAGGGAAGGTCTCAAAATCTTCGAATAAATGATGCACTCAGGGCACAAATATAAACCAAAGCATAAATGAATTGGCTGAGCGAATGAAAACAGCATGGTACTTCCAGATTCATGACTTTCTTTTCTTAATATTGCGAAAATAAGAGGATAGATTCATCTTTTTGCCTCCATAAGAAAATTTCACAAACAGAGACCAACGAAAATACTATATGGAACTCAAAATTGCAGAACTAGCATGAAGCTATAACTGGAAGGGTTATATCAATTTCATAAAATGCATATATCCATTGCTCTGAATCAAACACAAACAACCAGAAGCATATTTTATTTCAAATAGCATGCAACTTCAAGTTTTAATTCCAACACAGAGAGAAAGATTGCAGATAAAGGGAACCTAGAATAGTTCGATTGGATGAGCTGAAGGTTGATGTAGGGTTTGCATTTCCAAATAGTAGCTTCAATTTTCTCCAAGAGTTCCCGCCCGCCCGCCGAAAAATCCAGAATAAAGCTTCCAAGAAACAAAAACACTCACAGAAACCTAAAACAAGAATTAGTTTTCCCTTCTGAAAAAGAATGCCAAAAGCCCCATATTCTCTTAAAATTTAACTAATTTATTTACTCTTCCATCATCCTCGTTGCAAAAAGCACTCTTTTCGTTAAATTAATTATTTTATTTTATTTTTCGACTCCATCTTTTAACTATCACTCTTCATATTTATTTGTAACATATGCTTATATATCTATACTCAATAATTCAACTTTTACATTATTTAATTTATTAATTATAGTCTCTCATATTTTTTTTTCACCGATTTTATTTTAATATTTTTATATTAACTCATAATTTTAATTTATTTACACAAAATAAAAACTTAATAGTATTTTATTTTATCAAAACCACAATTATAATAAAACATTTATTTTAATTATGACAATGTCTTTTAAATTTTAATAACTTTATTTTAATGTAATAATTAATCAATTGTTAATTAACCCAATTTAAAACAAATGCACAACATAGTAAGAAATACTAAAGTGTATTTGGGCGATGATTCTTGTTTAAAAAATATTGTTCATGGTAAAATTATAATCAAGTTTCGTAATTGTAGAATAAAAATGATTAATGGTGTATTGCATATTCTTGGATTAGCATGAAATTTTCTATCTATGAGAAAACTAATATATGTGGGAGTGTAGGAATTATTTTCAGATGCAAGATGTAAGATGGTTAGAGGTGTTATGGTGATTGTTAGACATGTTAGATTTGACACATAGAATAAGTTTGATGCATCCATTATTAAGTGAAATACTACTTTTATGAAAAACATGTCTATGGCTACTTCATTGGACAAAGACAGGGTTTCATCTTCAACAAATGGTCATGGCTTTTGGGTACCCAAGGGTGCTCTTTATTCTAAATAAAAATACATATGCATAATACAATGTTAAGACACTCGAGATTTCCACATTGGAGAAAAGGGTCAAAGGATTTTTAAAAATAAGATTTTTTGAATGGTTGTCTAATTGTAATGTTGATGTTGATTTTTGTGCCCATTAAATTTATGAAAATTAAAGCTATGTTCAATTTTAATCAAGTTCTAATAAATATTGTGGTATATTGGATCTTATTCATTATGATGTGTTTGGTCCTATAGATTTTCCTTCAAATGGAAAATCCACATATCATATTTCATTTATTGATGATTATAGTAGGACATGGGCATATTTTCAAAAGAGAAAATCAAATGTTTTTATACAATTTAAATAATTTAAAGAAATGGTTCATTTGGAGACTGGAAATAAAATACAATATTTAAGGACTAATAATGGTGATGATTTTTGGTGTACTTTTTTTAATTAATTATGTAAATATTATGGTGTTCTAAGACAAATACAACTCTTTATTGTCCATAACAGAGTGTTGTTGTATGTTGAGCCCTTTTGTTAGGACTAAAAGAAAAACTCAAAAAGGTGTTGTTATTCCAGTACAAGAAGTGAACAAAGTTATGGAGATGCATGACAAGGCTATCACTAAAGACCTCAATGCAACAAGGGTCCTAAAGAACTTGTTGTAGTTGATGATTTATTTTGGTCTACTTCACATTTACTACTTGTTTGTTGATTTCTTGTTAGCCGTTTTGTCTACTTTTTATCTTTGGGGTTGCTTCATATTGTAATATCTCTTAAGATGCCTTCTTTTTCTATAAATGGTTTTGGGGCCCCTTCAAAACCTATTTTTTGATAATAAAAAATAGAGTGTTGTTGCAAAAAAATAAAGATGGCATTCATGGAGAAGGCTAAGAGTATGCTAAGTGGTGGTGTTCTATAAATTTTTTTTGGGGATAAATCTATTTCTATTGGTTGTTAATTAATTAACAGGTCTCCTAGATCAACTCTTGTTGATAAGACACTTATAGATGTATGGTCAGGTCACAAGACATAACTCAATTTTTATTTTTATTTTGTTGTGAGGCATATGCACATGTGGTGAATGAGAAGAAAAAAAAATTGGAGAAAAAATTTAGATATAGCTATTATGTGAAAGGATACAAACTTTGGGATCTTGTAGGACATAAGGTAGTCTATTGTTCAGGAATTATTTTTAGAGAGACTAAGGCTTCTTTTGTTACATTTAAGCTAGAAAAAATGAACAAAAATATATGATTCAACTTATGTATACATCTGAGAAATTTTAAGCGAGGCCCTTAGATAGACTAGAAGTTGAGGAGAGATCATATAGGTCTAAACTTGAGAAGAGGAGGAAGAACCTCCAACTCAACTTGTTCAAATTTCTACAAGGCATATATAACCACTTGAAAGGTATTCATTTGATTATTGAAGATGTATTTTTTCTTTGACTACTAACATTGATTAACCTAGGGCTATAGAAGATGCATTAGGTATGAATGATGTAGAATACTAAACTATTACTATGGATGAATAAATGATAATTTTGAAAAATAATGATACATGGGATCTTATACCATTTCCTAAAGGATGAAAACTATTTGGTTCCAAATGGTTGTTTAAGAATAACATGGGTCTATATGAAGGAATTGAGAGTTAAAAAGAATAGTTTGTTGCAAAGGGTTCCTCTCAAGTTGAGGGTGTTGACTATAGCCAGATATTTTCTTTTATTAAAAATGGCATCCATTAAATATTTTATTTCTATTGCTACTACTTATGATCTAGAGGTATAGAAAATAGATTTGAAAATGAATTTCCTTCATGGAAATTTAGACAGGGATATTTATATGACTCAACCAAAGAATTACATGGTGAAAGCTAAAAGTAATTTGGTATGTAAATTGATGAAATATTTGTATGACCTCAAACAATGTCCTAGGATGTGGTACCAATTTTTTTGATACATATGTGTTGAGTTTGAGATTTAATAATTTTAAATAAGATCACTATGATTATTATAAATTTGATAGTGATTGTTTCCTATTTATTCATTATATGTTGATGAAATGTTGTTATAGGTAATTTGAAATGTATGGTTTCAAGTGTAAAGATTCAATCTATAGATAAAATTTAAAATGAAATATCTTTGTGCAGAAAAAAAATATTATTGGGGTAGAAATTAGAAGAGATAGAGTGAATAGAAATATATTTCTTCACCAAAGTAAGTATGCCAGTTTAGTTTTAAATAGGTTGAACTTGCAAGATTATAGACCATTGTGTTTTCCTCATATAGTTTGAATAAAGATATATCTAAATCATATTGTCCAACATCCCCATTGGAGATAAAATACATGCATAGAGTGTCTTACTATAGTGTAGTTAGAAGTATGATGTATGTTATCTACACTATACCAAACATTGCCCAAGTAGTGGGAGTTCTTTCTAGATTTGTATCTAAATTAGGTAGAATTCATTAAAATGAATTTAAAAGACTTCACATATTTGTGAGGTACCTCAACACATTCCTTGTGTTATTATGGTAATATTATGAGATATATGAATTCTCTTAGTATTAATGTTAATGTATATACGAATTGGGCAGGTGATGTTGATTGCTGAAGATCCATAATTGCTTATGAATTTATATTTTGGTGTAATTAGTTGGATGAGTAAGAGATAGGTTATGGTTGCTTTATCCACTATTCAATATGATTATATAGAATCTATTCATTCTTCTAAAGAATCCATTTCAATTAAGATGCCATGTTATAATATTAGGATTCAACAACCTATATTGATAGTTTATTGTGATAGCTAGATTGTGATCTGCCTAGCTAACCTAAAATTTAATTCCATAATCAAGTAAATTTATTATACATTATCAATTTTTTAGAGATATGGTTGAGGATGGTAAGGTGAAGTTAGTTAAGGTAGAGAATTTTATGAATGTGATAGATTATTCCACTAGATTTGTGATCATAAAGAAATTCATAGGGTGTTCATATTTTATGGGCCTCACAACCCCCAGAGATTAAAATGTGGTGTTGATACTCCCTTTTCTCTTGCATGGTGTTTGATGAGTGCGAGAATGTTAGGAAAATGGTGTCTCAACCCTCCAATTAGTCAAGGTTATTATTTATAGTAAATTTATATTTAAGAACATATTAGTATAGAAATTTTATCAAAGATTCAAAATGAATAAATAAGCCTGATCATAATTTTTTGTTGCAAGTTCATGTTTGGATTTGAAAAGTTTTAAATTCTATTTTAAAGCCTTAGAGGCATTTTTTAGGCTCAAAATTGGTCGCAATTGTTGAACCTAGTTATAGCCTAATAGTGTTCTTCATGACCTTTTCGGTGGTTCAAATGGTTCATCAATCATACATTCGAATCAAAAGTTATGGCCTTTGAAAGTTGGGTGTCTTAAACTAGGAGATGTAAAAATGTGTTCACCACAAAAATGAGGTACAAAGGGGAGTTATAGGTGGTTGTATGTGTTTTGATACATCATAGGCATCTATTACTAGAGATAATGATTGACACCAAATTTTATAAGGTTTTAGATCATTTTTTTGTAATATTGTTTGATAGCTTCATGTATTGTATCTCTTATATATTTGGTGCATGAGATGGAGGTTGTGAGTAAGAGACTTATAGATCTTGAGTTACCTTAGGATCTCTATTTAGTGATACTCTTTTGAGTAATATTTCTCTATAATTATATTGTCATCTTTTTTATTTGATAATAATACATTCAACAACTTTTGAAGTGTGGGGTTTTTGTTAGAGTAATAAGTTATTATACTTAATTAATTATATCATAATGGTTAATTAATTAAGTCAGTTATTCCTTTAGTTTCTTAAGCTAAACTTAGGAAGATTAATAATTGATTAATTATTACGTGTGAACACTAGGGTTTCCTTTTTAGGTCAACTTGAGGGTTGCATACATTGCTTTTATAAAACAATTCTCTCATTGCAATTTCTTAATTCTCAATATATCAATTTACACATCTTCATGCAAAGCTCTTGCTTTTTACTATTTTTCTCTTATGTGGAAGGTTTTTTGGCTTGCATGTTTGATATTGGTTTCTTACATGGTATCAGAGCCTTGACATGCAACCCTTTCTCAGATTTTTGAGAAAATCATTGCAGAGTTCGTTTCGGATTCCTCGAGGATTTCATGCCTTCAGCCTATCTATGCGGAATTTTTGATTAGATTGGGCATTTTCATTGGATTTAGAGTGTAGGGAAAAGTCAAGATTGACTTTTAGTTTGCAGATTTTGGTCATTGTTTGCCAGATCTATGAGGGTTTCAACTTCAGTGTTTTTACGGAAGCTCTAGGGGTAGCCTATTTTTCGGAGCATCTTGGAGGAAAATGGACACCGCCATCATGTTTGTAGGGCCCCAAAACCCAAGAAACACCTATCAAATTGTTGATTTTGGAGCAGTTGATCTAGAAGGCAAAAAAAAATTCCCAGGGAGGTTGTATGACCTCCCCAACATGCATCACAAGGCACAAAAATTGAAAAACATTTTAAACAACGTGCCTTTTTCAGGATTCATGTCAACGCCTCTAGTGTTAAAAGACAGTGCCATCGGGCAGCCACCAGTCAGCCACCACTGAGTGGCACCCCACCAACCCACTATTGTCTCCGCCAGCCCTTGAGGGCTCCTCCTCTGACACCAAGGTCCTATGGGGGACCGAGAGCTCTGCGCCCAACCCCGGGTCAACTTTAGCCCCCGTGTCAGTCACATGGGTGACCAGGGGCCCAAATTGTTCTACAGGGGTGCCGATTTTTTGTGGCGACGACCAGATGGCTTTGAAATTTATGCTCAGAACTTGATGATGTTAGCGGCCGTATGACCTCTTTTTCCTCCTCCTAGTCTTGATTTGCTTAAAGCAATAGTTTTTTTTGTTTTGGAATAACTTGGGCATACGGTATCAAAATTGGCCAAACGAGATATCACCGAAAAGCTAGTTCCAAGCACTATCCTATGGTGTAGTTTATTTTTCAATAATTTTATGTTTAGCTTCATTTATTTCTATTTGAAACCAGATGTTTATTTATCACTTCTGAGCTCATAACATTTTTCCATGATCTTCAATTTTCGCTATCTATGCAGCGTTGGAAAGGTATTGAGGAGCTCTATGTTGTTGTCCATGCACTTTTTTATGTATCTATCCTAGGTTTATCATTATTCCAGATTTGGCCCGATGGGTGTTTTGGAGATTACTTGGATATTTTTGTAGTTGTGAGGGTGCAACTTGAATCTTTACACTTCATTTCAGTATCACATCATTCAATAATCGAGTGTTGCTTCATAGATTCTAGGGTTGTTGCCGTTTGGAGTTTTTGAGTGTTTCGTGGCATCGGGTCTACTATTGCGTTATTATGATTCCGATATGGTTTCTTGTAAACATAAGTATCTTTCCTTGCTTGTTGGATTTCTTCCAGTGTTACTCCATAGTCTTCTTCCAGTGCTTCTTTGCAGCATGTCATCTCATTGGAGGGGGATTTGTCCCACTGGGTTTTTCTTCTCTACCTCATTCTTGCATTTGTAAATGGGTACCTGATTAGGCCTAGTTATCGGGACCCATATTTGCTTCCATGCATCTTCTTCTAGTGTTTTAGCTTCTTCCTAAGTTCATCTTAAGGGGGGGTGTTAGAGTAATAAGTTATTACACTTAATTAATTATATAATATTGGCTAATTAATTAAGTCACATATTCCTTTAGTTACTTAAGCTAAACTTAGGCACATTAATAATTGATTCATTATTAAGTGTGCACACTAGGGTTTCCTTTTTAGGTCAAATTTAGGGTTGCATACATTTCTTTTATAAAGCAATTCTCTCATTGTAATTTCTTAATTCTGAATATATCAATTTGCGCATCTTCATACAAAGCTCTTTCTTTTTACTGTTTTTCTCTTATTTGGAAGGTTTTTTGGTTTGCATGTCTGATCTTGGTTTCTAACAGTTTTTATCCCAAAGGGTTTTCCTCACATAAATCATTATTTTATTGTGTTAATGTTGTTTATGTTTATTTTTATTTAAGTTTATGTAATTGTTCATATTTGAAAACAAAATTTGCATAAAAATCCTCTCAATAAATTAGTCTAGGAAGTTGTTTAGCTACCTTAGCTTCCTTAGATGTTAGCCACTCCATGATGAATTAAATATTTCACAAATCTATTAAGATACCATCACTTGAAATAATGTTATCCTAGTATATAAACATTGATTAGAAGAATGAAAAATTAGAAAAAAAATTATAGATCTTATATCTCGTTAACAATTACAAAAAGCGTTGGAGATCCTACTCATGCCCCTCCTTCAACAATGAATAAATTAATATTTCATTAATACAGACAAACACAAACTGATCTAAGAATGTATAAAAAACCCATTGATTAAGGTCATGAAAATTGTAGGGGCATTCAAAAATATAAATCACACCAATGTAAACTCATTAATATGACTATAGTGAGTCCTAAAAGTCATCTCATGTAGCTCTACCTCTACAATATACTATTGAATTAATCTAGATTTAAGGTTAATCTTAAAATATAATTTCTCCCATCATCGAATTAAATAAATAATCAAATTTTGGTAGAGGGTAATGATTCTATTTAATTATTAATTTGTTTAGATTCCTATAATAAACACATAGATAAAGGGACCCATCCATATTTTTAATGAATATGGAAGGTGTCCCACAAGGTGAGATGGTAGGATGCATGTGGCCCTTTCCTTATATGCCATCCTCCTAAATTTTGAGCTCATTGAACTTGAATGTATCTTCATCTTATAGGGTGCCCTATATACTAATTAAGCATGTGGTGAAAAATCAAAGTGGAAATACATCTCACAGTGGGATTGCATCATTGTTCACTTTGAATTAAAAACAAATACAAAAACCCTAAGAATAGGATGGTCATTCAAAGACACCTCTATTAAGCCCTCTGCATTATCATTTATTGTAATAGTCAACTTATGACACCCCTTTCAAATGCACCACTTTACCTACATAATGGATATCATATGAAGAGATATAGGGGTATGTGCAGGATCATGATGGGCCAAAAAGTGGTGGTATGTAAATGATATGATGGTCTATGTGGCCGATGACATTTTTTTAACCCAAAATTGATGAAACAAAAAGGGTTTTTAAAGGATATTCTTAGCTTTCCACCAATATAAATTATTTTTTACTTTTAATTTAATCTATAATTATTATTCATTTTCTATTTGAATTATGACTAAAGTCCTGATTGATAGGCTGATTGAAAAACATCTATATCTTTCAAACAGTATCACATTTTTTTAATCTGAAACATGTATCACATTCTATGCTTCATATACTATAGGATTAAAAAAAAAAAAAAGAATTTCATGAAGTTTTTACCAAGTTAAGGTGGTCAGACATACAATTTTTTATATTGTTTAAAAGTTGTAATAAAAAATTCATAATTAGTTATTTATTTGGGAAACAATTACAAAAAAATATGAATCACATCAGGACATGAGTCCTCTACTTATATCTAACATAAATTATAAAAAAATATTATCATTTTATTGTGGTTAGGGTGATCAGATAGACACCTACTTCTTATTTTTCCCTGAATTTTAAATACTACTGCATTTAAATTTCAAATTTTCACCAAATAGATTTAAAAAAAAAAAAACTGAGTAGTTTAGGAAATACATTCAATTTTCTACATATCCTATTCTTACATATTTTTTAAATAATATAGATAAATTATTCAAATTTTTACGTTAAGTTGCCTAACTCTAAATTTCTGAATTTTCATTGTCACTTAATGGTCGTTTTTTCCATGATGATCCTACACATACCCATAGGTTTATCTACTCCTAATATCACTACCATCATGCCATAGTCATGAAGGCATGTAATGATCTTATAGAAAAAATAAATCTTAGCTTGATATGCATTGATCCAATCCATATCCAAAGATATAACATAAGATCCTAAAATTGTAACATGAAGATTTGTTTATGTAGTGATAATTGACGGTTTTAAACAATTAGATATGCATCCACCTTCAACCTTGAATCTAGCTCAACCTTCCTCCTATCATCTTTCCTAGATGCCACTAGCCTACAATGCTCCATATATATGGGGAAAAAAAATTATGATGGGAAAAAAGGATCTAAGGTCTAAATCACACCTTATCCCATCTAACATTTAGGGACACAAAAATGATCATAAAATACCACTTGGCTACTATCCTCAATGGAATACCTAAAATAGTCAATCAGGGTTTTGTTCCCTTTTGTGGTAGTGGGGTTGGATATAATTTACAAGTAAAGTGTGTCATGTAAAGTTGAACTAGGCTAATGATGTGCTTACAAAAACTAAGGGAATTATAGAGAATTGTGGAATTGAGACACATTTTTTTTAATGAAGTAGAGTGTACATATAAAATAACTTGGCATTCAAATCTAAGCTAAATTTGTTTGGTCAAGGGCATGGAAACCCCAGACTAGAAATTCTAATATTCAAGATCTTTGAACATGTCATAGTAGGTTACAATTTGTAGGACCTCCCTTCAAGGTTTTGGGTTTGAAACTTCATTTTTTTATAAATAATTCAATTTCCCTATTTTTATAATAGGATACTTGAATGTTTGATCTTGAAATTAGGTCTTGAATCTCCTTCAAAATTTTCTTTAAATCTATCACTTACACACAAGAAAGGAGAGAAAGGGTTGTTTCGTACAAGGGATTACCTAAGTCAAACATCGTTTAAGTGCTTCCACCTCCATAATGGATATGATGATGTAAAGAATGCTTACCCTAGGTAGGGCAAAGGAAAAATTGGATAAAACAAGTGATGAGTTGAAAAGTGTTGCAACTTACCTCTCAAATCCTCTTTCCTTGATAGATTGAAGTAATTGTACTCATATCATACAAGGAGAATTTTTTTCTTGATTGAAAATAATACAAGTGCTAGTACTCACAAACAAATGAACATAAAACATGAACACAGTCACATATAAGATTTTTACATTGCTAACATGATTCTTGAATGAAATAAGTTATATTAATTCATCTTATTCTTCTCTTGAATTCTTTTAGGATGCTTAATAGATATTCAATTTTCCCATGTGTTTAAATTGTTAAAATGACTTGTATTTATATGAATTTATATGTTTACCATAAAATGAATTATAAATATCTAGAAAATGGATTTAAATTTGTATATATAATAATTCTAACAATAAAATATTTAAATTTGATCCAAAATAGGTTGGTCAAGGATGTGGGTTCCCTAGACTAGAACCATTTTGGGGCCTTTGATCTCATTAAATGAATAATTAATATTGATTTCTCAAAAATGACATTTAAAATGGGAAATTTATTATCATAATTAGGTCCAAGCACATAAGGGGGCAGGTAAACCTAGTGTGAAATTGTCAAGGTAGAAAATTTCTGAGACAACCACTATGAAGCCATATAATGAAAAACATGATGCAAGCATGATGCAAACATAATAGGGGGTATAAGATCATAAATGGAATATGTGAAAATTTCTCAATAGGATCCATACCCAAGGAATTCAAGAATCACAATAAAAAAGAATTTCATATTAAATAGGTGATCATGAATAGATAAAATGCATCAGAGGCTAGTGAAGTCCAATATTCACTGGGTGAGTTCTTACAATTGTATAAAATAAAAACATCATAGGGCTAGTCAAGTCTAATATTCACTAGGTTTGTTCTCATGTCAACCTACGTATAATTATAACCCCAATAATTATGTTATGGTACAATAAAATATGATCAATATTCTATAAACACACCACTAATTTCAATGCTTGTGAACAAAGTGAAGCACATAATGTAATTTATGCCCCCACCTTAGATTAATTGTTAATGCCAACTAGGAGAAATTACCTTTAAGGTAGAATAAAAATATTATGCGATAAGACATAGAGATTTCTAGGAAACCCTATGGAAAATGATAACAAGTTCACTCATGACAAGGAGTTTCCCAAAAATAAAACCCATATAATTGGAAATAATAGCATAGGAGGGATGCATAGATTTAGGGCCAGTATAAATGAGAAATAATGTATAATATGATTACAATCTAAATTGATATCATTCCCCAAATAATTGTGCAACTATGAACACAAGGAATGAATGAAATATGAAGACAACATAAAAAAATTATGTCAAAATGGAGGATACCTAAAAATCTTAATGGTTTGCATCATTCCCAAAATGAAACCAAAGAAAAAAAGATGAAAGACATTTATATAACATAAAGAATAATGAAGATAAAAATAGAGGAATGCCACAAAAAACTAATTCTCTTTGTATTGTTATGCCAACAAGAACAAGGGTCGCCGAAAGGAAACTAAAAAACATAAATACACAACAAGAAACACATTATGAGGAGATTAAATTACATGAAATAAACAACAAAAATCATAAAAGTGGTACTACACATGTCAATTGATCTATTGAAAACCATCTACATCCTAATATTCCTCATTATAAATGGAAGGTGGGAAACAAGCTACAAGAAATATAACAAGTGCAATGCAAGGAGAAGAACTAGGTTCAACACGTGATTGGTAACTCTCCAAAGGAGAATCATCATGGTTTACTCCATCTATATTCATAAATTTTTCAAATATAAGAGATATTTCATAATGCTCTTTTTCATCCATCTTATCTTCTTGTTCACTATTTGAATGCATCACAATAGGTTGCATATTAGTGCTATTGGAAATATTGTGAGAACTATCATTCATGTGTGCCTATTTTATTCTTTGTTTTGGCTGAGATAGGTAAGGTTAAACTACACATTTCAGTGATGGAGGTGGAGTGGAGTCAAATGATGAGAAGGATGGATGGATGGGAGGTACTTCATTCACATTGGTTTTTATGGATGGAGGGTTATTGGGTAGATGTTTGTTAACTTTGGAAAGCTAGCAAGACATAGTGAAATATCTTCTTTTATGCTCTTTTTCACTTTGATATAGTCTCACATGAACTTAAAATTGTGCCAACATTGGTTTTATTTCTTCCTTTTTAGGTTGAGTCGAAGAAACTATCAAAGGTTAGAAAACCATAGGATCTTTAGGTTTTTGCACATAGGTTTGTTTCTCTTTAGGAAGCATAAAATATATCTTGGAAGGATTAGCCCAATTATTGCCTCATAGTCTGTTATAGGATGTTGGAGGGGGAATGATTATATATATGCTAGAGGGTTGATGAAAGATAACCCAATTTAGGTAGAGGTTCATTTTCGACTTGTGGAGTAGGAGGAATAACCATCGAGGAGACTCAAACATAATATTTGTAAGGGATAATTGGGTTATTCGGTTAGATTTAAACTTTTGAGGTGAAACAAATATGTAATCTTCACATGGCCAAATGGGCTTAGCTAGTTGAGGAAAACAATGGAGTTTTAGTTTTTCTTAGGCCTACCACCTTCAAACTTCTTTGGAATATCCTTAGATTGCTCTATAACATCCTCAAACTGATCTAGATTATTACTTATGCCCATTGCACTAGCCTACTACAATAGATGATGAAAACTTTGAGAAATTTGTTCACTATTAAACCACTTGCCTTGATGCAAGTGTTGGCCTACCTGGACAACATGATTCAAATCAATTAATTTTTACTTGAATAAAATTCACATGAAAATCAACAATATGATCACTTACTAATGGGGGAGTGGTTTTAGGATTCAAATCTTTATCATGATTTTTATCAACAAATTTTGAAGTGTCCAACAAAGGTGGAAAATACAGATAAAACAATTCAACATTGAACATAAGATGAATCCAAAAAACTAGTAGAATATTAAATTCAAAATTATTCTCTCCAAACTACTTGAGAATAGTATATGGTCCATACCTTAGAGGATGAAGTTTCTTGTGCAATCCTTGAAGTCTCTCCTTTTGAAGATGAAGCCAAACTTTATCACCCACCTAAAAATGGTGTGTTGTATGATGATGATGGCACTCATATTTTTCATGTGCCTATTGTATTATCTAATGAATCTATTTTTGGAGATTAAAATTTTTCTCAACAAACTTGGAAGCTTTGTATATCTCCTTTTTTGCATGTGATGATGGGTCATTTATAGTGACTAAAAGAGAAATGCCCAAAGGAGCTAAAGGTTAATATCTCGAATAAACCTCAAATGGACTATGTCCAATAGTACCATGTATTTATTGATTGTAGCTATTTTTTACACATGGAAGACTCCCATTACACATGGAAGACTCCCATCCTAGGTACAAGTATGATTAGAATAGTAAATACAAAGGATGTCGAAAATCATATGATTAACTACCTTAGTTTTTCCATATGTATGTGAATGTAATGTTTTAGACTTTGTGAGATTGGTGTCCATCATTGCCCAAAGTTCTGACCAATTTTTTCCAATAAATCTACTATCCCTATCAAAAATGATGATATGTGGTGACCCCAAGTGAACCCAAACATGAGTAAAAAATAGCTTGACAATATCTTCTCTAGAGATCTTGTTCTTGTAGGCCACCATAATGGCCATTTTGAATACCTCTTTGTGCTACAACATAAAAACAGTCATGACCATGCTTGGTAGTGGGTAAACTAGATATAAAATCCATGGAGGAAAATTGCCAAGGTCTATCCAAAGTAGGAACTAGCATATATAATCCACTTTTCCAATTTGTAGGTTTTTCAATAGCACATGCTACACATGAGTAAGTATAAGAAATAACATCATATTACATCTTGGGCTAGTATAAATGCCTCTGAAGAGAAACAAGATTTTTTCCAATGCCAAAATTTCCTGCAGTGTGACTATAATGTGATTTCCATATCATCTTTATCATCTCTTTTTCAGGAACACATATATGACTCATATAACGAAGGATACCATTTTGTAAATGAAAATTAGAAAATTTCTTACCTTGTGTTAACTGTGTGTAGATTCTAGAGAAATCATCATTGGTGGCATACAAATCAAGCCAACTTGTTTTTTTATACCCATAAGAGTCAAGTACCATAATTAGTGCATTAATTGGAGGTCTGCTCAAGCAAACTGCATTTTTATTATTGCTACCATTTTTGTGATGAATATTGATGTAAAATTGTTGCAATTATGTAGACCACCTATGATGTCTATCATTTTGCAACTTTCCTTGTGTCTGGAAAAATTGTAAGGGTTTATGATCTATATGCACAATAGTCTCTTTCCCTAGAATGTAGTGTTTGAATTGTTTGTAGGCTTGCACAATTGCATATATTTCTTTATCATATGTGGGATACCGTCGAACTATATCATAAAGTGTTTCACTATGATGGGCCAAAAAATGACCATGCTTCATGATAACTGCTCCTACAACATAATCAGATGCATTTGTTTCAATCTTAAAATATTGTAGTAGATTTAGAAGTGCAAAGACTAGTGAACATAGACTCTTCTTCAACTCCTCAAAAGGACATTTTTGCACCTCTTTCCTAGCATATTTTTTCATTAGATCCACCCTAGAGTAATTGATTCATAGGCCATTCCAAATGAGAGAATCCAAGTACAAATATTAGAGAGTAAATTACCAATCCCAAGAAGCTATGAAGTTCTAAAAAATTACTAGGAGAAGGACAAGCATTGATGACCTCAATATTTACAAGATCAACATGAACACCGATGTTGTCCATAATGTAGACCAAATATTGGATGCTCTCCAATCCAAAAGAATACTTTTCTATATTGGCATAGAGTTTAAGTGGCTGCAATGTTGGGATTACTTGTTCAACATGTTGTGGATATTAATCACATATCTTACTAAAGATGAGTATAGTTCATCTAAATATACCACAAGAAAAGAGTTAGTGAAATGTCTAAGAATATCCTTCACCAACCTCATGAAATTGGTAGGGGCATTTTTTATCCCAAAAGGCATCACCATCCATTCAAATAATCCTTCTTTGGATTTGAAGGCAATCCTCCAAAAATTTGTATGATAAATTAGCACTTGATGATATCTAGAACTCAATTTCTTTAGTAAAGAAAATTTCCCCATGTAGATGGTCTACAAGATCCTAAATTCAAGTAATTGGATATATTTTCTTCATGGTGATATTATTCAAGGCATAATAATCAATACATAGTCTCTACATGTCTTTATTTATAGCCAAAAAAATTAGATTCCCACAAGGGGATGCACTTGGCTAGAAATGGCCTTCTAAATTAGTTTCTCAATCTACCATTTGATTTCATCATTTTCCAAAACTAATCTCTTGTATAATAGCCCATTTGGGAAGGATGTCTCAATAGTGATATAAATTCAATGCTTCACCTAACAGTGTAGTGGAACTCCTATTGGTGAACTGAAGAACTTTTTATATTTTGGGAAATTGAATCCATTTGTTTTTTTTTAATAAATGTGGTTGTTGTTATAGAATTATTGTTACCTATGAATTCCTTCTTTTCTTTTCTTCATATCATTAGTAGTATAAAAAATCCAGTATGGGCAATGAAACATCTACATTATTTTGCACTAATTAAAAAGAAGTAGATTTTGTAGGACTTACTTTAGGAATTCAATACTTTAATCTGCCCACCTTAACAATAACACTATGTTTCATTGATTCATATACACCATGTTGTTGATACATTTATGGTAGCCCTAGAAACACATCTCATACATCCAATGGTCTTACATCACAAATGACTTCATATCTGAATGGTTTGATGGAATAGGATAAGCAACATTGTTTGTTTACCTATATATCCCTTCCTTGACTCACCCAACCCATGAAGTATGGTTGTGGGTGAGGATTTTTCTTCAATTTTAACTTCTTTACAAATTTGGTAGAGATTAAATTATTCTAACTCCCACTATCAACTATGAAGTGTAGAGCCTTTCCATTCACATACATCTTTGAATGAAATAAATTTTCCTCATCTTCTCGATGTATAATTTTCATAGTGGAAATAGTGGGATATGGGTATTCTTCAATAATTGTTTCACCACTCTACTATTAAAAGGGTTCTATGCCAAAATTTCAACCTTTTTCTCTACTTCATATGTTTCTATCATCAAAGTTCTTGCAACCCTGCAATCCTTTGTATTATGTCGAGAACTTTTGTGAATATCACACCACATACATGAATCATTATTTATATTTTTCACTCTCATGTTCCATGTTGGTGATTTATAGGACTTGTTAGTGGTAAATTCTTTCCCTAATGATTTTTTGCTACTTTCACCCTTGGATTTATTATTTGTGAAGTAATATGTCTTCCCTTTTTGTTTAAATTTCTCTTTAATTAATGTGGCATATTGATAAGCAGTATCCAATGTTTCAATATTTATAAAAGATGTCATTGTTTGAATATATTTGTGTATTACACTCTAGTATTTCAACACTTGATGTTTCTCTGAATCTTAGATGTCAAGCTTCACTAATAAAGAATGAAACTTATTTTGGTAGTCTTGCACTATCTTGTCTTTCTTTTGTCGAGACAGTTGCCACTCCATATATTTTTCCTCATATGTATCTTCGGGGTAATACTCTTTTATGATGAATTCCACAAAATCCCCCTATGTAGGTTTTTCCTTTATAAAATTATCATTCCTTTTTGAGATTAGTTTTCCTTCCCCTGATTGCTTTACATGAGCTTCAAC
The DNA here is from genome assembly GCA_007115665.2 of Sequoiadendron giganteum. Taxonomy (NCBI): domain Eukaryota; kingdom Viridiplantae; phylum Streptophyta; class Pinopsida; order Cupressales; family Cupressaceae; genus Sequoiadendron; species Sequoiadendron giganteum. The sequence continues at coordinate 711,885,923 of CM021102.1, forward strand.
TTTGAGGAGAACAAATTTTATCTTATCAGTATTGGAAAAGGTATTCATAGAGAAATATCTATCCTAATTTTTTAACCATTCATCCATAGCATTTGCATCATTTTTACCTTTGAAAGTTGGGATATCAAAATTTACCTGCACTTTGAATGGAGTGTGGCTACTGAATGGTTTTCCTGCTACATTTGATTGTTGGGTATCTTAAGGTTTTGAGAGAATTGTCTCATCATTTCTTCCCTCTATTTTTTCAAGGCTTCTTCCATCATGGTTTTTATAAAGTCCATTATTTTTGGATTTGACATATTTTTCTTGTTGCACCTCAAAGGGAGGTAAATTGATGGGTTGTGTCTCCAATCCCAACCTTTGATAACCAAAATATCTGTGATGTGACATATAGGAGTGTACCCACTTTGATACTAATGATCTAAATTGAGTAGAGAATTTGAATTGCAATACAAGATAAGTAGAAACCTACAAGTATTATAAAGAAATGGACAATAGCATAACTTGTAAGAGTTGTTTGCATCCAAAAAGTCCCATTATCTTACCCAAACATGAGTTTTATCTAATTATCTAGAATCCCAACAATCTCGAGACTCCAAAAAAATTGAAATGAAATATTTTCGTAAATAAAAAAATTTATAAAACTATTAAATTAGGTACCCCAACTTGGTAGGGTCATAACTTTCTACTTGGTTGGTGTAGGGGAACCCACAATGCTTTCATGCCTCCAAAGGGTCAAAAGTTGATCTTTCGCTTTGTTTGAGTTGGTTGAATTTAATAACGTCTTATAAGACCATGTCTTATGTGTTTGAGTATAGATTAGGTCATTAGGTGTGTTGGAGTGTCAAGTTGCACAAGTTGTCAATTTTGCAAAATGTTGTCAAAGTTGTAAAAATTCAAAAAAAGGGAATATGAAGAGTCATAAGTTGTAAATGAGGGAATTTGAATGGTTGTAAGTTGAAAAGTTAGTTGAGAACCATTGTAAAATATTTGTAAATATTTTAAAAATACTTTGGAAGGTCGAAACCAAGGTTGGTGGTTATATTCTTGAAGTGAAATCAATAAAAGACATCCTTATTTCTACATTTTTGAACATTAAGTTGTTGTTTCAGAGCTTGGTACGGATTTGTAAATCCTTTGTACAACCTTCAGATGATATGGCTAGAAAAATAATTGAGTTAGCTTTCATTTGGTTGTGGTTTGGTTAAATTTAATTAAGTTTATAGAAAGTTATAGCCTTTTTTGTAACATTTTTGAATCTTCCCTAAGGTAAAAGTGAGCAAACAATTTGTAGAACAGGGAAAATGTGATGAAAATGGGTCCATTGAGACTCAATATTTTATTTCTAACAATACTTGTGAGTATGTATTTACAAGTGCAGTAAATGAAGATGAAGATGGAAAAGAGTCTAAAGAAGTTGAAGTGCATATAGTGTATGAAGATTGTTATACAAATGTAGCACACTATGGTGATGAAAATGTTGCAAAACCAACTAAGGTAATGGTTTAATTTTCTGATTTTATGGATGATGAATGTGTTGAAATATTTTATTTGAATGATGAAGACATAGATGGTGGTACTGAGGCATATAACCAAGAACTCCAATTTTGGTATCTTGAAGTTGAGATGATGCTCCATATGAGATGGTAAAAGAAGAAGAAGAAGAATCTAGGGAAAGTTGTAGAGATGAAGGAAAATTTGCTAAAGAATTGGAAGACTAGGAAGAGAGAGAAAACCATCACTCAAGTGGACTTGAGTTTTTCTTCCCCTTGGGAGTATGGTGCAGGGGCGCCCACAATGCTTTCATGCCTCTAGAGGGTCAAAAGTTGATATTTTTCTTTGTTTGATTTGGTTGAATGTAATAAGGTCTTATAAGACCATGTATTATGTGTTTTAGTCCATATTAGGTTGTTAGGTGTTTTGGAGTGTGAAGTTGCACAAGTTGTCAATTTTGCAAAATGTTGTCAAAGTTGTAAAAATGCAAAAACATGGAATATCAAGAGTCATAAGTTGTAAATGAGGGAATTTGAATGGTTTTAAGTTGAAAATTTGGTTGAGAACCATTGGAAAAAAAATTTAAATGTTTTAAAAATACTTTGAAAGGTCGAAACCAAGGTTGGTGGTTATATTCTTGAAGTGAAATCAATAAAAGACATCCTTGTTTCAAAATTTATGAATGTTAAGTTGTTGTTTCAGAGCTTGGTACAGACTTTTAAAGCATTTTTATAAACTTCAAGTGATATGGTTGGAAATATAATTGAGTTAGATTTCATTTGGTTGTGGTTTGGTTAAATTTCATTAAGTTTAGAGAAAGTTATAGCCTTTTTGTAACAGGAGGTTTGAATCTGCCCTAAGGTAAAAGTGAGCAAACAAATCAATTTTTAAATGTTTCCATCCAAATTAACCTTCCCTAATTTTTAGATATGTTAAATAAGGGCCAAATGGGTATTTGAATAAAGTTTTAATTCTTGGAGATCCATCCTGGTTTGAAATTTTTGTCCAAAAAACATGAAATTGCTGCTCCATTTCAAACCTAGTTCCAAGCATAGCAACATAAATTTGACCTATGTGTTACAAATAACCTCCACCTAAAATTGAGGTATGTCATAAACTAGGATAAAGGGTATCTAAATATGTAATTATATTTTGAGTTTGATGTCTGGTTAGAAAATTATGTTGGAAAAATAGATTATGGAGTATTACTAGGGAATTTGAGGAATTGTGAGAGAAACCCACCAAATAAGGGTTCTACAATTGCAATTTTTTTTGGATTAAGTTATTTTTTAGATCATCCACCCTACTCTGGACCATCGCTGCTTAAAATTCAAAACCAGTTACATCGTTTGAAAGGTCTACAAGAGATCTAATTTCAGTCCCTTAAATCTAATTATTTGCTATTTTTTTAAGTGCCAACACAAATTTCAAACCCAAATTCTACTCCAAAGACCTCCGAATTTGTGATTTACTAGAACCTTTGGACTAATTTGGAACATCCTCGAACTACTTTGGAACATCCTTATACTTCTTTGGATCATGACTAATGAAATTTTTGTAATAATTCTTCTTTTATTCTTGAATACTTTTTAGGATGCTCAATTTCTCTAAAGATTTTTCTAAGCTTTAAAATGGTGAAAAAGAGTTGTATTTATTTATATTTATTTATTCATTTTTCCACAAAATTAATTATCAAAATATGACAAAATAATTTAAATTTGCAAATGTTAATTTGATGTTCACAATAAAATATTTTAAACTGGGCCAAAATAGGTTGGACAAAGATGGTGGAACCCTAGTCTAGACCTATTTTGCAGATTTTAGCGTTGTTAAAAGAATATTAAATAATAATTCCCAATTTTATTCTAATTTCCTAAAAATTACCACCCAACAAGAAAATTTAGAGCATAACTAGGTCCAAGCACATAGGGGGGAGAAAAAACTAGTGTTAAATTGTTAAGGGTGACAATTTATGACACTACATCTAGCCCCCACTTTAGTGAGATTATTAACTTATGCTCATTATCACACTAAATTAAGGATACACCAAGAAGGGTTTCTTAATCCAAAAATTAGAGAGGTAGGATACATTGAATCTATGGAATGTGCTAGCCCCTAGGATCAAGATCATATGAAACAATAATGTAAAGAAAAAATAACACACACACACACACATAAAGTGTAATAGAATATGAAAAATATGAAGCAAACATAATGAAGAAATACAAATAGCATAATGCCAAAAAAACACAATTTGAAGTAGGTCTCTTTTTTATAAAGGGTTTTGGGGTCCCTTCAAAACCTATTTTACCTCTAATAAAAAAAAAAACATAATGTGAACATAATGTAAACACAATGCAAAAATAATACAAACATAATGCAAACATAATGTAAAGATTATATGAACACAATATAAACAAAATTCAAACATAAAAAGGGGGTATGACATCATGGACTAGCAAGCTTTACATAATCCTTACTAGGATCCATACCTATGGAATCCAAAAATCACAAGGCTTGCAAAGTCCAAAATTTTCTAGGTGACCCATGATCAAAATCAGAATAGGCTAGTGAAATCCAATATTCACTAGGCCAGTTTCTACAACAATAGAAAATGAAAACACACAAGGTCTAGTGAAGTCCAATATTCACTAGGTGAGTTTCCATGTCAACCATACCAAGAATTATCATCTCAATAATAAGGTGATACAAAATCTGGTCAATATGCCAAAAACACATCACAAAGTTCAACACACGTGAACAAAGTGAAGCACATAATGGAATGTATCCTCATGCCTTATAGTAATTTGTAACACCAACTAAGAGAAATTGCCTTTAAGGTAGAATAAAGTAATGTTTGCAACATGAAAGGCCATGAGAGATTATTGGAAAACCTTATGTCGATATGTTTCCAAATAAACTTGACTCATGATAATGGATTTCCCCCAAAATAAAGCCACATAAAATAACAAAAAAGGAATCCACAAATATGGGATTAGTGTATACAAGAGATAATTTATAATATGATCATGCTTGAAATTGACATCATTCCAAAAATACTTTTGGAACTACAAACACAAGGGAGGAATGACACCTTAAGAAAATATAAAAGCTTTTGGTTCGACTTCAAAGAAACCTAAATGTCTCAATTCTTTGCATCATTTCGAAAAGGAGTGAAGAAAAGACATTCACAACATAATGATGAATTACGATACAAATAGATGAATATCACAATAGGTTTATTTCTTTGTATCCTTATACCAACAAGAACAAAAAGGGTCATCCAAATAAAACTAAAATAACATTGACACATCAAGAATTACATTACAATCAGATCAAATTACATGCAAGAAAAACACACAAAGACACAAGGGGCCACACATACAATCTAATCTATAGAAAATCATTGGCCTCCCAATCTTGCTCATCATAAATGGGAAGAAAAAAAGAAGCTAATGGAAGTACAACAAGTGTGGTACAAGGAGAAGTTCTAGATTCAACACATAGTAGGTTACACTCATTAAGAGGGCCATCATGGTCATCCCTATCTAGATTAACTAATTTTGAAAACATAAGAAATAATTCATCATGATCTTGTTATTCTTCCATTTTATCTTTTTACGACTCAATATCAGAACACATATCACAATATGCTACATGTATTAGTTCTATCGACATTATTATGAGCACTAACATCCATATTTGTAACTAGTGAGATTTTTATTCTTTGTTTCATTTGGGATAAATAAGGTTTGAATCCATGGTTTTTCAAGGGTGGCATAGTGAAGCTAGGTGATTATGAGGATGAATGGGTGGGAGTTATTTCATCACAATTTGGTTGTATGGATGGATAATCATTAGATAAGGGTTTGTGATCTTAAACAAGATGACCAACCATAACTCAACATCTTCATTTTCATTATGTTTGTAGTTCAATTTTTTCTTGCACAAGGTTTAGCTTGTGGAGGAGGAATTGAAGAATTTCCCAAAATTGATCCCTATTCTTCCTATGTAGAAGGAATCAAAGGAATTGTTGAAGATAGAGAAACCATACATGATTTAGGATTATATACAAAGACTTACTTTTCCTTAGGATGCACAAATTTAATCCCCAAAGGCCTAGCCAAATGGTTATCTCATAGTCTTTTATAGGAAGGTGAAGTGGCAACCACAACATATATGCCAAAAGTTTGAAGATGAGTACTCAATTTAGGCTTAGGTTTTTTCACTACCTATGAAGTAGGAGGAAGAAGCATCAGATGAAATCTTTTTAAGGGATAATCGGGCTATATTCTTAGCTTCAAAATTTTGATATGACACAAATAATGTTGAAATGCACAAGACAATTGAAAGGGGGGGTGAATCAGTTGTATCTAATTACTTTAAATTTTGATCTTAATCAATTCCATATTAACTTTAATATGTTATTAAGTATAAACACAAAATGCAGATAATAGAAAGAAAATAGTAGAGACACCAAATTTACATGAAAAACACAATGAGGTAAAAACCATGCTGAGGATTAACTCACAATATAATCGTAATGGAAACTAGATACAAATGCTCACTACTAGAGGGCTCACTGCCTAGAAAGGAATCACTATCTAGATACAGAGGCTCATTGTCTATAGTTAGGAATCACTATCCAAAAGGAGGTTCACTACCTACAAAAAAAGAAAGACAATAGAAAATCCACCACAATAGGTTTCACACATTTGTAGCCTTGATCAAAGAATCACAGACACCATCAACTCACTGCTTTCAGGAATCTAGCACATTGAAGTATTTTTGCCTTGATTCACACTTTTAATTCATAACATCTTGACTTGGATTTATACCATCTTCAACCTTAGAAACATTCTGTAAGGTCCACTACACATTCTTTATTTCATGAATTCAAACTAGGTCAGTGACTCAACATTCCCATGGTGGATAAGAATGAGAGTGGACCAGATACATACTTAACTAGGACCCAAAAAAAATCTTGGATCAATCACATGATTCCTTAATCGATGCTTATCCTCCATGTAACATGTAGACACTAGGTCAATCAAACCTTATGAAAACACTAGTGAAATTTGAAGTGCACACATCCACAACAATATGATGACACATGGATCACACAACATGCTTCACCTGATATTGGAACATATCTTAGAAACCTTCAGATACATCCACAACCACTGAAATAATATTTATACATAGAAATCCTTCCAATAGTCCAACCAAACCATGCAAAGACACACATTAGGTCTAGAACAAGCATTATAGAGAATGAAACCATGAGCACATTTTATAGAACAAAAAAAACATCAATATCAACCTTCTTCCAGATCTGCAAGATTTGAGACAAACCACCAGGGGATTACAAAGAAAAAAACATTTCTCCTAGTCCACAAACAAACAGTTCTACCAAACCAGCTCACACATCAGTGAACATAACTTTTACTCTTCATCAACCCAAAAGTTATAACTCAGGATATATTATCCAATGAATCACATAAACAATACTATAGATCCGCACAAGAATAGAATCAACACAGAAGAAATGTAAAGAAAATGATCAAACAACATCCAAGACACACACAAATTTGTCTTCACTATTTATTAATTTTCTCAAAAGCACTTGATATCAACACACCTACAACACCATAAAGATAGCTCCATGTACTCTCAACATCTCTACAATACCTCAACCATACATGTACCACCTACATTCACTTGATTCCTTTCTCCACAACAACTTGAACTGTGCTAACATCAATGAAAAAATTAATGACAACATCACCAAACACATTCATACCTACCACAATCTCCCCCTTTGCCATTGATGGAAACACATGATGTGAAAAACCATCAAATATAGCATATGCACACTCCTACTTCTTCTTCCATTTCTTTTTCAGATTAGACAACGTACACAATATTTTTACACTCTCATCTCCTTACAAAGATTCTCTATCCCTTACAACTTTTTCAAACATAGATAGGATATTTGACATGATTCTCTCCCCCCTTGACATCAATGGAAAATAATTTTTTTGAATGAAACTTCTACCATATAAAACTCTAATCACTCCCCCTTAGGAGTGCACCCACATTTCATACTACAACAATGATACTCTCAACTCCCCCTGAGGAATAGACCTCAATCATTAGTCCAGGTAGATGATGAATTTGTAGATCCACTAGACTGATGCACCTCCATGTGCACCTAGTTCAATGAAGGAGGGTTGGTAACCCCTAACTTCTCAATAAAATACTCAAAATTATCCTTCGGAAGAGCCCTCATAAATATATCTAGAATTTGATCCTTAATAGACACGTATTCAAGTGTGACTTCATTTTCCAACACCTTCTCCCTCAAGAAATGATATCTAATAGATATATGTTCTCTCCTAGAATGCATTACCAAATTCTTTTAAATATTTATTGCACTTTTATTATCACAAAATATAGGGATAGGATCATCACACATCACACCTATATCCTTAAATGTTTGTTTCATCCAAAGTACCTGTGTATAGCAAGATGCTACTACAATATGCTCAATTTATGAGTCATGTTTCTTTCTTAACCATGAAAGCAATCTTCCTCCAAAAAATAATGCACCACCACTTGTACTCTTTTGTTCATCTACATAACTAACCCCATCTACATCAGCATAGGAATTCAAAGTGAAATCAGTATCCTTAGGATACCATAAACCATAATTCAAAATGCCCTTTAGATATTTGAATATCATCTTCACAATAGTAACATGTGTTTCTTTAGGTTTTTCTTGAAATCTGGCAACCTTGAACAAACTACATGCATGATATCTGATCTAGTAGAAGTAAGATATACAAGTCCACCAATCATAGATTTGTACATTCTTTGATGAATTTTAGGTGAATCAACATCCTTACTCAGTTTGCATCTAGTCACCATAGGGGCATAGACCGGTTTGGAATCATCCATTCCATAATTCTTTAGAAATTATTTAACATACTTAGATTGTGAAATGAATGTTCTCTTATCAGTTTGATTCACTTGAAGTCTAAGAAATAAATTCAACTCACCAATTATAGAAATCTCAAACTCTTTTGGCATCTCATCTATAAATTTCTTGCACACACTTTCATTTCTTCCAAAGATAATATCATCCACATACACCCCAACTATCAAAATTTTATTTCTTTCAACTTTGAAATAGAGATTGTTGTTTGTGGAGCCTTTCTTGAACCCTTGTTGTGTCAAATATTTGTCCAACCTTGCATACCATGCTCTAGGAGCCTGTTTAAGTCAATATAGTGCCTTTTTAAATTTGCAAACCATGTTCAATTTATCTGATAATTGAAATCCTTTTGGTTGTTCCATGTACACCTCTTCTCCCAATTCTCCATTCAGGAATGCAGACTTAAGATCCATCTGGTATACTTTGAAATCTTTGTGAGCATAAAATGCAAAAAGCATTTGAATGGCCTCCATTCTTGCCATAGAGGAAAATGTCTCCTCAAAGTTTATTCCTTCAACCTATGAATAACCTATGCATACAAGCCTTGATTTGTGTTTTACTAATTCACCGTCTTCATTTAGCTTATTCCTAAACACCCATTTTGTACCAATTGCAATCTTTTTTATGGGTATGTGTAGGACCATGATGTGAAGGGAAAATGGGGTGGACCTAGAGATCCAATAGTGCATAATACATTCCCTTAACACTAATACAATAGAGGAGGACAAAAAAAACTAGTTTCTTAATAGCTTCTAAAACTACTTGAGATGAATACAACCTGTAAAAGATATTACACAAAGTTAGCATTCACAGATGACACAAGATATACATGGGAAAACATTTTCAGGTAAAAAACCCACCACCCAAAGTCAAGACAATTGTATTATAATAATAAAAAATTACATGCAATGTTCATTCTTCTCTGATCAACTCACAACAAGATTTTTTTCTACTCTAACTATTACAATTTTATTTTTAACATATAGTTTGAAAACCTTCTATTCATCAACCCACTTCTTCACGTACATGTATTTGGCTGATAAATACAATCATGTAATTGATTGAGAAATTCATACACTGCATTCAATTCTATCAACCAATCACCAACCATCAAGTTCATGAATCAAGCCAATATGCAATCGATCTGTTATGATAGATATCTTCATCATCGAGCCACCTAGGCATTCAATGCCATTCCATAATTGGGTTTCAATCCCTTTCAAACAAGTCTAAATTAATTGCCATTTACTACATTGGGCTTTAGCCAATCAAACTATTGTCAACTAGCCATGTGCCCTTCTTGCATTCGCTATCACTTTTTGACTCCAAGCCAAACTCGGTCAAAATAGGCCTCGAGCTTGTTCGAGCTCTTCAAGTATTTACCGCTCTACCACCAAGCTCGTTCGACCTACTTGTGGTATGACGGTGAGCCAATCAAGCTCAGTCGAGCTCTTATTGCGCCACCCCAACCAGGTTTGAGTCGTCTGTGATATAGCAGTGAGCTTATCCGAGCTCACCCATCTCACCTCCCAAAACACCACCTTGCTACTGCTGCATTCATTGGACAAGACCATGGTGTGGTGTCTAGTCTGTAGGACCGTTGACGGTCTTACTGCACTACCGCAAAGGCCGACAAGCCACCCCGTGGTAGGGTAGTGACCATCAGCCAAACCGCTAGTGGTCTTACCGCGGCCACTGCGGTCAGTCACTTAACTGTCCGCGGTGCAGCGGTAACCGTCGAACCTAGCCATAGGTGGTCTCATCGCGGCCACTGTGGTGAGTGGACCCACCACCTGCGGTATGGGAGTAACCGCCAAGACCACTACAGGCGGCTTCACCACGGCCACCGCGGTCGGTTGCTTAACCACCCACGATATGGCAGTGACTGACAAGGGAGACCGATAGAAGCCAACCACAGCCAGGGAATAGACAGTGATTGGTAACATGGTAAACTGCCAAGGCCTTCACCATAGTACCACCAAGGTAGGAAAAGAGCTAAGCGCGGTATGGCGATAAACTGCAGAAACAAATTTTTTTGCCGAAGCATGAAAGTAGGGGATTCAAGCTAGAATTTGATACACATTTCTCAACAATCTCCCACTTGGCAAACACTTCTAGCTCCCTCATGACTTTGAATCTTACTATCTGTCATAGGCCCCAAGGCCCATCGATTTTGTGCACCATCTCAAATTGTTTGTGCTAACCAGCTTTATCAAAGCGTCTGCAACATTCTTCAAGGTGTCAACCTTTTCCAAACTGACCTTGCCATCTTCAACCATATCCCTCATGAAGTGATATTGCACATCTATGTGCTTGGTTCTGGTATGAAAGGTTGGATTCTTTGCCAAACAAATGGCACTCTGACTGTCACAACAGATTGAAATCTGCCCAACATTAAATCCAATGTCTCAACACAAACGATTTAACCAAACAACTTCTTTGTAGGCATGAGTTGCTACCACGTATTCAGCCTCAGTCGTGGATAAATCAACTACAACCTTTCACTTTCTCATCCAACTGATTTCTCTACCATTAAGCATGAAGGTGTATCCATTGGTGGATCACCTGCTATCAATGTCCCCTACCCAATCTAAATCAACATACCCACAAATGCTGAGAGTCCTCTGTGATGCAACCAAATTGCTATGGTAACACAGTGCATAATTTGAAGTCCCCTTCAAATACCTAAATACTCTCTTCACAACATCCCAATGTGATCTTCCCAGATTTTCCATAAATCATATTAGAATTCCCATTGCTTGGGAAATGTCTGGTCTTGTATAGACCATAGCATATATTAAACTACCAAAAAGACTTGCATAAGGCACACTGGTCATGTCCTCCATCTCAGTAGCAAAATTTGGACAGTATTCAACAGATAGCTTCGTTCCCTGCATGATTGGAACAACTAGCTGCTTGCAATCATCCATGCTAAACCTCTCCATAACTATTTTCACATACTTACTTTGACTAACCCAAATATTTTTTCTTGTTGTATCCTTGGTTATTTCCATTCCAAGAATGTACCTAGTTGCACCAAGATCTTTCATTTCAAAATTTACAGACAACTGAGATTTAAAATCAGAAATCATAGACTTGCTATTCCCAATGAATAACATATCATCCACATACAGGGTAATAACAAGCACACGATCATTCTCGAATTTATAATAAATGCACTGATGATATTTTGATTTGACAAATCCAATTTACAACACAAACGTGTCAAATTTCTAGTACCACATTCTAGGAGATTACTTTAAACCATAGAGAGATTTATTTAACTTACAGACCAGATTTTGTTTACCTCTTCAAAAAAATGCTCACGCTGGGACATGTAGATTTCTTCTTCCAACTCACCATGGAGAAAGGTTGTCTTCACATCCATCTGCTCGATTTCAAAATCATACAGAGCTGCAAATGATAATAAAAATCTGATGGATGTCAGCTTTGCAACAGGGGAAAAAATCTCTCCATAATCAATTCCCTCAATTTGAGAAAATCCCTTTGCAACCAACCTTGCCTTATACTTCTCAACTCTACCATCAAGGCCTATTTTTTTTTTGAATGTCCACTTACAACCAAAAAGCTTTCGCCCTTTAGGTAGTGGTACCAAATTCCATGTTTCATTTTTTTTCAATGAATCCATCTCTTCATTCATGGCATCCAACCAAGAATTTAAATCAGCCATGTTGATTTCCTCTTTGACAGTCCTAGGCTCATTAGTATGGGTAATTAAAGCATAGGAAAAGTTTGAATCTAACATAGAGAAACCATACCTTTGAGGTTACCTTTTATCTTGTGCAGATCTTCTTACAGGCTGAGGTTGTTCTTCATCATTAGAACTTCCAGAGTTGCTTGAGCTCTCCTCAGTCTCAGGTACATCATGTAGCTCTTCCCTTTTTGGAGTTTGGGGAATCTCAACTACATCCTTCTTCTTGTCACTCTGATCTATCTCAAGCTATTGATCACTTATTGAAGGTTTTAGCTCACGAAATATCATGCTTCTATTGTACAAAACCTTCTCAATAATAGGGTTCCAAAGCTTGTATCCTTTCACACCAACTCCATAGCTGATGAAAATACATTTGACAGCCTTGTTATCTAATTTAGATCTCTTTTCATTTGGCACATACACGTATGTCTCATAGCCAAACACACAGACATAAATCAGATAGGCTTCTTACCAGACCATGCTTCCAAAGGATTCTTGTCAACAAGAGTAGAGCAAGGAGATCTATTTATTAGATAACATGTTGTAGCCACAGCCTCAGCCCATAACTTCTGCTCCAAACTAGCACTACTCAGTATACACCTTGCCTTTTCCATCACCGTCCTGTTCAACCTTTTAGCATATCCATTTTGTTGTGGAGTGTAAGGTGTTGTCTTATGCCTTTTAATTCCATGATCAGTGCAATACCTTTCAAAATCTATAGAATAAAATTCACCACCATTGTCTATCCTCAAACATCTAACTTTCCATCTAGTTTAGTTCTCTACCAAAAATTTAAATTTTTTAAACTGACTAAACACTTTTGATTTAGTTTTAAGAAAATATACAAATGCCCTTCTCGAACAATCATCAATAAAAGAAACATAATATCTAGACTTTGATAAAGAAGGAACATTAATTGGACCAAACAAATCAAAATGAACATACTCCAGTATACCAAAAGATTTGTGAGGACCAGAATAAAATGAAACATTGTATTGTTTTCCATAGATACAATGTCTACAAAAATCGAACTCAAGATTACAATCATCAAGCCCTTCTACAAGATTTTTATTCTTCAAGGTTTTTAAACCTTTCTCACCAATGTGACCAAGTCTATTATGTCATAGCATAGTCTTCTCACTTGAGAGTTTTACCTCCAAAGCATTTGTTGATAGAGAAGTGTCTTCATCTTTCTCTAAAAGAGTAGCATTGCATTACTTTACAGAGGCACTGTTAAAAAAATAGGGCATGCATCCAATTTGTAAAGAGTGATAGTACGAACACCCTTAGCGAACACCATTGCACCTCTAGCCATTTTACATCCCTTACTTGACACCCATTTTGTTTACGGGTATCTAAAGACCCAACAATGCGGAATACATTCCCTTAACACTAATACAATAGAGGAGGAGAGCAAAAACTAGTTTCTTAATAGCTTCTAAAACTACTTGAGATGAATACAACTAGTAAAAGATATTACAAAAAGTTAGCATTCACAAATGACACAAGAGATACGTGGGAAAACCTTTTCAGGTAAAAAACCCACCACCCAAAGTGAAGACAATTGTATTACAGTAATAAAACAATTACATACAATGTTTAGTCTTCTATGATCAGCTCACAACAACATTTTTTTCTACTCTAACTCTTACAATGTTATTTCTAACATACAGTTCGAAAACCTTTTGTTCATCAACCCACTTCTTCATGTACATGTATTTGGTTGATAAATACAATCATGTACTCGACTGAGAAAGTCATACATTGCATTCAATTTTATCAACCAATTGCCGACCATCAGGTTCATGAATCGAGCCAATACACAATCAGTCTACTTTGACAGACATCTTCATCATCGAGCCACCCAGGCATTCAATGCCATTCCATAATCGGGTTTCAATCCCTGTCGAACAAGTCTACATTAACTTCCATTTACTACATTGACCTTTAGCCAATCAAACTATTGTCAACCTGCCACATTCCCTTCCTGCATTGGCTATCACTTTTTGACTCCGAGCCAAAATCGATGAAAACAAGCCCCGAGCTTGTCTGATCTCTTCAAGTCTTTACCACTCTACCACCGAGCTCGTTCAACCTTCTCGTAGTATGGCAGTGAGCCAACCAAGCTTAGTCAAGTTCTTACCATGCTACCACACCCAGGTTTGAGTCATCTTGCGGCATAGCGGTGAGCTCATCCGAGCTCACCGACAACTTCACCGAGCTCGTCTACCTCGACTCCAAAAACACCACCGTGCTACCGCTGCAGTCCTCGGATAGGACTGTGATGTGGCAGTGTCTAGTTTTTAGGACCATTGATAGTCTTACCATGCTACCACGGGGGCCGACAGGCCACCTCGTAGTAGGGCGGTGACCGTCAGCCAGACCGCTGGCAGTCTTATAGCGCTACCGCGGGGGCTGATAGATGACCTTGTGGTAGGGCGATGACCATTAGCTAGACCGTTGGCAGTCTTATCGTGACCACCACATTCAGCCACTTAACTGTCTGCGGTGCAGCGGTAACCACCAGATCCAACCACAAGCAGTCTCACCATGGTCACCGCGGTGAGTGGACCCACTACATGCAGTATGGCATTAACTGCCAAGACCACTATAGGTGGCTTCACCACGGCCATCACAGCCACCATGGCCATTGCAGCCACCATGGCCAGGGAATAGACAATGAGCGGTAACACGGTAAACTGCCAAGGCCTTCACCATGGTACCGCCAAGGCAGGAAAAGAGCCAGATGCAGTATGGTGGTAAACTGCAGAAAGAACAAATTTTCACCATGGCATGAAAATAGGGGATTCAAGCTGGAATTTGACACACATTTCTCAACATGATGTGCTAAAAATTTGTAATATCTAAGTGATATGATGGCCCATGTGGTTGACAACTTTTTTTTTAACCAAAAATTAATGAAACGAAAAGGGTTTTTAAAGGAGATTCTCATCTTTCCACAAATATAAATTACGATTTACATTGAATTTAATAAACAATTATTATTCATTTTCTATTTGAATTACGACTAAAGTATTGATTGATAGGTTGATTGAAAAACGTCTATAACTTTGAAATGGTATCACATTTTTTGAATTTGAAACATGTGTCACATTCTAATCATTGCATACAATAGGATTAAAAAATTAAAATTTAATTTCATAAATTTTTGACCAAGTTAAGGTGGTTAGACATATAGGGTTTTATATTCTATAATATTTGTAATAAAAAAAATATAATTAATTATTTACATGGAAACAAATTACAAAAAAATATGCATCACATCAGGACATGAGTCCCCTACTTATATCTAAAATCTTATAAATTTTTTTGATCATTTTATTATGGTTAGGGTGGTCAGACAAAAACCTACTTCTTATTTATTCTCTAAAATTTAAGTACTACTGCATTGAAATTTTAATTTTTCACCAAATAGATTAAAAATAAATAAAAAATCTTAGTAGTTTCGAAACTACATTTAATTTGCTATAGATTATATTTTACATATTTTTGAAATAATATAGATAACTTATTCAAATTTTTACGTCAAGTTTCCTGACTCTGATTTTCTAAATTTTATTGCCACTTAGGGGCCTATTTTTTCCATGATGATCTTGCACATACCCTTAAACTAGTCTAGGAACTAGTTCCCATGTCTAATTCTTCTCTATCTACTACAATTCTTCTTTAATTACTTTAACCCAATTCTCATCTTTGCATGCTTCACTCACTATTTTAGGTTATATCTTACAAATTAAACACAAATTTACCTCATCTATTACCACTTTACTTATTTTCTTTACACTTTCACTTTTATCTTTAATTATTTTTTCTTCCAAATGATTCTTTTTGTACATACTTAGGAGTCTTAGGAGAAAGTTTTGGAGTCTTTTTATTTAACTCTATTCTTTTTCTTCCTTACCCTCTTCTTGTACTTGTCCATAGATAGGATCATCTAGTTTAATTTCACTTATTTCATTTGGTTTATGCATATCTTCATCAACTTTTACATTTTCACTCTCAACTATCTTCCATAGTATTTTATCAAGAAGCATCTATATGCTTTACTCTTATTTGAATATCCAATGAAAATAATTTCATCACATCTTGCATCAAAATTTCCAAGGTTTTCATCATATCTTATAATGTAACATCTTCTTCCAAACACCTTAAAGTATTTAACAGTAGGATTTTGATCAGTCCATAGTTCATAAGGGGTCTTTGTGTTATTACCTTTGATCTGAAATGTGTTAAGAATATAAACAAAATCTGGATTGCTTGTCTTCAATATATATCAAGAAAATTTTCCTCTTTCATCATAGTACTTATAGCCTCTTGAACAGTTTGGTTCTTCCTTTCCATAACTCCATTATGTTGAGGAGTTCTAGGAGAAAAAAATGTCTCTTTATACCATGATCTTCAAAAAATGCATTAAACTCGCTAGAAGTAAATTCTCCAACTCTATCAAACCTCAAACATTTGATTCTCAAGTTCACTTCATTCTCTACCTTTTCCTTGAGCACTTTGAATCTATCTAGAGCTTGAGCTTTCTTCCTACGAAAAGTAACCCATGTCATTCTGGAATAATCATAAATCAAAAGCATGAAATACCTATCATCATTGAGACTTATTATTCTTGTGGGACTATAGAGGTCTGTATGAATCAGTTCCAACATTCCGGTAGATGAATATTATTTTCCTTTAAAACTACGTCTTACTTGTTTTCCCAATTGACAACTTATGTAAACATAATTGGTAGGCTTTGTGATTCTAGGAAGATCCCTAACAACTTTTCTCGAACTAATCTTGATCAGATTTTAAAAGTTTACATGTCCCATCCTCTGGTGCCATAACAAACTTTCATTAACTTGAGAAACAAAACACTGACCATCCACACTCTTATGCTGATAGATGTTTCCATATGTTCTTCTTCTTGTAGTTACCACAGTTTTGGACCCTTTTTTGATCTCATAGGTGTTATCCTAAAAAAAAAGCTTGAATCATTTGCTACACATTTTTCTAGCACTCAAAATATTATTCCTTAAGCTGGTAACATAATAGACATCATCCGTATGTGTTTTCCATCAAGACTAATTTTTCCTTGTCGAACAATCTTTGCACTAGAATCATCTCCAAACATGACTAATCCTCCATCATAATTTTCAATTCTAGAGAAAATACTTTTGTCTTAGGTCATATGGTTTGAACATCCACTATCTATTACCCAATAGTATTCATCTTGTCTAGCATGAAAGGCAGTAACCAGTGTACCTTCCATCTCATCCTTCTTTTTCTCCGAACCAAATTCCTTTCCACATCTTCCATGGTTAGTAGACACATATTTATTCTCTAAGGCTAACAACAAGCATTCATCTTTATCATCCTCAAAATCAGACTCATCGTCAAAAATTCTAGCATCTTCTCTAACATAATACAATTTCTTGAACTTTCTGTTCTTTTTGTCTTTATTATCTCTATTTTTCTTCTATACAACTCTATTTGGACATCTTGAAGCATAATGACTAGTATTTCCACAACTAAAAAATTTAAAAGGTAACATACCTTTGTACTTACCGATGCCTTTCTTCAACTTCCTTGTAAATTTTTCTTCCAACTATTTTGAACCATCACTATCCAGATCATCTTCTATCTTAGTTTCTTTTAAGGTTGTTTTAGTTTTCTCCTTTTCTCTTCCAAACTTCCACATCTCAAATGTAGCCAAGGTTCAAAATAGTTTTTCTTTAGTGAATTTCTTTGGATAATATATTTCTTCAATAGTAGAGACCTTGTCACTATAATTCTTTGGTAGGGTCATCAAGATCTTGTCTATTATATCTTTAACTACCATAGTAGCATCTTGATTTTTGACTTAATTTGCTGCAATCTCAACTCTCTAAAAGTAGCTTACAATTTATTCACCTTCTTCCATTTTCAAGTTCTCATATTTTCACTTTGTTGTTAGGTTCTTTGATAATTTGACTCTATCATTTCCTTCATAAATATCTTTCAAATTTTCCCATACTTAATAAGAAATTCCTAAAGAAATATCTTTTGTTTGTTCAATCTTAGATAAAGTACTAAAGATAGCATACCTTTCTTTTTCACTCTCCTAATAGGAAATAACATCATCTACAGAAGAAGGACCACTAGCTGGTTCAACATATTTTGTCTCAACAACTTTCTAATTCTTGAAACCAAGAGAGATCAAGTAGCCTCTCATCTGCACTTTCCAGTCACTTTAGTCAGCTCCATCAAATATATGGATTTGCAACTTGTGTGACATCTTATCTACCTCAAGTGGTTAAGATCTTCTTCGAGGAACCAAATCTCTAATACCAATTATTGAAATGCATAATACAATTGAAATGGGAGTGAATCAATTGAATCTAATTTCTTTCACTTGTGATCTTAATAAATTCCACATTCACTTTATTATGTTATTAAGTATACACATGAAATGTAGATAACAAAAAGTAAATACCAGAGACACCAGATTTACGTGGAAAACCCAATGAGGGAAAAACCATGGTGGGGATTAACTCACAATATAATATTAATGCAAACTAGATACAAAGGCTTGCTGCTAGAGGGATCACTACCCAGAAAGGACTCACTCTTTGGATACAAAGGCTCACTTCCTATAGGTAGGACTAACTATCCAAAAGGAGGCTCACTGCCTACAAACAAAGAAAGATAATAGAAAATACACCACAATAGGTTTCACACATTTGCATCCTTGATCATAGAATCATGGACATCATCAGCTTATTTCCTTTAGGAATCTAACACATTCAAGTACTCTTGCCTTGATTTGCACTTTCACACACTCTGTTCTTCACATTTATTTCACACTCTTCTCACTCTTTGCACTTGTAATTCACTACATCTTGACTTGAATTTATACCATCTTCAAACTTAGAAACTTTCTCCAAGGTTGGCTACACATTCTCTATTTCATGAATTCAAATTAGGTTGACAACTCAACATTCACACGATGGATAAGAATGAGAGTGGACCAAATACATATGTAACTAGGACCCAAACAACATCTTGAATCAATCACATGATTCCTTAATTTATGCTTATCCTCCATGTAATGTGTAGACACCAAGTCAGCCAATCCTTATGAAAAAACCAATGAACCTTGAACTGCACACATCCACAACAAGATGATGACACATAGATCACACAACATGCTTCACCATAACATCTCTTAGAAACCTTCAAATACATCCACAACCACTGCAAAAATATTTATACACATAACTCCTTCCAAAATTCCAACCAAACTGTGCAAAGATACACAAGATACACAATAGCTCTAGAACAAGCCTTCTGGAGCACCAAACCATGAGTGTGTTTTCCAAAAAATAAATAACGTCAATATCAACTTTCTTCTAGATCCGCAAGATCTGAGACAAACCACCAGGGGACTATAGAGTAGAAAAATTTCTCCCAGTCCATAGACAAACAGTTCTGCCAAACCAGTTCACACACCGGTGAACACAAATTTCACTCTTCATTAACCCAAAAGCTATAACTCAAGATATATTATCCAATGAAGCCCATAAACAATACTACATATCCACACAAGCATAGGATCAACACAGAACAAATGTATAGAAAATTATTGGAGCACATTCAGGACACACACACAACTTTGTCTTCACTATTTATTAATTTTCTCAAAATCACTTGATATCAGGACACCTACAACACCATAAAGATAGCTCCATGTACTCTCAACATCTCAACCATACATGTACCACCTAATTCATTTGTTTGCAACAACCTGAACTGCGTTGACATCAATGAAAACATTAATGACAACATTAATTTCAACTCATTGATGCCAAAAGTAATCTATTGAGCAATTTCAATGAGAGGCTAAAGGATTAAATCCACTATGGTAAATTTTGTATATATTCTTACGATAAAAATTAAGAAATTTATGAATAACCTATGGGATGAAATTTATGGAACCTAACCATGGATGTCCTAAAATCACATGAAATTGGTCCTATGTTAGGATTATGGTAAATAGAACATCTAGCTTTTTAGGTCCAAATTTTACTAGGAGAGTTATAGAACTAATCATAGGGTGAGTAGCACTATCATGAGACTTTTATAATCCTTTCAAGTTCTCATAATTATCTTTCTAAAGTACATACACATACAAGAATTCTTTGGTGATCACTTTCACTACACACACAAGATCAAAGAGTATTCACTTTGTGGGCTTATCATTAATTCGACCAATGATGTAAAGAGGACCATTGGGTGTAGTTACAAAAGCATCAATATTCATGAAATAAATTTCAAGAAAAATCTTGGTTTGATAGTTATGAGGTTGAATCTTAATCATGTTTCCAATATTAGATACATCATATTCTTCATTATCACTTTTTTTGATAGAATTATTTGAATGAGCTGGTAATGGATTTGTAAATATTTGTAAGTTTTGATAACATTATGAAACTAATTATTTCCTTTTTCATTTAGACTAGCTAATTGTATGATATTATAATAGATGAGGTCTTGCACTTGGTGCTTTAGATGGATACAAATTTTTGTATCATGTTTAGGTGTATCATGATATTGATAGAAGGCCTTTGCATTAAATTTTGGTGGTAATTTTTTAGTCATGTTGATAGGCCTAATTGGAGGAAGTTGAATAATGTTCTTGTTTAGCACATGCAATATAATATCATGGAGAGAATTAGGAAACTGTGAAAATTTCCTAGATCTATTCACCTAGAAATTGATATGGTATTGTAGATGAAATGGAAACTTTCATTTTAATGTTATTTTATGATTGATGAGTGTTAATCTTTATAATTCTTTTGTTTTTTTTCTTAAAAATTATGTATACTTGTTTTGAGGTATGGCTTTGTATTGACCATTAGGAGTTGATGAAGGTGTACCTTCATATTTTCTAATTGACATTAGATAATCACTAAGGGCCATACATAAATGTGTAAATGAGGGATACTTGATGAACAAGATCTTATTTGTAATGTTAGGTTGTATATTTCCAATGAAAAATGTTTGTATATCTTCATCTGGGAGAGAATATGAGATTTATGAATAAAGGGGTCGGTA
Source organism: Sequoiadendron giganteum (assembly GCA_007115665.2). Classification (NCBI taxonomy): domain Eukaryota; kingdom Viridiplantae; phylum Streptophyta; class Pinopsida; order Cupressales; family Cupressaceae; genus Sequoiadendron; species Sequoiadendron giganteum. The sequence goes on from CM021102.1 coordinate 711,907,231, forward strand.
TCATTCTATGAAATATATCACCTTCTCTCTTGGTCCTTGTTTATAATGGACCAACCTTATTAATTTAACTTGAGGTCAAAAAAATTCATCAAAATGTTCAAGGAAATAATTTAAAAGTTGTGTAAATGTCCTAATTAAGTTATTAGGCAATGAAAAAAACAAATAGAAGGTCATATACGTAAAAAATTATTAAAAAAATTTAGCTAAGAGAGAATTTTCAAAATGGAAATCACTATATAAAGCATTGAAATCCAATGCATGATTATTGGGTTCTCCTTTACTAGCATACTTCTCAAAGCAAGACTGTATCTCAATGTTTTATAGTATGGGTGTTTTTGGGATAGTAAATGAAAATGGACTACGTGTAAGGTATGTTGAATGGTTAGCATTGGACTAACCTTCATTCATGTTTAAAATTTATTGTTGTAATGATGAAATGTGTTGTTAGAGTTAGCTTATCACACGATCATTTGGTGATATGTTTATAGAATATGTTGAATATGGTGGACTATTGTTAATGATTGGTGGATTATTGTTTTACATGTTTATGATAGGTGAGTACATGGAGGTATTATAGGTGAAGGGAAAAATATATAAGGATTCCCACAAGAAAAACCTATACTAGATTTTAGACCATTAATATGTTGTGCGGAGACTTCTACAACTATAGGGGTACAACTAGGAATATAAGGAATGATCGTAGGAGAGGAAACTTTCTTTTCTAGTTGATTTTGAGCATTCGTAAAGGCTTGAGTGCAACTAGTTGTTGTTGTAATATTTTCATCTACTAAATGAGGTAAGCTATGCAACACTTCCATCCCTTTTGAACCATTGATTAGCTTCATAAGGTTATCTACAAGAGAAACTATTTTTCTAGCCAAGAACTTAGTACTTTAGTATTTTTGATGGACTTCTATTTATTTGTCCAATTATTTAAGTTTATCTTTAGGGACATGGTAAAAAAAAACCTTCAAGTCCATATAAATGTTTGGTGATGAATAATACATGGGCAACATAGGATTATGAAGAGAATTAAAGATAGAATGAGTATATGTAATATAAATTGAGTGAAATAGTTATAAGACTCAATCTCAATGCCAGATGTGATTACATCATGGGAAGCCATAATTCTAAAAATAAATCTCACAATGGTATTAGATATGGGATACTAGGTTGTGAAGCTCATAAATCTATTAAAAGATTCAAAACACTTTACTTCTCATATAATGAAGAAAAATAAATGACGATGATAAAAATTCAAAAAAAATTCAAAAACAAAACATAGATCTACATACAAATCATAAATACATAATTATGATTTAAATATGGTGAGAAATTAGTTTGAAATGCATGGTGTTACCCTATTATACAGATGCAAGTTTTGACTAAATTTGGAATTTAGAAATCACCTATAATATTAGAGGATCCAAAGTTGTAGAGGTTGTGGTGTGGGAATCGGTAGATGTTTGGAAATATACAAAACCCCCATTTCTCAATGTGAAACACAATCATGTGTGATAATTTATGTTTTTAAAGTAATGCAATATGTTCAAAGAGATATTTTCTAAAATTTTAAATGGTAGTTAACTAAATTTATCTTGAAAATGTTGAAAAATGACACTTTTTGATCTTTTGAAATGAAAAACACTATTCAAATATTTACATTTTCAATTATTTTCACCAAAATATGCATATACTTTAAAAAATGAAAACAACCTAAGATTGCACTCAAATTTCAAAATAAAAGCCTTAATATTTTAGAATGTTTGTAAATGTAACATATCACACTTTCTCCTACTTTACATTGGAGGGAACCAAAATTTATCACATACACCTACTTGGCTACTAACCTCAATTGAAGAGACAAATTGGTGGATTAGGGTTTCAGTTCTTTCTTCTTTGTGGGAGAGGTTTGATGCTAATTTCATTGATTTAGAATAAACTTGATTTGATTATGAAATTATAAATCTAGGTAAATTATGAACCTACAATAAATTTATGGGATTATAGAGATAAAAATTTGAAACATAGAAAAGAACAATAGAGCAACATAGGGTAGAGATAGAGGAACTTGTGATATAAATTTGGGCTCAAATTGTCTAGACAAGGGAGCTAGCACCATAGACTAGAGAATGAAGATCCTAGTAACCTATGGAAAAGACTCAAATGATAATAGTATATAGGTTCTTCATTTCTAGACTCAGCTTTAGAAATTTGTTTGTTGATGATTAATTCCACTTTCCTTAATTTGTTGACATAGAGGCTTGGAAGCTTGATCTTGCAATTTTGTCTTCAATTTTATTCCAAATCCACTTCATATTTTCTTCCTACACACAAGAGAGGGGAGAATTTTTTTTTCATATAGGGGCTTGCCTAATTCAAACCTCTTTTTGGTGTTTCCACCTCCACACCAACTATGATGATGTAAAGAGTGCTTGCCCTGAATCAAGGAAAGGAAAATGGATAAAAAGCAAGTGATAAGTGAAAACTTCCAAAACTTTCCACTCAAATCTTATCTCCTTAATGGACATAAGTCATTATACTCATCTCATATAAGGATAATTGGTTTATTGATTAAGGGTCCTGCAATTATTAGTCCTTAAAAAATAGATGAACATAAAACATGAACAAACTCACAAATGAACTTGATGCATTGAAAACATGAACCTTCACTAATGAAATTTCTATAACAATGTTTATTCTACTCTTGACTAATTTTTAGGATGTATGATTTCTCTAATGATTTTTCTAGGCTTTCAAATGAAGAAAATGACTTGTATTTATATGTATTTATTCGTTTTCTCACAAAATTAATTATAAAAAGCTCAAAAATAAACATAAATATGTAAATGTTAAAATTCCAACAATAAAATATTTAAAATTGGGCTAGAATAGGCTAGACAAGAGTGGTGGCACCCTAGAATAGACCTATTTTGGGGATTTTATGTCATTAAATGAATATTAAATAATAATTCCCAATTTTATTATGATTTCATGAAGATGGCCACACAATGGGCAATTTAAGAGCATAATTACATCCAAGCACATAGGGGGAGCTAAACCTAGTGTGAAATTACCAATGGTGACAAATGATGATGCTATAGGATTATGAAGTGGAACAAATGGGAAACAAGAATATTAATTAAATAAAAAATATTATTTAATTAATATAATAATTAGGAATATTGAAAATTGATGAAATATAATTGATCAATTTTGGAGGAATAATTAGAATCGATGAAATATAAATTTTAGGTGTCTAAATTAGAAATATGTCCAAGTAATTATGACATTAAAGAATTATTTTAAGAAAGTAAATATTGAAAAAACACAAGTAGCTACAAAAACTTTGATAGGTAATTCAAAGGAAATTAAAAAACACAAATTACTTCATAGCCACCCATATTAAATCTTCCAAGTTGCATACAAGTGGATTTGTCTCTTGATATGAAAATTTGAGTGCACAAAGCACCAACATAACTTTGTAGCTATATTGATTGAATTAAAATGGCTTAGGTTGGAGAGATTTTATAGAAATATGAGGATTTTGATGGAGGTGCATGTGGCAATGGGTATATATCTACTTGTCCACCCCTTTAAGTTCCACTTCTTATTCCCATGCAAGAAAAGTGGAAATTCCATGTGAATTAGATTTGTGATTAATTGAATTAATCAGAATTAGAAAATGGATTTATAGATTTGGGGAATTTAATAATTGTTTAGTTATTTAAATTTTTTGAAGGGATGGGTTAAGTTTAGACATGAATAATTATTAGATTATTATTCAAATGTTTTTTGGTGGCAAAGGATAATAAACGGGAATTAGAAAAACTAATTAAATAAAAAAATATATTTAATTAATATAGGAATTAGGAATATAGATTTTTTTTAAAAAAATTAGATTGTAGGAATCAAGTAGCCACCCCTATAAACTACAATGCACCTGGTAAGATTTTTTCATGTGGTTGGTGATGCTGGTGTGACACACCCTCTAGTACCACAGGGATGGGGGGAGACTAGGCATCATGAACTCTTTCCTACAATAGGATGCTTTAGCCAATCGAGCTAGAACCCCCACCCTAAAATATAGATTTATTGATCAAATATAATTGATGGAATTTAGGGAACAATGAGAATTTGTCAATTTTAGGATTCTACATTTTTCCCCTCTTTGTGATGTTGTTACAAAGTAGCATTATTTCAAATAATATTAACACATAGTGCTTAGAAGAAAATTATTATATTAGGTATGATGCCCCAATCATTTGGAAGAGTGACTAGGAGGAATGACATTGACAGTGGGGATGAGGTTGAAGTTTTTGGCTCAAGAGTATAGGCTGATTTTGGAGAACACAAATGTGGTCTTGAAATGGATGAGAAGATGTAGGATAGATATTGGAAAGGGATGGAAGATGATAGGTAGAAGGGGGTAAGTGATAGGTGATGGGGGGATGAAGAGGTAATTAAAGGAAGATGAGGGATGGATAACATGCATCATTATGTTGCATTGGATTGAGCACTTTTTATTTGATATAGCATTGGATGTTATGCACCAAGGTATAACTAACTAGGGTGAAAATGTGTCCCATGTATAGAAAAATATAAGTCACAAGAAACTATATGTTGTATAGCATTATAATATGGAAGATGGTGATAGTGATGTGGAAGATATGTTACAAGGACCTATATAGATGCAACAAAAATGATAATGCACTAAAATAAGTAAGCAATAATTCACAAAATTATTTGAAGACAAACATGAGGTTTCCTTGATGAAGTTCAAAACCTAAGATTGGTTGATGATTCATGGAGTGTTTTTGACATGCAAATGATATATTCTAGAAAAACATAAATATTATGATGGATACATCCAAATGATGATTGTATTTGGATCAAGTATTGTAACAAGGAAACAAAGAAGAATAAGGATGTGATTGGATGATTTGTGTAGGTTGCGTATTTGGATTACATGGATTTAAAATTTTATTAGGATTTTAGATTGCAAAGAGAATTTTAATTGTAGGTAGATACTAGTTACAACGAGTTATGTAAAAAATACATGAATGGATGAAGGGTCATAATATAGGATGAAGAGAATTACTAGATGGATGGGGAATTTGGAAGCGATATCCAAGGACTATATCACAAAGGAATAAGGTGCCCCAATCTATATATGTCATGTATGATGAAGTAATAGGATGCTTATAATAGGATGGATGATAGGATGATGGGAGGATAAGGGATATGAAGGTGAGTGGAAGGATTAGATGTTTGTATGTATGAGGATAGAGTGTATTGATAGTATTTATGATTAATATGAATGTATTAGTAGGGAGGAAGGATGGAAATATAGGAAGAGAGATGGGTGAAAGGTTCAATAATGGAAAATAAGCCAAGATGTTTCTTGAGAATGTATGGAAACTTTCCTTTATTTTTATAAATATTAGAAAGAAGGTGGAGGGATTTTAATGGATGGAATATGATGGATAGGCTAAGTGGGAAGTATGATGGAGGGATAGATGGATAGGTAGTAGTAAGAAAATTTCTCTCAAATTGAGATAGTTCACTGATGGAGGAATTACACATGATACCTATTTCCATGCTTGCATCATGGTACTTTCCCAAGGTGCCTATTTTCTAGGTTTTTGTCATTGGATGGGTTTTTTTTTCATTACTCCTTTTTTTAGATTTTTTTTAAATGTTTCATTGAATATTTAAAATAACATGGATGGAGAGAAATGAGGATAAGGGTGTGCATAATTTGATTTAGAATATAGTGGATGGGTGATAGTGAAATGGAGGAAGTACTAAACCATCTAGTTCCATAACGAGGTAAGAGGAGCCCCTTTGGAAGATACTATGAGATTGGGATAATAGATAGGGTGTAAAAAAGTGTATGGATGGAATGATGGGAGGGGAGTGTGTTGATTATAGTATAAAATTTTATGTTGAGAATGATATCCTTAGATACATCTAGATGGATGGTCATATATGTAGAAGCTTGACTATGCCCATTTTCCTTTCAAATTTAATAATTGTCATTTTTATGGAAAGTTTTTTAAGGATTATAAATTGGGAAAAAGTATACATTAGGAACCCATAAACACTTGAAACATCTTCATCAAAGCAAAATAAAATGGACATGTCTAATGAAATACTAGTCAAAAAATTAAAGACATCAAAAAATTAATATTTTCAACATTGTTTGAAAGAGTCAAAGAAAATATCTATGATGCTTTGGAAGAGGAAATAAATAGTCATGTTAATTTTAGTGACTTGAATAATTTTAGAGAGAGGTAGAAAAAAAATGACCTATGGAGGGAATCTCATACAAAGTATAGATGAAGTTGGTTTGAAAGATAAGAAAAGCTAATACAAAGTATATATGAAGTTGAATTCCTCAAGGGTGTTAATAATGAAAAATTGGCCAAGTGTTTAAATGATTATTTGGAGTACAATTGAAGGGAACAATAATGATTTTTTAATTTTGAATATTTTTTACACTAAGGAAAACTTATTTTAATTGTTTTGATTATATTGGAAAAATAGGTTTTGAAGGGACCCAAAACCCTTTACAACACAAAAGAGAGAAATATTCTCAAAGAGAAAGAAATTGAGGCACCAACATAGCTGCCAAAAGTAAACCATCAACTAAAAAACAATGACCCAATAGTGAAGAAACAAAAACATAAAACAACATAGAGAAAGACACTATTTCATGTTCTTCAAGGTGTTAGCCAGCTCGATCTCTTGGTTGTGATGCAATGTGATGATGTCCATTAGTTCTTGATTTTAATCCTCAAAGTTCTTCCTAAGGTTTCCCAGAGTTATAGTACATGGGCCTTTTGCCTCATCTTTTTTGAACTTCTTCTCCTTACCCTTTGAAGACTAGTCCATCTCCATCATCTTTGTAAAGTATAACTAATCCTCCCTAAGCTAACTAATCTTAGCAAATAAAAGGTCCAAGAAATCCACACTGTTCTTGCCTGAAATGTCACTGACCTGCAATAATTGATTGATGTGCACATTTGTTTCATTAATATTTTCTTCCATATCATAAAGGCGATTCTTACATAGGGTCTTGAAGTCCATAAAGGAGCACTCTAAATCAACTAGTCTCTCAATCAAAATATTTGATGAAGAATCCTTTAGCAACATTTTCATATTCTCTTTCATAACCTTAATCTTAATATTAACCTTATTGAATTTTTGCAGTACTCACTTAACAAGCTTAAATTTGCAAGTTTCTCCCAAACAAGCCATATCCAGAAGCTCATACATGGAGGTGTTGTCATCATTTAGGTATGAGAGATACTTAGAGAGAGAATTAACCTTCAGTGGCTCTAGTTTTCCAAGATTTAGATTCACCCCCTCATCCTCATGCAACGGCCTCTCACTCAAAAACTCCATGTTGAGTGAAATTCGAACAAGGGAATCACTGATTTCAGCAACATTTTTGTTAACACCCTTATCCTTACCCGGAGCCTTGTTACCCTTCAAACAACCTTTCATAACCTTATTTTTTAGCTTTGCAGTTCATTTGGATGTCCTTCATGGAATTTCCTTGGCTTCCTTAGATTCTTTTCACAATTTATTGTAATTGTTATTGCTAAGAAACTTATTTTTCATTCATTATTTATTTGTAATATAATAAAGAATTGCAAAAAAGTGGGCCCATCTACTGAATAAGGTAGTCCCTATTTTAAGGTAGCTAGTTCATAGTTAAGTTTTAATTTTAAGGGTCATGTAGCACTTACGCAAATGGATATGTGTGTCAACTTCTAAAACATAGAGTTAGACTACTATTTTTGGGTGAGTTGTATAGATAATAATATTTACATCGAATTTTTAAAACTATTAGCACATGATAACTAGATGTGTTTATCCCATTATTTTCTCTATAAAAGGGTTCAATCAAGATTATAAAGGGTCTACCTCTTGTAATTTTTTTAGAATAATTTTTAATTTCTCCTAGTTTGCATGTGAGGGAGAAAATTAGGGAAAGTAGACTACTATTTAGTTTTGCATCTATTAAGATAGACTTGTGTGTTTGGATGTTAATTTTTAGTTGTCCCTTGATCTATTTAAGATCTCTCTAAAAGAGGCTTTTGTAACCTATTTTAAAAATAAGAAGGTAAAAAAAATTGTATTACATTGTTGTAGTAATTTATTATTTGTGTATCTTTTCTTTTACCTTTGAATTGGCATCAAAGCCCAATATTTTCAAAGGAGTTGTAATTATTTTATATTGGTTGGGAAAGAGATTTTCAAGGGGATTGAAGCTGCAATAAAAAAATAAAATTAAAGCCCTAAAGTAATTTCTACCAAAGAAAACTAAAAATTGCTTAGTAATAAATTTTCCAAAGGAGATCGTTGGTCTCTTTCTTATCAATAAAGAAGTTTGTTCAAGTAAGAAAGAAGAATAAATTGTTGATGTGAGGAAGTAATAACTTGTATCCCTTGGAGATAATTATATAACCAAGTAGAAGATTTCCAATCTTGTAGAATCCACAGTTTGAAGAACTAGATCGTACTAGTAGATTAGATCACACAATGGCAACGGAAAATGGTATAAATTAGCCCCAAATTCCCATTTTCATGGGGAAGAATTATGATTTTTGGAAAATTAAGATGAAAAATTTATTCTATTCACAATATATTTGGGATTTGGTAGAAAATAGTTTTGTATAACCATAGGATAAAGTAGCCTTTTGAGAATAAACACATGCTGAAAAGGATTAGCTTAGAGACAACAAGAAAAGGGATGTAAAAGCTCTATTCATAACCCAATAAGAAATGAATGAATCCATATTCCCTAGATTTGTAGTAGTAATGAGATGTAAGAGAGCATGGGACATTTTAGAGACAACCTATCAAGGAACCAAAAAGGTGAAAGTAGCTAAATTAGAGTCGCTTAGGAGAAATTTTGAAAATTTATAAATGAATGAATAAAATTTTATAGATCAATTTACGAGTCAAGTTATGAATATTGTGAATCAAATTAGATCTAATGGAGAATAATTAATAGATAAAAAGATTATATAAAATATTCTTACAAGTTTATCCATTAAATTTGATGTTATAGTTGTAGTAATTGAATAATCCAAGGATTTGACATAGTTATCAATAGATGAATTAATTTGATCTATATTAACACATGAGTTTAGAATGAATAGAAATAACAATAAATCTTTTGAGAATTCTTTCAATTCTTAGGTATCATATGATAGAGGAAGAGGAAGGTCAAGCTTTAGAGGTGGTAGGAGTGATTTAGATGAAGATGAAAACAATAATCATAACTACCAAAATATTGGACATGGAAACATTCATTCCCAATAATATTTACAAAGGTTTGATAAATCTAACATTTAGTGTTATTATTGCAAAAAATATGGACATTATGCATTTGAAAGTAGAATGCTAATTATATAAATGAATATGGATATAATTCTAAAAGTATGTTCATCACATATAATGTTTCTCAAGAGAGCACTAGAAATATTTGATTTCTAGATAGTGGATGTAGTAATCATATGACAAGGAATAAAGAATTATTTGCTAGTTTTGATGATTCAATAAATTCTGAAGTGAAATTGGGAAATGATAATAAAGTGGCTATAATGACTAAAGGAGCAATACATATTTTGACAAAAAATGGTGAAACAAGATTTATTCTTGATATTTATGTTGTACTTGGACTTATGAGTATTGGATAGTTAGTATAAAACATTTACATGGTATCTTTTAAAAAAAATTATTGCATAATATTGGATAGATTTCTAAATGAAAATTTAATTGCAAGAGTGCAAATGACAAGGAATCAAATTTTCCCCCTTCAAATTATGTGCATGCAAGTAGAAGAGGAAGCCAATTTCAAGACTATGTATTTAAACCAATCATGGCTATGGAACTTAAGGTATGGGAATTTACATTTTGGAGGTTTGAGTTTGTTACAAAAGAAATAGATGGTAAAAGGATGCCACCTATAGAGAAACCAACCAATTCATGTGAGAGTTGCATTTTGGTAAAACAACACAAAAAGAGTTTTCTAGTAGGACACTCATATAGAGCAAGGGAGTTAGAGGAGATAGTTCATAATGATTTATGTGGATTGATGCAAACTCCATCATTTGGAGGTTGTCTTTATTTTCTAACCTTCATTGATGATTTTAGTAGGAAGACTTCAATATATTTTCTCAATAAAAATTCTAAAGCCTTTAGTAAATTCAAGGAGTTGAAAGGTATGGTGGAAAAACAAAGTGGACAATACATCAAGGTACTTAGATCTAATAGAGGTGGTGAATTTAATTTTAATGAATTTCTAGATTTTGGTAAAGATCATGGGATCAAGAAATATTTTACAAGGTACACACCATAATAAAATGGTGTTGTGGAGATTAAGAATATAACCATAATGAAAATGGATAGGAGCATGTTGCAGGCTAAAAAAATATATAATGATTTTTGGGTAGAAAAAGTTGCATGTGCAATGTAAATTTTGAGCAAAATCCCTACAAAAAGTGTCAAGGATAAAATTCTAGAAGAAGCATGGAATGGTAAGAAACAAAATGTATTTCATTTTATAATAGTTGGATGTGTTGCATATTCATTAGTGCCATCTGAATTGACAAGACAATTTGATGATAAAAGTGAGAAATACATTTTCGATGGTTATAATGAGCAATCAAAAGCTTACAAATTGTATAATCCCATTAAAAAAAAAGTGATTATTAGTAGAGATGTAGAATTTAAGAAAGAGTAAAAATAACATGGAAGTTTTGATAGATCAATCACAACCGGAGCACCTATACCCCATAATGAAGAAAAACTTGAAGAACAAAATATTCAAGGAGGTCAATCGAATCTGTTAGCTCTTAAAAACGTAGGCAAGATGCCTCAATAGGATGCCAATCTCTTGATACGCTTTAGGGTAACAGACAAGGTTAAGGAAACTCAACCTTCTACTCTTTAGGTGCTGCTAGACCTAGGTGGGTGTACCTAATTGAATCGGGCAAAGTTGACTTTTAATCTTCTCCTAATGCCCTAATTTGTCCACAATGGCAAATTTGAAATGGACAAAATAAAATAGATTTGATATAAAATGTATATCAATATCCAAGAAACTAAAACCTAACAGGTGTAGAAATGTGAATGAAACTAAAATGAAAACGAAAGACCAGTGCCTTATAGGGTTTACGGAGTCAAGAAAATCTAAAACAAGTCTATTTGTTCTGGTAGACATTCAAGTTGTTTAGCATTTTATATGGTTTATAACTTGTATAAACATGCAATATTGTGATTACTAAGTTCTTCTTACTAATCCAATTGATATTCCCTAATTACTATGATCAATTCGGAGAATTTAATCTTTACTGGAAAGAAACAATTAATTGATCATACAGATACAACAAATGTGCATCGATGAACTAGGTAAAAACTTGTTTACACTAATTCAAATAACCAAAAAACACCATTATAGAGACAACTTCAATAACACCCTTCAACAAATATCATAAACAACTGATGCCAAAAAACATTGCGCCATCATATTAAATTTTCATTGATATCTCCATGATTTACATATGCTATCAGTCTCATCTTCTTTCAAAATTGTATTCTATTGTGTCTTCTCTATTCTCTATCTAACTCTACTTCACTCCCCTAAAATTGCTTTCAAAATGGACATTTATACATTGAGAACACGAAAGGACGCGTCCCTTCAGAAATAGGAGAAAACAAAAATATACAACAAAGATAGAGAATAATTAAGCTCTAGTTAACCATAAGTGAGTCGTAGCAAGGTAATCCAAATAATATTGGCAGTTAAAAGTATCCGCATCTTCAACAGCATTCTGGATCGTGATTTCCATCCTGATCATTTCCTCAATCTGCTCGCTCATTTCTTCTAATGTTGTACCCTCTGCAGAAGATATCTTCATGATTTCCTTCAGCACTACATCACATTCATTCCTCCATCTATTGGCATCTTTCAACTCCCCTTTACTATCAGAGAATGCAATCACAGTCTTCGTGGCAGCTTCAACTAACCCCTTTTTATCCCCTAGTAATTCTTCATAGAATTTTTTATGGCAACTAACAATATGATTTGCAGCTTCAAGTGCAACACTACTAATCTCATCACGTGGGGCCAATTCATGAAATTTATCCATAACCCACTCATTCATCCTCTCATGCTCCTTCAATGCATCCATAGTAGCAGAATACTTCCCCCATAATTGATTTAACCAAGATGTCAAATTTACCTGTCTTTTCTTAACAATGGCTACAATTGCATCATATTTTCCTTGATTATAGGCACTTGAACTGATCCAATGATCTTTTATCTAAGAGCTTTCTCCTTGAGTGAGCATTTTGGCTGGAACTATTGGAACACCAACCAAGTCTTTCAATCTATCATTTTCTCTTAACATTCTCTCGTTATTTTCCTTATACATTTCTCTTTCTCTTATCAATGCCTGAATCTGTACTTTATTTAGTTTTGCAATATCTATCCCAATCTCTGCAGTAACCACAGGATCATCCTCTCCCATCTTTAAGGTCATAACATGACCAAATGCCTTTTCTGTATCAATTACTACTGACTTCTTGTGGGGTGGGTACAAAGCCCATATCATCAATGATCCCTCATCAGTGTTAAACTTAGAGCCTGCATACACCTTTGTCACCTTATCCTTATCCAATTTGTGTGCAATAGTACTATCTTTTAAGAAGCTATCAAACACCAATGCAGAATTCAAATCAAGTCCAGGAAAGATCATTACACCAACATTCTCCAACATTTTTCTCCCTTCTTCAGGAGTCATATTTGTCATTTCATCATCCACACATCTTCTTAATTGATCCAATAGTTGCTCTTCATTCCCAAAAGTGATGGCACCAACACCTTCTCTTATTTCTTTCCCCTTCTGTTTGTACAAGAATGCTTTGAACTCTAGAGAGTTTATAAATTCATCATCTGAGACAAATGATCTATATTCCATATGCCTTGCATCAACATCACCACTTTTAAGACTCTATTCTCTAATTGGGCAAACATACCTCTGAGTCCTCAACCTAGATACTTTCTCTGTTCCACTCTGTGGCACTTTATTCATCGGAGTTTCCTCACTCCCAGAAGATAAATTTCTTGTATCTTGCAATCCCTGGTTATAGTTTTTAACCACCGCCTCTGCTTCCTCTTCATCCAAATTTTTGATCATATCATCAAAAGGATAAGGTACATGCTGATACCTTCCAAAGTTAATCCTTTCTTTGGCTGAATTGATGTATCCTTCAGGGTCAAAGTTTTTCCTGGGTGGTCCACTTTTCATATTATAATGCAATAACCTATCATGGAGTGAATTATATCCCTCCTTGGCCAACATAGTGAAATCACCAAAGCATAATGTACTAGGCATAAAAGCTTGCTTCCCATAAGAACTCAAAATCATGACACTGCTGTAATCCATTTGTCTAACAATTTCCAAATATGCAATTCTATTTGAAACTGTCCTTGGTAGAATAAAAGGGGTACCTTCAAATCCATATACCCTCTAGCTCCTTCCAAACAATACCAGTCACCCCAGTTATGATCAATTGGCCCATTGAAATCTTTTGGGGCTTATGCAAGAAGTTGGGTCCACAAAAAGCTCAAAAAGTGGAAGTGTTTTTGTTGTTTTTCGGAAATTGTCACACTTGGACTGAAAATTTGAGGCACTTAGACAATGAGTCTTAAAAAAAGTCAGTAATATGAAAGTTTCAATTTTGAATCTAGTTTCCAAATATGAAATTTATTGGAATACCCAGATTGTAGAAATTAAATTTTGATAAGTATCTATAAAAATAACTTTTTAAAAGTCCTTTTTTTTACCATACCATGCACGTGTACGGACAACACTTTTTGACCCAAATAAAAGTATTTTCCTAAATCATTTTGGGGAAAGAGAGCTAACAACATGAAGATTGATGAGGAAATTTTTTTGTGATTTTTTGTTGAATATTTTTTTTTTATTAAATTTTGATTGGCCTTAATTGTTGTTTTTAAAAATCAACATGTACGGACAGCATAATTTGACCTAAACTTTTTTTTTTTTTCATTGTGTAGAGAATTGTCTGAAGATTGATGTCATATAATTTTTTTAACAAAAAACTTAACCAAAAAAAAATTAAAAAACATAAAAAGTTTGATATTTCAAGTTTAAGGACTAGTTTGTTTTGGAATTAAATAAAAAATAGAAAATATAATCTAATCTTAATAAAAATTATATATTTGAAAACTAGACATCGTGTTCTATAATGGGTTTTAATTTTATAGATTGATTCAAAAAAAAAATTCATCAACCATATTGTCAAAGTTGAACATTCTTCTTCAATCTGCCTTAGTTTTTTAGTTGCAGGTCAAAGGCTAAGGCTCGGATTGCCAAGACTTTCTCGATCCTAAAACCAAGGCTACATGTGGGTTGGAGATTCAAAATTTTAATAACGCGTATGCGTTTTTAAAAATGCATACGCGTTAGAAAACGCATATGCGTTCTTTATTTATTTGATTATTTAAAAATAATAATGCTTTTTAGAAATGCATATGCGTTTTTCTTTTCAAAACGCGTACGTGTTTCTAAAAAGCATTGTTTTGTAAATAAATGACTTGTACATGTTATAAAACGCATACGCGTTTTTTAGTGCGTATGCATTTTTTTAGGCTCGGGTACCCGGTGCATAACGCATACACGTTTTTTAGAAATGCATATGCGTTTTCTACGAGATATTTTTTTTTGCCGAAACTTCCCCTCTTCGTGGACCCAACTTCTTGCACTTACCCTTTGGCCAAAGAAACCTCTTGATCTCATCAGTTAATGAATAATTACAAGGATACTTATACAATTTATACAAAGTTTTCACAAAATACTCTTCAAAATGTATGAAACTAGAATTAGCAAACCTCCTATCCCAAATAGCAGCCCACAACTGAATAGGCAATGCTTCACCCTCTTTACCAACTTGAGAAATTCTCACCTCTGGAGGCCACACTCCCAACTCTTGTCCAAAATACAGTACCGAGTGCATCAACAATGAATAGTGCCTGAGATGAACAATAGAAGCTCCACCCTTTATGGCCACCAATGCTAAATCAAGCTCCCTAGCAATATATGAAGCATAATCAAATGGCCTGGAGTTATGATATTGAGTATCCGCTGTGATAATCATTGGCACAATTGACATGAGTTCCGGGGCATCCATCCCCAACACTTGACATACTGAGAAGTATGTGTACTTCATGTAAGGCTCAAACAAATCTACATGATAAGGAGGCCCTTCACCATCTTGCAAAGGTTCTGACTTGTTACCCTGCTTAATTATATGGATAGGCAACCTCCAACCCTTATAGATTGTGTCCATTCTTGAAAATTCTTTCTCTAACTCCTCACAACTGATCTCCTCATTGCAAAACCCTTCCAATTTGAAGACCTCACCTATTGCTTCTTTGGACACATATATATGTGGTTTTCCAGATGGGTCACATATAGCCTTATGCTTTGGATCATAATTATCAGCAAGCAGTTCTATTAATTCTGCATTTACAAAGATATTAGGGCACACCAGTTTCCCCACATTCAACTTCCATGGATTATAGATTGGTTCAAAACGGTTTCTTCTGTGGTAATGGAAATTAAAAAGCTCCTAACCTCTTATGGCAGTCCAAACATCACCTATGAACTTACATTTGTCATCTAATTTATCAACCTCTGCCCTAAGCTGTGCAGACCTTCTCGCTTTAGGGCCCGAGCCAAGTAACTGATCAATAAGGTCCTGATTTAACCTTCTTTCAATGCCCTCTTGCTCTGTATCAACCTTTTGTTTCTTTCCCTTTGACAAATTACTCACAACAAGCTTTCTACCCTTACCCTTTTCATTTCAAAGGACTCCATTCTCAAGCTTATAGAATCAAAATGCAAAATCCAAGGAATAGTCACTTATAGTATTCTGCTCGAGCTCTTCAAACTGAAAATCATCTTGGTTCTTTGTTTAGCATGCCAATTCACCTGCAATCAATTTCGGAACTGAAGAATTGATTCAATCTTTACTGTGATATCCCATCGCGCCATTAATGAAGCACGATTGAACACCCATTTGAAACTGGCACTGTCACATCAAGTGTCCTTTCGATGAGAGATTTTCAAATCTGGGGTGAAATCCCTTTTCAACGTCTATTACATCTTTCGCTAGGAGAGAATGTAGTCTTATCAACACCTGGGACCCAAAAAAAATGATGACTGTTGCTCCTGTTTTCTATGTCGCTATAACAATTCTGAGTCGAGGAGATGTCACATAGACTTCATTGTGTCACATCGATATGCATTTCTTTCAAGCTATAGTCGTTGAGACAAAATTACCCTTTCACCGATGAACTATCATTTCGACATATCCATCAAGTTTTCTCACCAAAAAGACCCACCAATGAAATCATTTTCGACAAGACAGAATATCTTTGGGAAGACTCATACTGATACCAAATGTCTTACCGAAATCATCTCTACAGATTACTCCTATTCGGCGAGACTCACCCCGAACTACTTGTCGGTATAACACTCAAACTTCGGCAAAGCTTATGCCAAAAGATTCTTCTCCTGGTGATACATATCTCTGTCGTCATATCTTCTGAATTGGCAAGACCCCAACACTTTCTCCAATAGTCTTTTGAATCCCCTTGTATTAAGTTCGCCAAGACAAGAGTGATTTCACCAAGACCTTCCCCGATGAAATAAGTCTTACTGAGACATTTTGCTTACAAGCCAATCGGCCAGACACAATGATGTCACTATAACTTCACGCCGATACCCACTAGTTTGGTCGAAATGACCCTTCCATATTACTAGTCGACAAGACCAACTGAATTCGTTGTGACATTATGATGACGCCCCATCATATGCCGATATGAATCTTCTTAGTCGCGAAAACAAAAGAAAAGTCTTTCCAATTGTTTGCAACCAATACATGTTAGTAAAAAAATATATCTCAGGGAGACTTTTACTATGTCTTGCCGATATGGTTTTTCAATGGAATAAGAAGAGGTGAATGGATTGAAAATGGGTCACATGACAAAGAATACGCAAGACAGTGCAAAGAGGGGATTTTATGCTTATGGTAAGGACTTAATGTTGGAAACTCATGAATGCAATAGACTGTAAAAGTTCAAAATTTTACAGTTCTAACAGAATCCACAAGAAGGAACAAGTACTCCAAAAAGAACCCTAAGGAACTTTGTAAAAGATGATCTAGGACATGCATGTCACCCTACTCCAAATTCATAAGTGATTAATCAAATACTGCTCTTGTTAGCATTATTAGTCCCTGCCTTTATAGGCAGGAGACCAATGTTTTCATCTGAGCATAAGACATATTAATCTATGCTTTGGGAATGGAGTAGGGGATATAATGCAAAGTTTACCTAAAGTTTTCATTTTCATTTATTTTCTTGTATTTATATTTCCCATTTATCTGCCTCTTCATTAGTCATCTGCTAATTTGCGGGGGCTTACATTTTTTCAGAAATAATTTCAAGTAATTTTGAAGAATCTACCCAAACAGTGGAAGAGGGAAAAGTATGAGGAATGTTTCCCTAAATTTTTATCTGATTTTTCTAAGAAGGGAACATGGAGCTGGAATGGGGTGTGTGGTAGTATATTACTTCCACATTTTGGAATAAAAGATATATGGTTTAGGCCCCCTCTTCAACGCAGGTTTCTATTTTCCTCCCTTTCTTCTTGCTAATCGATCTCCCAATGTTTCTTGGTTTTTTTTGTTGTGGGGTTGATGCTTCTGTTCTGTTGCGATCTTCTCCTTCTGAAATTTTTGCCGAGACTGTTTGAGAGCAAAAAATTTGTTTGACCATCTGGATTTGATCGATAATATTAAATCAGCACTAGAATGATCATGCCTATAACAGTTTCTTGTGTAGATATCATCCAAACGGTTGCTAGAGATGTTGTAGTTCTGGTAGTGCTTCTGGGAAAAATTGTGTTTTTTGTTTTTATACTAAGAAAAGGTCTCATCAGTTGCATTAGATTACACATGGTTTCATTAAATTTTAATTGTTTTCTTTCTTTCAAACATTTATAATCTACACTGTAGAATGTCCATTTATTGGACTTTTCTCTCTATGTTATTCCAGACATATAAATCATGAATAGTGCAGTCATTGACTCATTCATGTTTCTACTTGAATGAAAAAATATTGGCTGGTTTATTCAATATTAGCATGAAGAAGCTTGAGTCCTCATCATGATTATAATGTAAAATTCAGCTTTCAAATTTCTGCCATCGTAGAATGACCTAAAATGCATACATGATGCACATGGTCATTGCATACAGGATTTAACCTATTGCCTCCTGACACAACATTTGGGTGAAGAACAACTATTGCAGGCACCATTGCACCTAGACATTAGGGCAAGATGGCTCCCCAACATGTCACCCTAACGTAACAACTTATTTAAAAGGGAAAAAAACCATTGTTCTTGATTGATTTATATGTTTTGATGTTCACAACGACACTCACTCGCAACATTTGACCATTCAATGATTCAATTTTTTTGTACTATAATACTGCTGGTGAGATAGTGTTTGTAGAGACTAAAAAATGATGCCAAGATATTGCTTTTCCCTCCAGTTTTACACCTACAATCAATAATTTAAGATTTCTTGGATCTAATCAAATTTCATAATGGTTCTATTTTGAGGAATTTCTTTTGTTAGTGGACCATATATTTTGAAGACTTGTATTGCTTCTGAAAACACGCTACCTCAGCAATATTTAAGAGACAGAGAAAATTATAGAACTGCTTGTTTTGTAGGTTCTAACAAGAGTTCTTATTCTCAACCTTACTATGCTTTTAAAAAAATTATTTTATATTTTCCTGCTATTGAATTGAAGTAGTTTCTTTTCTAGTCTTGTGTCTTTCAAATGGGTAATATTTTTCTGCATCTTATTATTTAAGTTTTCATTGTGTATTTGGAAGCAAACACATTTTGTGCATATCCTGCAATCATAACATTCCATGAGATTGAATCTCTTTGGGAGATTCTGTCAGATAGTTCACATGTTTTGTGCCAAGTTAAGAGCTT
Source organism: Sequoiadendron giganteum (assembly GCA_007115665.2). Taxonomy (NCBI): domain Eukaryota; kingdom Viridiplantae; phylum Streptophyta; class Pinopsida; order Cupressales; family Cupressaceae; genus Sequoiadendron; species Sequoiadendron giganteum. The sequence goes on from CM021102.1 coordinate 711,926,353, forward strand.
TGGAACAAGCTATCGACATCCATCAAAAGACAATGGATCAGGTCAGCATTTAAGTGGAGGATAACCCCTGCAATTTGTATTTTGTGCTTTACTGAGTGGTCTGGATTTATTTTGGGATTGTCCTTCCTCTTCCTCTTCTTTTCTATATTCTCAAATTCCATTACCTAATTATTTAATAGTAATTGCTAGATGGAACAAGAATTAAAATACAATGAATCAGATTATCACATTTGAATATTGATACTCATGAGACCAAAAGTTGAATCAATCAATTTAAGTGACAAGTTTTGAGACTATTATCATATATGTCTAGTCAATGTAGAACTCTATTATAGACTAAGTAGTAAATAACAAAAACATTAAATTTTATAAATAAACAAAATAGGCTGGACCATACTTGGTTGATGTCCTATGTTTGTGTAACTACAAAAATTGCTTCAAGGTATCAAAATGATACAGGGAAATATTATTATCACACCTAAAATATTATGGCTTGTGAAACATGCCCATGGGCATCCCAACTAATCCCTAAAGATCCACAGTCTCCTTATCAAATTGTACAAAAACCTTAAGTTGAACATACCAATGTTGGCAGTTCCCTACAAATATGATGTTGCCTTTCATTGATTAAGCTACAAGTGATATGAACTTCAATTAAATTTTCTTCTCTACATAGATAATTTTGTAGTGACATAATGCTTAGGATTATTTTTTGCACCATAGGCAACTTCTCATATGGTTTCTATCTAAGTCCACAAATTGATGCTTGTGAATATACACAAATCCAAATAATTTTTAAATACCTTACTGATCCTATTGATGACATGCATACCTATGTCTTGAGATAACATCATCCTCTTCCTAGCAATGAACTAAATGCTACAATTTGAAATATTTAACCTTTGAATTCCCAATTCCTTGGCCTTTTTCTTATTGTCTCACTTTATTTAGAGATAATCTTGTCAATTAGTTTACTATTGACCTTATTTTTGGATACCTCATGATGATTGTACAATCTAGTTAGCTATTTTTTTCTTTTGATTTGATCCTCTCTATGTCCACTTATTAGCTCAACACATGCTTGGTCCAAGAAAGTAGCTACAACTTAATTTCAGAAAAAAGTTTTAAACACTTCTAAGTTTACATCTTTCATAGCTTTGTCTATTTGTTCTAAAAATTATGCTCACCTTCCCTCATCTAGCTCATCTGTGATCAATTTTAGAATCAGTTAGAAGAAAAACATTTCTTTCCTAATTTAAAATTTGTTGCTCCATCCTTAATATTTGTTATTTGGACTCAATCCTAATTAAATCTGATGTTGCATTTGAGGCCTAATACCTCTGGATCGAGAATTTAATCAAGCCTACTTATTTTTCCATTCTTCTTTGTAGGGCCTAACACCTCTACACTGAGAATTGAATCAAGCTTATTAATTTTTTCATTCTTCTATGTAGCCAGTGTAGGGAGCATGTTGCCACCTCCAGATCCTAGCATTATTTAATTAATTTTGTAAAATCTTTATTATAGATGTATCCAAATTTTCCAAAACTTATCAGTGGAATAAAATTAGATTTAAACATGAACAGTGTGTGGCATGCCCCTATGGATTTCTCAAAGTATTAGATAATGTAGTTTATGGAGTTCAAATTTTAAAATCTTTTATAGTGGAAAAGTTGATTTTGGATTGGTATGTTAGAATACAATTTTGTGAAGTTTATAATGACCTACAATAATGATGTGGCAGATTAATTATATGAAATATATCTAGGAACATTTATGAAATGGGGTATTTGTCTATGATTTTTTATTTCATCACACAAATTTCTCGTCATTGGCTCCTCATGTCATTGGGTTCCCCATTTATCTTTAACCTATTTCCCTTACACCATCACATCATCACATTATCCACTTGTCTTAGCCTTGTACGTATCAGCTTAAGGAACATTTCTCTTGGCTTAATATATTTCATTTTTTTCATGTGGCCATCAAATACATTTATGCCACTATCATGATTATGATTTTTTTGGTTAGTCAATTCTCCAATCAATTTCTATTCTTTTCTCTATGTGCATTTATGTGTTTGAAACTTGATTCAAAACTTGTATTTTTCTCTTAGAAAAATTTGATTGCTTCTCCTTCTCCCCCATTTCTCCAAACAAATCAATATGCATTTTTAGAAGTTATACAGACTATTGTTTTAACATGGTTAGAGTAAATACAATATACATTGTTGACAATTTTTATGTAGTGAGCATAAAATATAACTTGCATGTGCCAATATTTGGATTATGAATACTTTATTTCTAGTACAACTTGATTATTTAAATGGTTGAAACTCTAAAAGTATTCCCACAAATTCCAAGATCATGTCTTACCCCTCATCAATGATGTTAACAACGTAAAGCTAGGCTACAACCTGTATGCTTATTAGAATTTGATAGAAGAGATTGCTTGAGTAAGGCATTCGCATATTTTTTTGCAATTGAAAATTTTTAACCTTTTGTCTGAAGTATCAAACAAAACTATAGGCATGCTTTTCATTGCTTAGGATTTTAAATTGATTTATCCACGAATACTGCACTCTTCAATCTGGAAGAGGTGCATCAATGTAACAAATAATAATTCACTTTATGTTTGGCCAACATTCAGGAAATGATGTTTATTGTCTTCTTATTTATTGATTAAGGTTCTAGGTTTTAGAGGGAACCAAGAAAACTTTTAATTTGATAATAATTTTCCATTGGAAATTGAACTTCTAATGGAAATGTTGAAGTAGTGCTTTTTAGGGTATGTCTTTTTTTTGTGAATGGTTGAGTTAACATAGTAAATTATCTCCTTATCTAGTTTTATTTTAAGAAAATTATGTATTTGGGCTTTGGTATTAATCATGTAGCTGATTTTCAACAAATGTTCCATCATACTCAAACAATGAGGTGGCTCTAGAGAAAAAAAAAGTGAGTATGACCATCCCAACATCATGACTTATTTTTTGTTGTTTTATGTCAGGTTTAGTTTCTATGCTTGCAAAATTCTAGTTAGCAATGCTCCTATATTTACACTTGAGTCAAAAAAATTGAAATACATAAATATTGTAGCAGGTATATTGTGAAAACCTTAACCCATCACTACTAATTGTTTGTGATACAGGATATTCAACATAGTCTCAATGATTATATGCACTTTCTAAGAAGATGCACTTTTTATAGCAAGAAATCTGCATCTAAAGAGCACAACATACCAGGGTAGAAAGAAGAAAAAATTCCCAATGCATTAAGAGCAATAGCAGCCGCTGTGTTTGCAAATAACTTTAAAAATAGAAAACATGTATATGCAGATTTATATTTCAGTTTACATTGCTACCAAAACAAAACAC
>CM021102.1:711929825-711947896 GCA_007115665.2 Sequoiadendron giganteum
GACTTGTCATAGTTTCTATTAAATGTGTTCCTAAACTATTTTTTTCACATTTAAATTCTCTTTACTGTTGCACAATGTTGTGGTTATGATGTTGTTGTGAACTTTACTTTGTCAGGGCCTTCTTAATTACACTGACATGATTTTATTTTTGACTATTGTCAGATCTGACTTAGTACTCTTTACTTTTAGTAGGCGTTCATAGTGATATCTCAATGGTGACTTGTATCAGATGCATTTGACTTCATACTTGATACCTTATACAATTACAATCTTTAAATAGCCACGCTAATCCTTCAATAACACATTTGTTGTTCCTTTCATGCTAGGTGATGCCTCTGTATAGTGCCATGGCAGGTTTGGGATAGCTACAACCCAAGGGAAGCGGCAGTCTCACATGAAAACGTGAATGCCCAAGATGCATTCTTAATCTGTTAGGCCATGGGAATATCAATGGAAACCCATTCTTGACTAGACTTAATCATCCAATCGTACATAATTTTTGAGATTTAATGATTTTTTTTTTTTGGTTACTTTTGTTTGATTATATCTCTTCATGTTACTTGTGTACGATCTTATCATATCATACATGGAAGTTTTAATTTTTAGAACAAGGCTCTATTAATAGCAGCCTAGTGTCATGGCGGGTAAAGTAATAATACATTACCATTCAGTAGATTAGACTTTCTCTTGAGGGCGGGATTATTTTTAGTGAACTTCATTTGAATTTTGTTTCGAAAGATTTTGTATCTGATAAGGGGCATATTGTGTAGGTTCTTATCGACGGTGTGATGTTAATGGTCTATTGACAGGGTGCGTGCAGTCTACTGCATTGTGTAGCTTTATTCCTATTTGCATACACAGATTTGACCGCTTATTTATTTCATGATCTACAAAATCTAAGCTCTATGGTCCATCAACTATCGAGTAGATATGAAAAATAAATCAACGACGTTACACTATGCGTAGAAGCATTCATAGTAGTGTATTTTATTTCAATTGGTGTGCCTTGAACTCCCACATGGTCTCAGTGTTCAGATTCTCGCGCAAGATTTGGATGCAAGCTACAAGATATTAAAGCAGGCACGACATAATAGAAGGAGTGCTACATAATCTGCATTCATTATGCCTGAGTAGTGTGCTTTTAAGATTTTGCATTTATTGTTGCAATGTGGTTTTTTCTAATTTCTTATACTTCACTACTCCTAATCACTTAAATTTTTGAATCTTTGCCCATTGTCTCCACTACATGCTCTCTTAAGACTATTGGTTACCATCCACCCCCCCCCATTAGGCAATATGATTTATGTGACTGGTGAAATCAAATAACTAATAATTTGTGTGGCTGTCTCCAGGAAAAAGACAATACCAGCATCTGATAGAAGGAAAATTTTTATGTACCCTCCAAAGTTGTTGATGAAAGTAGTCCTGATGCAGAATATGCGAGTGACAATATATAATATTCTAACACCCATCAGTGGTCTCACAAATTCCTTTCGCAAGTTGCTAGTTTTACCATGGCACATCTACCCAAGTGCACATATTGAATGGTGATGTCAGACATTTTCTAAAGTAAGTTGCAATGACATCATGTCACTTTATTTCAATTCAATGGTATTCTTCAAGGGCAGCAACAGTGACAGGGAAACTTCTGAGAAAATATTCAAATGCATTCATAGGTGATAGGCATCTTCTTAGTTGGCATCACTCATTTATTCTTGTGGGCTAAGTGAATGAAAATCGAGATATTACTTGTCTCCAAAATCAAACCTTGCTTGATTGTAATCTTACTTGTCTGCATTAAATCATTGTAAATCTAATTTTGTTTGCTTTAAAACTATTTGATTTTTGTATTGCTAATGAGGATTATGTTGATCTTTGTTATATGACCAGATATTTTTGCTAAAGATTTTGATACTGTGAAAAGATTGTGGAAAGGAGGATTTTTATTAATGCTTCATTTATTATAATCATTCCAAAGCATTAGTATTTTCATTTAAAACTATTCTATTGTCTAATGCTAATGCTTGAAACGAATTTAATATTTTTATCCTCACATGATTGTCTTTTTGTCTGATAGGAATAGAAGGAGTGACTTTGTTTGCATAAGGAATGTACAACATTGAAACATCAAAAACAATCTTTGAAGCGAGAGTGGAATCAAAGCGAAAATCGAGAATTGAAACTTGAAATTCATGAAGCATTTTTAAATACTTAGGGCTTCCATTTTTAAATGCTTAGGGCTTCTGTTCTACGTTTTAGTTTTCTGTTTTAAATCAACTCACATATTTTTGGGGCCCTAAAAAGAACATTTTCATTTTGCTACAAAAACACCTAAAAATAACTCTAGGACAAACTTACTAGAGTTGGTTTTCAAATTTAAAATTGGACAAGGCAAAACTTCACATCTCATTTTGGTGCTTTAAAATGAATCAAAATCACTGCTTTTGAGGTCTAAAATGAGTAAGTACTTTCATGTTTTGCAATATTTTTCACAAATTAATATCACTTAAAGGGCATATGTGCTTCTCTCGCGCCTCATGGTGATCTTGAGAATCAAAAGTATTTTGTGATATTATTTTTTCAAAAATATTGCCTTCACATTTTGATTTGGGAACTTAAAATCAATCAAAACTTGTCTAGTGTGAGAAAAAGGCATTGTGAGTGTTCTCTCTTTATTCACGCAAATAAAGATGATCGAACTGCGAATGCACTTACTCGCTATTGTGTACCTTTAGAGGGTCTTCCTTGGTGGGAAAAATTACTCACCCCAAGGGAACAACTCAAGCGGTAATGGGCTAAAAACAAGCTCTTCCAAACTGCTATATAAATTTGTGTTCATGGTGAAAGCCATGGACAATGGGAAGTGATGCATGATAAGCCTCCCCCAATATCTTTATGATACGTAAAGCCCTTTTTCTAAGGGTTGGGAGATCTCTCACAAGGATTTTATCATTGGACCCCCTAAACTGGATGCCCTTACTACAAACTTTTGTATAGTAGCCAAAAGTACCTTATAGTTGTTGGTGCAAGAGGTCATGTCCTCTAAAGCCGCCCCACATATATATGTGGTTTTATCATAGAGATTAAAATTATGCAATGGGAGATTCATGGGTACTGATTCTTGGCTGACCCGAGAAGTGTGTGCACTATAAGGGGGAGCCTGTGTGGTTAAGCATCTGGTCATCCACATAGAATATGCACAGCTGATTTTATCCAACTGGGAACCTGACAAATATTGTCTTTTCTAGCCTAGGGTTGTACATGTGCTTGGAATCAAAACAAATTTCTTGGACCTCAAAATGAATTAGAAACAAACATTTACAAAGAGCTTCAAATTTCAAACCCTTTGGCAAAGACAAAATACCTTTGAAAAATTCAAGTGCTATTGCTTACCCTAGGGATTCAATCTTTAGAGGTTTCTAAGTGCTCGGGATTAATCATTTTTTTTTCTCACCAAAGTCAACCTAGGAAACCTTTGCCTTGATTTCCTTGATTTCCACATAATGCACTTTGTGGGATAAAAGAAAATTAGGACATTGGACATTCATTTTGGAAAGCATAATCAAGAAAATATTTTGTGGTAAAAAGAACCAAATCTAAGCAAGATAAACAAAAAATTGAACCACACATGTGTGTGTTCTCTTTCGAGTCTTAAAGTTTTCATACAAACAATGGTCTTTTGGTCTGAATTACTCCTAGGGAAAATCATTTTCTTCATTACCTTGGTGTTGTAAGTAAGTCCTCATATGGTCATCTAGGATCAAGTCAAACACTTCACCCATCTCAAACATCATTTATGCTAGACTTTTGGAAAATCAACATCACCTTGTTTGGCTTAACACTCCTAGCCAAATTATCCTATTGAACAAATTTACCTTTAGGATAATGCAACTTCCTAAGGTCTACTAGTTCATAATCACTTTGATTGGTTTAACACATTTAGCCAATTCACTCTCTTGTACAAGTTTTTCCCAGGATAACACAACTTCCTAGGAATTACAAGTGCATCGTCATCTTGTTTGGCTTAACACACTTAGTCAAACTATCTGCAATCAAAATCAAATCAAACCAGCTCCTAAATTTTGGCATTGATCCAAAGCTCCTAAAATTTCAAAACACCCATACCATTCACCCCTTTCATCCTTCATCTCATCATTGGTTCTAAATCCTCGAAGGTCAACAAGGTCAAAACACAAGAGGAACACAAAATATCAACTTTATTCATACATCATGAGTAATCCAATTCAACCAAACTATCCAAGCCTTACAATCCCAATTGATTTTCAAAATTTGCATTTGTACAATCCATACATGGGATCATTATCTTCTCCAAACATCAATGGTACAACAAATGTGAGTTTTCCCAATCTCAATTTTCTAACACCTTTTCCTTTGGTAGATTTAAATCAAATTGAAAACTTACAAATATATCAACCAAACAATCAAGGCATGAGCCTTCCCCCTTTACCAACCGTCAATCAATCGAATATGAGCAACACTCCAATCATAAACCAAAGCATCATAACAAATCCTCCACTTGCGCCATGGATATTGCAATAATATATGACAACCATTAAAGAAAACCCAATGATCAACACCATTCCCAATCCACCACCACCACCGCAAAAACACAAAATGAAAAATTCATTTTCCATCATGTTGCAAGCCGCTCAACAAGTTGCACAAGCCCAACAAGTTGCATAAGTAGCCCAACAACCATAGGCTCAAGCTCAAGCCCAACACCAGGTTCTACAGGTGCAAGCAAAAATTCCAGGCACTATTGCAAGCAATCCATCAACAAGTACATCAACAAGTAGCTCAACAACAAGCCCAACAAAAATCATTGTTGGCACAACAAAAACACAAGCAACAACAAGCATTGTTGGCTCAACAAGAAACATAGGCATTACTCGCTCAAGAAAGTTTGCAACAGGTTCCCACCATAATTGTTGAAATCAAAAATCAAGATCAATCTATAAATGAACACCTTGAAGATGTTTCCACCTCAACCAACAATCAAATCAACACACACCAAAAACCACTTTCCAATCATGATCAAAACTCACCAATGGTGCCCAAAAATGATCCAATTCAAGAAATTTCTACATCACTTGTTCTTATGGTTGAAGACATTGAAAATATCCCCACCCTAATGATTGAAGACAATGATAAAAATCAATCCATCAATGAGCATGGCGAAGATATGTCTACCCCATCTAGTGATCAAATCAACATTCATCAAGAGCCATTGTTTAGTGATCTATTTCAAGATGTGTTGACATTATTTGATCCTATTGACATAATCCATGATCCATCGACCAATGATCATATTGAAAATTTCTTTACATCACCTTATGAGCTAGAGGACATGTCTCAAAAATTCATTCCAAAGCATGATCAACATCTTCCATCAAGGTCTAGCAATGGTCCTTCCCAAGACATATTGGCATCCTTTGACCTCAAAGTTACAGATAGTGAAGCAATCCTCTAAATACAACAAAATATTGATCCACTTCCCATTCCTAATAATAATGTCCAAGAATCCCTTGTAGATAATCCATTCTTTGAAATTGACCGATGTCAAGAACTTGATCAAAAGCATGTCGAAAGTAATTCCAGAATTAGTCAAGATCAAGAATTATTATCTCCAAGATACTATAATGATCTAATGGAAACTATCATATCTATATGAGATGATCATATCCATATAGCACATACCCCCCTATATACCCATGAGATGCTTTCTTTGGATGGACATGTAGATGATCGTCATTCAAAATAAGAGTCTCATACTCTTACTGAGGAAAAAGAGTCTCCTACTCCTAACATTTGTACACATGATCAAGATATAGAGAAATCCAGAGACATCAGAAAAAAATCATGAAGAAGGCTTCTACAAAAGTTGTGAATTAGAAACATCATGTGAAAGCATATCAAGAATGAATCATGAGGAATAATTTTACAAGGAGAGTGAAGCATCAACACTTCTTGAAGAGAATTACAATCTAATATCTCGCAAGATCATGTAGAAGTTGTCAAAACCAACTTCAGACTCCAAGATCACCTGCATGCAAATGGATACCTATCACAAGGAAGAGAATGGATGGAGAAAACAAACAAGGGTTTGAAGAAATATTCAACCACAAAGAAAGTATTGATTGATTGATAGATGGATAATTACAAAGAGTACATATGCCTGATTATATAGGCAAGTGCAAAACCTAGAATGAAAAGGATATTGCCAAGTGTTCAAATCACACTTCATGTGACAACAAGAAACCCTAACCAACTACCTAGGGAATGATAACAAGATGGAGATAAGTTCTAGAAAAGACAACTCATCTTCTAGAAGAGAATCTTATCTCAACAACTTTATTAAATGATTAAATGCAACTTAGGACTAATATGATTAATTAAAACCTAAGTTAACTTATGTTAGTGTAATAATTAATTAATTACACTAACACCCCCCATAAGTGCAACTCAGGGAGACTAGATAAGCATGCACCTAAAACTAAGATGAATGCAAGAAAGCATGAATGGGTCCCGGCAACAAGGCCTAATCAGGTACCCATGTACAAATGCAATAATGAGGTAGAGAAGGAAAACCTAGTGGGACAAACCCCCTCTACAATGAGATGACTGCTGCAAAGAAGCACTGGAAGAACATTGTGGAGTAACACTAGAACCGCAATCCAACAAGCGAGGAAAGATACTTCTGTCTACAAAAAAATATATCAGAATTATAATAATGCAACAGCAGACCCGATGCCATGGAACACTCGAAAACACCAAACTAGAACAACCCTGGAATCCATAAAGCAACAGTAGATGAAAAGATGATGACAAAATCTGGAAGCCATGAATCTCAATGCCGATGTCAAACTGAGACTAAAACTTTTCCATGAGAACAAGTACCATAAAGACTCAGGAACATTAACCACAAATTTAGTGGCCCTCAAACTGCGATGGATCTGATGTGAATCTGATATGTGTCAAACTAAGACAACATATGGCCAAAAGAAACTAAGAAATCAGATTACAACCCATGCGAATTGTCATCAAAACACAATGAAGCTCAAAGTGCATGCACACTCTAAACAAATTATTATGCAAGAAACCCCCCTGATGGAACTTTATATCAGTTCATTTATTACAATACCTAATGATTGCAAAATGAGAGAATGCCTAAATATGCATAAACAGGAAATTAAAAGGAGTGCATGCACAAACCAATATTCACATCTGTTTCCATGATGAAAAATAACCTCAAATTTGTGTAGATGACCAAATCTGGAAAAATGGCCTACACCACTATGAAGTGCTCGAAACAAGCTTTCTGTCAATATCTTGTTTGCCAGAAATGGACATCATGGCCAAAAGTTATGATTTTTTCAAAAAAATTGATTTTAGCCTGTAGGAAACGACTTTTCTAGAAAAAACAGTTATTTCTAATTTGATTTCTGGAAAATCTACTCACTGTTTGTAGACAAAAATAAAATCCAGAAATATTTTGATGCTAGAAATAAAACCCAAAAATCATTTCTTGATCCAACAAGCAGAAGATGAAAAATTGATTTTTTTTAACCTTTAGCTAGGAGAAAAATGATGCGCGCTGCTTTTTCAACAGTGATTTTCTCCAGATCTGTGCAAGATATACAAAATCTAAAAAATACCCAGTTCAGATTTCAATGCTGGCTACAAAACCCAGAAATCGTTTTTCCTACAAACGAGTGAAAACTAGATTTTTGAAGCAAAAAATATGATGGCTCCAATAAAAAACTGCATGCAACAAACCCTTGTAGCTCCAAATAGCTCCAAATTCTTCAAACAAGAATAGACATGTAGCATGAAAGCTCTAATACTATGTAGAAGTTGTCAAAACCAACTTCAGACTCCAAGATCACCTGCATGCAAATGGATACCTGTCACAAGGAAGAGAATGGATGGAGAAAACAAACAAGGGTTTGAAGAAATATTCAACCACAAATAAAGTATTGATTGATTGATAGATGAATAATTACAAAGAGTACATATGCCTAATTATATAGGCAAGTGCAAAACCTAGAATGAAAAGGATGTTGCCAAGTGTTCAAATCACACTTCATGTGACAACAAGAAACCCTAACCAACTACCTAGGGAATAATAACAAGATGGAGATAAGTTCTAGAAAAGACAACTCATCTTCTAGAAGGGAATCTTATCTCAACAACTTTATTAAATGATTAAATGCAACTTAGGACTAATATGATTAATTAAAACCTAAGTTAACTTATGCTAGTGCAATAATTATTTAATTACACTAATAGATCAAGCTAAAGATATCAATCAAGAACTCATCCCACATATGGTGGATTCTATCACTTATAAATTTGGATCACTTACCTTTCTTAGGGAAAGCTACCTCATCAATAAAGAAGCTATCACTTTTGAAGATCCACCACAGAGTAAAGAAGGATTAACACCTTGTTTCCAAGGTAAATCATATCCTGTTGCAAATAAAATGTTTCAACAAATGAATTATCAAGGCAGAGGATTAGGTTTGCATGAACAAGGTATCCTAGAACTAGTGCAGATTGTTGGCAATCCTAACCGTCAAGGCCTTGGTTATTCAACAATCAAGGGATATAAAAAAATTGGTAATACCTCTATAAAATGGGGGGCAACTTCGTCTCAAGCAAATTTCAACATAGGAAGCATGAAGGATGCTTATGATGAAACCAATGTCAATACTACAACCTGCCACATCACGAATCTCCATCCACCCATCACCCCATCCACAAATTGAGACCAACGTCAAAAGAAAGACTTGAATTGAATCATGAAGAATGTTATCAAAGAAAAGGAAGCTAAGAAGCATATCAAACAAATCAAATACACTTGGATATCAAAGAATACAAAGAAAGATTATCCCTATCAAACTCCATTAGTCAAAGAAGCTATGGAGAAAAATCAAAAAGGGAAAAGTATCCATCAAAAATGTCCACAAAGGAAAAAGCAAGCTTCTCAAGCGACATACAAAGTGTATCAAGCAGTTGGTCCTAATTCCATGCACACTTCCGTATCCACCCATCATTGCTCATCTTCCCAAGTTTGGAGAGTCAAAGGTTCCAAACTATCAACCAATCCATCTTTTATTCCTAAACACACTCCGCCATCCTTGCCTCCATGCATAATATCCAATTCTCACATTGACCATGTGTTGGCAATGACCCTTCATCATAAGGATTCAGAAGACACTCTATCATGATATGTGCACAAAGATGAAGTTAACTTCGGTATCAGCAAAGCAAATCAAGAATCTCAAAAGTTGTTTTTGAGTGCACGTATCTTGGCAAAGCATCTTCTTCAAGAAGGATATCGATGGCACATTATGAAAAAAACATCAATATCAACAGTACCAGATGATTTAACATCAGCTTAAAATCTCTCAGAAAATACAAAAAAATTAGAAAAAGGATTGAAAACAGTAAAGAAAAAAATATCCTCTAGTGAAAACCACTTCGGTGGCACTTTGGGCAGGTACCATGATGAAAACCTGACAAACAGGCATCATGTGTAGAATCGAGCATCTACATGCACCATTTCAATTGAAATCATCTTATCGCATCCATGATAAAGCCAACATTCTAGCCATATCATCTGCTCATCCATGAACCGTTTATCCAAATCATTACCATTTATCTGCATTATCTTAATCTTGACAAAGTTTTGTGCACACTCTACACTTGCTTATTGTAAACATCTTGACATGGATCATTTTCATTGATCCCATCCTACCCAACATTATCTGAGCCTTGAAGTATTATTTGAATGAGCATTTCTCTATTTGAACACCCTTATCTTATCTCAAGATAATTCATATCCAAGAATCCAAGAATCCACCCATGGCCATTCAAACATTGCTAGACACTGGGGGTAGATAATTACATCTTGCTTTGGGAATAAATCTTGATCTATATCCTCTAACTTATGTGGCGATTCAAAAATTGGCAAACGTGAAATCAAATTGGTCAAAGAATTTGTGAGCCAAAAAATCCAAATCACTAGCCCATGGCATATTTTGACGAGATGATGTTCCTCATAAAGCTTTATCTTTCATTGAACATCAATCTAAAAAATTCATATCAGTCGCATCATATCAAATCATCAAAACAATTTTGTTCCAAATCAATCTTCATCAATCTTGATCAATCAAATCCAATCAATTATCACCTTGTTTGACTTAACACACTTAGTCAAACTATCATTTTGTGCACAAGTTTACTCTAGGATAACACAACTTCCTTGGGTTTACAAGTTCATTATCATGTTATTTGACTTAACACACTTAGTCAAATTATCCAATCCATAATCACCTCATTTGACTTAACACACTTAGTCAAACCACCCCCTCGTGTACGAGTTTACTCTAGGATAACACAAATTCCTAGAGTTTACAAGTGCATTATCACTTTTGTTTAACTTAACACACTTAGTCAAACTATCAATCCATCAATCCGATCGATCAACATTAAGCTTGGTTTTCAACAAAATCCTAAAACAAAGCACCGATATCACATATTCATATCCAAATCATAAAAATCCATCAAAAAATTCAAAAAAATTCAAAAATCTATCAAAAATCCAAAAACATCCAAATCATATAAAAAATCCAAAACATGTTAAAATTCTAAAAAATGAGAAAAATAGAGTCATTCTGCCGAACTACGTCATCTCTGAGCTTGAACGTAGGCAAGGTTGATCTTTGATCATCCCTCGAGACATTTTAGGATTTTAGGTGTCCATCGCAATGGCAATCCATTTGCCCATCTAGGTTACATTTTAGGATTTTAGGCATCCGTCGCAATGGTAATCTGTTTGCCCATCTAGTTTACATTTTAGGATTTTAGGCATCCATCGCATTGGCAATCTGTTTGCCCATCTATTTCACATTTAGGTCAGTCTTTTAGGCATTCGTCGCATTGGCATTCGTTTTCCCATCTAGTTTACATTTAGGTCAGTCCTTTAGGCATTTGTCGCAATAAAATGGCAATCTGATTGCCCATCTTATCTTCATCAAGTCTATCCTCAGTCGAACTACGTGGTCTCTGTGTGTATAGCATAGGCAAGGATAATCTATGGATCAGCTCCCGAGACCCCTAGCATAGGTATTTTAGTCACTCTCTTCGTCTTAAATCTTGAAAATACCAAAAACATTTGTAAAACATCTCAAAATACCAAAAACAGCCTCAAAATATCTAAAAAAATAAAAAATGGTGCATCCATTTCATCTCTCTTTCACCCGCGAATTTTATCACTCATAATAAATTCAATCATCACCTTCACCCTTTGGTAAATTAGTCAGAAGCAAGTCTAGTAGGTTCAAAAGTGAACACTCTAATCATTAGAGTCTTGAAAGTCTAGATCAGTGAGTCAGCAAGTTGGTCAACTCAGAATATCAATAGCTTATCACCCAAATCAGTCCCATCAAAACCCTGATCACTATATGTCGTAGGATGAATCCTTCCCACGATGGATAAGCATCAAGCACCCCATAGTATTTTAGCCTTGGCTAGCGGTATGAAGAACATTAGCTTGTTTGTTTGCTTTATCTTGGTCTTGTTTAGACTTATCTTATTTTGCAATCATTCCAAGGACCTCGCAATGATGCCTAAACAAAATAGGTTTAAAGAGAAAGGAATGGGGCAGCAATCATTATCTTTTTATCTGTTGTGCTTGTTGGATATCCTTGCAAACTAACTTTGTCATGCATACTTTTTGTTTGTTTGTAGGAAGGATGTTTTAGGTATTTGGTTGACCACATAAGAAGGCTTGCCTTCTTATTTTTTGGCACGAGATGTTTAGAATATCTGAACTGCGTTCTGAATAAGGTTTCATTTGTCAAGTGTGAACAAGAGTACTCCTATCTGTTTGACAAGTGAAATTCCATCACACTAGGCACCATGCCATCTTGGTTCTTAATACCTTAATGCATCACACCTATGTGTGTTATCAAACATAAGGAAAGTTATGCTCTTTATCTTTCCCATCCCTAGATAAGCAATACATCATGATCATTCATCATCATTTCTAATAAAGTTGTCTTGTTGGACTTCTGCATTTTTCTTGTATTCAAGGGTTGATCCCTCTCATTCTTCTATCCTCTTTCATGCTAACAATGCATCCTCACTTTCATCTTTCATAAACACATCATATCATCATAGGACAACATCATCCATCTCATTCATCTAATTTTCATAATCATTTAATATGTTTAAAATAATATAGAGTTGTTATTCTAAGCATCTTCCAAACATATCATTTACATCATCATTATCATATATTCATAACCATCCATACATCCATTTTGAACCTCTTTTTCATGAGATCGACCTCAAATCGAATCATTCTTTCGATCTCTCGAGGGGTCAATGTACTAACGTACTTATTTCTGCTGGGGCATCCGAAAAAAGAAGAATTTTTTTAATTTCGATGTTGGCAGCATCATTGTTTGAACAAATGCAACGAGTACATTGCTTCAAAGAGGGGAAAAATATAGACATGCAAAAATAACATCATGCATCCCGCTCTAATTAACATTCAATTATGCTATTAATCAATTAAAACAATTTATTGATTAATTCCCTAGGCTTCATCATATTTAATTAAATAAATCAAATTATTTAATTAATTTCTTAAGTTCTCGTTTGATTCAATAAATCAAAATCATTTAAATCAAATATCACAACTCCTAAAATCCTCCAAGTTAATTAATCTAGATTAATTAACCTCTAATCATAATCAATCATTCTCTAGCTTTTGACTCAATTGGAGTCAAATCTAAACTCTTAACTAACCCACCCACTTGCACCAATAAATCGTTTCTTTGATTTATTAATTCTTCTAATTACTTTCAAAAAGGCATCAAGATGGAATATTCTCCAATTTTGTATCTCCCTCTCAAATTCTTGTCCATCCAACAAAGCATTAAATGCTCTTACACATGCTCTTACATGTCTCTTTCACAAGTCAAACTTGGCATTTAATTCACCTTTCATCCCCACTAAACATGTCATTTCAATAAAATTCAAATTTGAAATTAGCACATTGGCTAAAACTTGCACATTCCTCGTCCTCTCACATCTTGACAAGTGCCATCTTGTCATTGGCTTGTGAATGATCTCACATTCATCAAAATCTTTCACTCTTCCAACCTTGAATCTATAGAACCAAGGCTTTTCAACAATACAACACAACACAATTTGAGAACAACACACTATCATGCAAAGTTATTCTCTTCATTTGAGAACTAATTTTTCTCTTCACCATCTTTCATTTTGGCAATCTTGCTTATCAGGGGGTGAGAAAGGGCTTTCTTTCCACATTTCAAGAGGCACCACTCCCACTATGGGATAGGTTTGAACATACTTGCAATGAGTCTCTTTGGTATTTTAGTGTTTTATTTGAATTATTTAGTATCGTTCAATATCTCATAGGGATGTTGTGATTTGCTAACAATGTTAATCTATGTTAAATATTTAAGCATTTGCAGATTTCAGTGTCTACACAATTGAAGAATGTTTTCAATTGGTTGCTAGTGAAGAAGAGAAGCTCAAAAGAAGGCAAGAAAGATAGGGAAGAGGTAGAGGAAACAACAATAGAGGAAGAGGTCCAAGGCAGTCCTACGAAGACCAAGTTGTTCATCAAAGAGGTAGGTTTAGAGAAATTAGAGGAAGATTTGGTGGACAAGGTAGATGTTCAAGTACATTTTCAGAGAGAGGTTATCATTGCAATCAGTATGGCCATCAAGCATGGAAGCATCTAGATAAACAAACTTTTACTTCAACTGGTGGTGATAAGAGAATTCAATTGCTACAAGAGGAATATTATGAGAGTGTTAACTCTCCTAATAAGCTTGTTGCTCTAGAAGTTGGAGAATTCTTGATGGTTAGAAGAACACTCCTCAAAACATCCAAGGAGAAATAATCAACAAAAAGGACACTATTCGGGAAAACTTTTAAATGCAATGGAAAGGTATGTAAAGTTGTAATACACTCTAGAATTAATAATAACATGGTGTCTAATGAAATGGTTGATAAACTCAAGTTTGAAAAGGTGCCTCATGAAACACCTTATAAAGTGTCTTGGTTGAATAAGAATTAATATGTTTTAGTGAATGAGCGATCTTGGGTTGAGTTAGTATTGGTGGATACAAGGATATGATCCTTTGTGATGTGTTTCCTATGGATGTGTGCTATTTTTTTCTTGGAAGACCATGGTAGTTTGATAGACATGCAGTTTATGATGGTAGACACAATACTTATGCTATTGAAAAGGATGGAAACACTTTCACTTTGACTCCATTGGTAGAGGATGATAAAGGAAAAGGTAAGGTAGCTAAGGTGATCATGTTGGGTGAGAAAGAGTTTGTAACAATTAAGCAAGACGAACATGAAGATTTTGCAACCACCACAAAAGAAGAAGATGCCAAGACAACAAGTTTGAAAAATGATCGAATATTGGAGGGAGAAGATGATGATTTTGTGTCAAAACATGATAAGATAATTTCAAGGATGAATTTATTGTGGGAATGAAAGATTGGTTAGAGAAACATGTTGAGGTCATGATAGGAAAAGTTCTTTGTTCATGGATTGCAAAAGAGGCTAGTGGGCAGTCAAATTCTATCAGCACAGAGGTTTATGAACCTAATAATACATAGATTCTAGGTGCAAATAATATGAGGAGAGGTATGAAAGGTAAAGGTAAAAAGGTGAAAGGTGAGTTTCCAAGAGATGTGGAAAAATTTGATTACACAAAGAGAGTAAATAATAAGGAAGATCTTTACAAGGTAAAAGGAGGTGTAGTAGCAGATACAGAAGCCATTTTGACACCATTTTCAGAGGTAAGATAGATGAAGGATCACACATCAAGTGTAGAGTAGAATTTTCAAGGAAAGAATAAGTCAAAGGGAAGAGACAATGCATTTTTTTAAGACCTAACTCATTGGAAGGGGTCACCAGATGGAGATGCAACTTGGGGATCATGAATGATAAGATGCAACATGGTTTTTGTCATAACATAGTCCTCAAAGGGACTTGAGTTCTTTTTCAGTCTGAGTGTATGGTGCAGGGGCACCATGTCATTTTTTTAATAAGGTTGTAATAGACCATTGGAATTTAACTAGAGTCATATAGGGTTCATTTTGTAAAAGTTGTCAATACTTTCAAAAGCTATCATAGTACAAAATTGAAAAAATGCAAAAAAAGTGCAAAATGGGAAGTTGAAGGGTCAAGTTGGTTTATTTTATTGGAAAAATAGTTGAAACTAATGGGTCATTATTTTTTAATGCTTTAAAAATCCTTGGTGAACATTGGGAGTAAGGTTAGCTATTGTAAATTATAAATTTGAATATTGACATCACTATTTTCCAATGTTTTCATAAAGAAATTTGTTTCTCAAATGTATAATACGAACTTGTAAGGCCTGTAGGAGATCATTTATGCACTTGGATTGATTTAAATTCATCTTGGTTTTTATTTAATAAAATTTCATTAAGTTTCAAGGTTTTTATTGCACTTTTTATGTTGACTGCCAGAAGACTCAAAATTTGAGGGCTTGATAGTGTAAAGTGGAATCCTAAGCCATTCCACTCAATGAAAATTGTTCTAAATTGGTGGAATGGCTCCTTTATATGTAGGTTTTTTTTTCCTGTGTCTTGCATGGGTAGGGAATGCAGTTTTTAAAATTTGGAATGATGCCCCAGTTGCAAATTGTCATCTTTTTGGTGCAAAAAGAGGAATTGAGGTAGGGTTTTGTATAAATAATGGTTGGAACATTTTCTAGTTGATGAAAGAAGCTTGTGCAGGATTAATGTGAAGTGTTTGAGGTATTGGTAAGGTGAAAAAAGGTTTGGAATTTGGAGATTCAATAAACCCTCCTTGAACAAGCATAAACAAGCCTAATTAAGGGTTTTGTAGTTTGATGAATTTGTGGTCATTTCTCTTGATGAAAGTTGTTGATTCAAAGAATTTGTAACCTAGTTGAGGTCTTTCAATGCATATTTGGGGTTGGAAGAGTGTTTTATTGGGTGATGCTTTATAAAATAGGGTTAATTGAGCCATTGTCTAGCATAGCAGCAATTTTTAGAGGGTATTATTATGAAACAACCCTATCTCCTTTTTCAATATGTTAAATTATTCCTTAATGGGTATCTGAAATATCAATTATTTTGTGGGTCTAGTATTTCTTTTGAAAATTATGAAGAAAATT
Organism: Sequoiadendron giganteum; assembly: GCA_007115665.2. Classification (NCBI taxonomy): domain Eukaryota; kingdom Viridiplantae; phylum Streptophyta; class Pinopsida; order Cupressales; family Cupressaceae; genus Sequoiadendron; species Sequoiadendron giganteum. The sequence goes on from CM021102.1 coordinate 711,946,078, forward strand.
CATTGTTTGCCATGCTACAAGAGGGATATGAAGGATTGAGAAAATAATACCAAGTTAGGGTTTTAAGGGTTGAATAATTGTTTGAGATAGCTTGAATTATGATTGTTTACAAAAATCCTCCCTGCTCTACCCATGAGACTACACCTATCCCATAATGAAAAATATATCCAGAAGTACTCTCCCTATCATCAATGCTACATACAAAATCACTTTCAGTATAACAAATCAAACCAAACTTAATAGTTGTGGAATAATACCATATCATACTATTCCAGCCACATATCTCAATATCCTCTTTCCAACTTACGAATTTGAGTCTTTTTGTGAATCCATCAATCTTGAGATTAAACTAACCCCATACATTATATCTGGTTGTGTAGTCATACGATATATCAAAATTTCAATTAGTCTTTTGAACATAGTAGAATTAACATTAGGCCCTTTGTCTTCTTTGCTATATTTAGTGCATGTTCTGACCAGTGTAGATGCTAGATTACATTTCCACATCCTTTGCATATTTAGATTGTCTAATAAAATTTTCTTTATTTGATTGAACAACTTCAATGCCCAAAAAATACTTCATTAATCCCAAATATTTCATCTCAATTTATTTCTTCATTGTTGATTTAAATGTGTCTACAAACAAATATCCAATAAAAATTAAATCATCAACATATAATCACACAATCAAAATCTGACCTTCCTTATTGATCTTTATGTATAATATGGAATCACTACTACTTTTGTTGAATCCATTATTTTTCATGTATACATCAATCCTACTATACCATGCTTTTGGTGCTTGTTTGAGATGATAGATAGCCTTTTTTAATCTATAGACCTTATATTCATGTCCATGCACTTCATAACCTTGTGGTTGTTTCAAAAATACTTCTTCCTCTAGAAAACCATTCAATAAAGCTAATTTGGCATCCATTTGAAAAACTTTCCAATTATTTTGTGTAGCTATTGCAAAAACCATTCTAATAGTATCAAGTTGAGAAAATGCAAAAAAAAAAATCATTATGAACCACCAAAAATGTAGCTCTAGACCTAGGGAAAAAGGATTCCCTCTACTAGGCCCTTAGGGTTTTTCTCCCTAGGAGCTCTTGGTGGATAGGAATTGCTCTCTCGCCTCTAGGTGGCTAAAAGGGTTTTTGGCAATTGCATTCAAAGGGGGAAGGCTGATTGTTGAAGGTTGTGATAGGTGTTTATATAGTGTGGTTGAAACTGAAATAGAATTATGAAAATTTAAATAAAACCAAATAAAACTAATGCAAAGCTACTCTAAAATGACAGGTAAATGTGTATATTTTGGAAGTTAACAGAGGGGGACAAAAAATGTGTACCTAGAAAAGAGATGTTGCAGATGAATGCTCCTAGAATCCTCTCGAAAATGTTTGAAAAATGGCAAAAGGACACTTACACCAAGTGGGGTGACCTAGTCCTCCAATTGGGAAATTTTTCCAAAACAGGTTTTGGGGAAATAGGTTCCCAAAAATATAGAAACCCTTTTTTGGGCTTACCATAGGGACAAGGTCACCAATAGGGGTGACCTAGTTGTCTTGTGGCTTTCCAAGGAATTAGGGCTTGATTTTGTGGGTCCCAATTGATGTTTCTCTTTTCTACAAGAATCCATGATAGAAACTCTTGAAAGTGACCTATAGCTTGTCTTCTTGCTCCTTCTAGGGTTTGAGGGTTGGATGTGACTTGAAGAGAATGTTTGTACTTCCTTCAAAACTTTGTACTTCACCAAATCTACATAAAAACCTGGAAACACATGCAAAGACGAAGAGAATGTTGGGGTTAGGAAATAGGG
>CM021102.1:711947996-712026342 GCA_007115665.2 Sequoiadendron giganteum
TTTGGATGTTTTTGGATTTTTGATAGATTTTTGAATTTTTTTGAATTTTTTGATGGATTTTTATGATTTGGATATGAATATGTGATATCGGTGCTTTGTTTTAGGATTTTGTTGAAAACCAAGCTTAATGTTGATCGATCGGATTGATGGATTGATAGTTTGACTAAGTGTGTTAAGTTAAACAAAAGTGATAATGCACTTGTAAACTCTAGGAATTTGTGTTATCCTAGAGTAAACTCGTACACGAGGGGGTGGTTTGACTAAGTGTGTTAAGTCAAATGAGGTGATTATGGATTGGATAATTTGACTAAGTGTGTTAAGTCAAATAACATGATAATGAACTTGTAAACCCAAGGAAGTTGTGTTATCCTAGAGTAAACTTGTGCACAAAATGATAGTTTGACTAAGTGTGTTAAGTCAAACAAGGTGATAATTGATTGGATTTGATTGATCAAGATTGATGAAGATTGATTTGGAACAAAATTGTTTTGATGATTTGATATGATGCGACTGATATGAATTTTTTAGATTGATGTTCAATGAAAGATAAAGCTTTATGAGGAACATCATCTCGTCAAAATATGCCATGGGCTAGTGATTTGGATTTTTTGGCTCACAAATTCTTTGACCAATTTGATTTCACGTTTGCCAATTTTTGAATCGCCACATAAGTTAGAGGATATAGATCAAGATTTATTCCCAAAGCAAGATGTAATTATCTACCCCCAGTGTCTAGCAATGTTTGAATGGCCATGGGTGGATTCTTGGATTCTTGGATATGAATTATCTTGAGATAAGATAAGGGTGTTCAAATAGAGAAATGCTCATTCAAATAATACTTCAAGGCTCAGATAATGTTGGGTAGGATGGGATCAATGAAAATGATCCATGTCAAGATGTTTACAATAAGCAAGTGTAGAGTGTGCACAAAACTTTGTCAAGATTAAGATAATGCAGATAAATGGTAATGATTTGGATAAACGGTTCATGGATGAGCAGATGATATGGCTAGAATGTTGGCTTTATCATGGATGCGATAAGATGATTTCAATTGAAATGGTGCATGTAGATGCTCGATTCTACACATGATGCCTGTTTGTCAGGTTTTCATCATGGTACCTGCCCAAAGTGCCACCGAAGTGGTTTTCACTAGAGGATATTTTTTTCTTTACTGTTTTCAATCCTTTTTCTAATTTTTTTGTATTTTCTGAGAGATTTTAAGCTGATGTTAAATCATCTGGTACTGTTGATATTGATGTTTTTTTCATAATGTGCCATCGATATCCTTCTTGAAGAAGATGCTTTGCCAAGATACGTGCACTCAAAAACAACTTTTGAGATTCTTGATTTGCTTTGCTGATACCGAAGTTAACTTCATCTTTGTGCACATATCATGATAGAGTGTCTTCTGAATCCTTATGATGAAGGGTCATTGCCAACACATGGTCAATGTGAGAATTGGATATTATGCATGGAGGCAAGGATGGCGGAGTGTGTTTAGGAATAAAAGATGGATTGGTTGATAGTTTGGAACCTTTGACTCTCCAAACTTGGGAAGATGAGCAATGATGGGTGGATACGGAAGTGTGCATGGAATTAGGACCAACTGCTTGATACACTTTGTATGTCGCTTGAGAAGCTTGCTTTTTCCTTTGTGGACATTTTTGATGGATACTTTTCCCTTTTTGATTTTTCTCCATAGCTTCTTTGACTAATGGAGTTTGATAGGGATAATCTTTCTTTGTATTCTTTGATATCCAAGTGTATTTGATTTGTTTGATATGCTTCTTAGCTTCCTTTTCTTTGATAACATTCTTCATGATTCAATTCAAGTCTTTCTTTTGACGTTGGTCTCAATTTGTGGATGGGGTGATGGGTGGATGGAGATTCGTGATGTGGCAGGTTGTAGTATTGACATTGGTTTCATCATAAGCATCCTTCATGCTTCCTATGTTGAAATTTGCTTGAGACGAAGTTGCCCCCCATTTTATAGAGGTATTACCAATTTTTTTATATCCCTTGATTGTTGAATAACCAAGGCCTTGACGGTTAGGATTGCCAACAATCTGCACTAGTTCTAGGATACCTTGTTCATGCAAACCTAATCCTCTGCCTTGATAATTCATTTGTTGAAACATTTTATTTGCAACAGGATATGATTTACCTTGGAAACAAGGTGTTAATCCTTCTTTACTCTGTGGTGGATCTTCAAAAGTGATAGCTTCTTTATTGATGAGGTAGCTTTCCCTAAGAAAGGTAAGTGATCCAAATTTATAAGTGATAGAATCCACCATATGTGGGATGAGTTCTTGATTGATATCTTTAGCTTGATCTATTAGTGTAATTAAATAATTATTGCACTAGCATAAGTTAACTTAGGTTTTAATTAATCATATTAGTCCTAAGTTGCATTTAATCATTTAATAAAGTTGTTGAGATAAGATTCCCTTCTAGAAGATGAGTTGTCTTTTCTAGAACTTATCTCCATCTTGTTATTATTCCCTAGGTAGTTGGTTAGGGTTTCTTGTTGTCACATGAAGTGTGATTTGAACACTTGGCAACATCCTTTTCATTCTAGGTTTTGCACTTGCCTATATAATTAGGCATATGTACTCTTTGTAATTATTCATCTATCAATCAATCAATACTTTATTTGTGGTTGAATATTTCTTCAAACCCTTGTTTGTTTTCTCCATCCATTCTCTTCCTTGTGACAGGTATCCATTTGCATGCAGGTGATCTTGGAGTCTGAAGTTGGTTTTGACAACTTCTACATAGTATTAGAGCTTTCATGCTACATGTCTATTCTTGTTTGAAGAATTTGGAGCTATTTGGAGCTACAAGGGTTTGTTGCATGCAGTTTTTTATTGGAGCCATCATATTTTTTGCTTCAAAAATCTAGTTTTCACTCGTTTGTAGGAAAAACGATTTCTGGGTTTTGTAGCCAGCATTGAAATCTGAACTGGGTATTTTTTAGATTTTGTATATCTTGCACAGATCTGGAGAAAATCACTGTTGAAAAAGCAGCGCGCATCATTTTTCTCCTAGCTAAAGGTTAAAAAAAATCAATTTTTCATCTTCTGCTTGTTGGATCAAGAAATGATTTTTGGGTTTTATTTCTAGCATCAAAATATTTCTGGATTTTATTTTTGTCTACAAACAGTGAGTAGATTTTCCAGAAATCAAATTAGAAATAACTGTTTTTTCTAGAAAAGTCGTTTCCTACAGGCTAAAATCAATTTTTTTGAAAAAATCATAACTTTTGGCCATGATGTCCATTTCTGGCAAACAAGATATTGACAGAAAGCTTGTTTCGAGCACTTCATAGTGGTGTAGGCCATTTTTCCAGATTTGGTCATCTACACAAATTTGAGGTTATTTTTCATCATGGAAACAGATGTGAATATTGGTTTGTGCATGCACTCCTTTTAATTTCCTGTTTATGCATATTTAGGCATTCTCTCATTTTGCAATCATTAGGTATTGTAATAAATGAACTGATATAAAGTTCCATCAGGGGGGTTTCTTGCATAATAATTTGTTTAGAGTGTGCATGCACTTTGAGCTTCATTGTGTTTTGATGACAATTCGCATGGGTTGTAATCTGATTTCTTAGTTTCTTTTGGCCATATGTTGTCTTAGTTTGACACATATCAGATTCACATCAGATCCATCGCAGTTTGAGGGCCACTAAATTTGTGGTTAATGTTCCTGAGTCTTTATGGTACTTGTTCTCATGGAAAAGTTTTAGTCTCAGTTTGACATCGGCATTGAGATTCATGGCTTCCAGATTTTGTCATCATCTTTTCATCTACTGTTGCTTTATGGATTCCAGGGTTGTTCTAGTTTGGTGTTTTCGAGTGTTCCATGGCATCGGGTCTGCTGTTGCATTATTATAATTCTGATATATTTTTTTGTAGACAGAAGTATCTTTCCTCGCTTGTTGGATTGCGGTTCTAGTGTTACTCCACAATGTTCTTCCAGTGCTTCTTTGCAGCAGTCATCTCATTGTAGAGGGGGTTTGTCCCACTAGGTTTTCCTTCTCTACCTCATTATTGCATTTGTACATGGGTACCTGATTAGGCCTTGTTGCCGGGACCCATTCATGCTTTCTTGCATTCATCTTAGTTTTAGGTGCATGCTTATCTAGTCTCCCTGAGTTGCACTTATGGGGGGTGTTAGTGTAATTAATTAATTATTACACTAACATAAGTTAACTTAGGTTTTAATTAATCATATTAGTCCTAAGTTGCATTTAATCATTTAATAAAGTTGTTGAGATAAGATTCTCTTCTAGAAGATGAGTTGTCTTTTCTAGAACTTATCTCCATCTTGTTATCATTCCCTAGGTAGTTGGTTAGGGTTTCTTGTTGTCACATGAAGTGTGATTTGAACACTTGGCAATATCCTTTTCATTCTAGGTTTTGCACTTGCCTATATAATCAGGCATATGTACTCTTTGTAATTATCCATCTATCAATCAATCAATACTTTCTTTGTGGTTGAATATTTCTTCAAACCCTTGTTTGTTTTCTCCATCCATTCTCTTCCTTGTGATAGGTATCCATTTGCATGCAGGTGATCTTGGAGTCTGAAGTTGGTTTTGACAACTTCTACATGATCTTGCGAGATATTAGATTGTAATTCTCTTCAAGAAGTGTTGATGCTTCACTCTCCTTGTAAAATTATTCCTCATGATTCATTCTTGATATGCTTTCACATGATGTTTCTAATTCACAACTTTTGTAGAAGCCTTCTTCATGATTTTTTTCTGATGTCTCTGGATTTCTCTATATCTTGATCATGTGTACAAATGTTAGGAGTAGGAGACTCTTTTTCCTCAGTAAGAGTATGAGACTCTTATTTTGAATGACGATCATCTACATGTCCATCCAAAGAAAGCATCTCATGGGTATATAGGGGGGTATGTGCTATATGGATATGATCATCTCATATAGATATGATAGTTTCCATTAGATCATTATAGTATCTTGGAGATAATAATTCTTGATCTTGACTAATTCTGGAATTACTTTCGACATGCTTTTGATCAAGTTCTTGACATCGGTCAATTTCAAAGAATGGATTATCTACAAGGGATTCTTGGACATTATTATTAGGAATGGGAAGTGGATCAATATTTTGTTGTATTTAGAGGATTGCTTCACTATCTGTAACTTTGAGGTCAAAGGATGCCAATATGTCTTGGGAAGGACCATTGCTAGACCTTGATGGAAGATGTTGATCATGCTTTGGAATGAATTTTTGAGACATGTCCTCTAGCTCATAAGGTGATGTAAAGAAATTTTCAATATGATCATTGGTCGATGGATCATGGATTATGTCAATAGGATCAAATAATGTCAACACATCTTGAAATAGATCACTAAACAATGGCTCTTGATGAATGTTGATTTGATCACTAGATGGGGTAGACATATCTTCGCCATGCTCATTGATGGATTGATTTTTATCATTGTCTTCAATCATTAGGGTGGGGATATTTTCAATGTCTTCAACCATAAGAACAAGTGATGTAGAAATTTCTTGAATTGGATCATTTTTGGGCACCATTGGTGAGTTTTGATCATGATTGGAAAGTGGTTTTTGGTGTGTGTTGATTTGATTGTTGGTTGAGGTGGAAACATCTTCAAGGTGTTCATTTATAGATTGATCTTGATTTTTGATTTCAACAATTATGGTGGGAACCTGTTGCAAACTTTCTTGAGCGAGTAATGCCTATGTTTCTTGTTGAGCCAACAATGCTTGTTGTTGCTTGTGTTTTTGTTGTGCCAACAATGATTTTTGTTGGGCTTGTTGTTGAGCTACTTGTTGATGTACTTGTTGATGGATTGCTTGCAATAGTGCCTGGAATTTTTGCTTGCACCTGTAGAACCTGGTGTTGGGCTTGAGCTTGAGCCTATGGTTGTTGGGCTACTTATGCAACTTGTTGGGCTTGTGCAACTTGTTGAGCGGCTTGCAACATGATGGAAAATGAATTTTTCATTTTGTGTTTTTGCGGTGGTGGTGGTGGATTGGGAATGGTGTTGATCATTGGGTTTTCTTTAATGGTTGTCATATATTATTGCAATATCCATGGCGCAAGTGGAGGATTTGTTATGATGCTTTGGTTTATGATTGGAGTGTTGCTCATATTCGATTGATTGACGGTTGGTAAAGGGGGAAGGCTCATGCCTTGATTGTTTGGTTGATATATTTGTAAGTTTTCAATTTGATTTAAATCTACCAAAGGAAAAGGTGTTAGAAAATTGAGATTGGGAAAACTCACATTTGTTGTACCATTGATGTTTGGAGAAGATAATGATCCCATGTATGGATTGTACAAATGCAAATTTTGAAAATCAATTGGGATTGTAAGGCTTGGATAGTTTGGTTGAATTGGATTACTCATGATGTATGAATAAAGTTGATATTTTGTGTTCCTCTTGTGTTTTGACCTTGTTGACCTTCGAGGATTTAGAACCAATGATGAGATGAAGGATGAAAGGGGTGAATGGTATGGGTGTTTTGAAATTTTAGGAGCTTTGGATCAATGCCAAAATTTAGGAGCTGGTTTGATTTGATTTTGATTGCAGATAGTTTGACTAAGTGTGTTAAGCCAAACAAGATGACGATGCACTTGTAATTCCTAGGAAGTTGTGTTATCCTGGGAAAAACTTGTACAAGAGAGTGAATTGGCTAAATGTGTTAAACCAATCAAAGTGATTATGAACTAGTAGACCTTAGGAAGTTGCATTATCCTAAAGGTAAATTTGTTCAATAGGATAATTTGGCTAGGAGTGTTAAGCCAAACAAGGTGATGTTGATTTTCCAAAAGTCTAGCATAAATGATGTTTGAGATGGGTGAAGTGTTTGACTTGATCCTAGATGACCATATGAGGACTTACTTACAACACCAAGGTAATGAAGAAAATGATTTTCCCTAGGAGTAATTCAGACCAAAAGACCATTGTTTGTATGAAAACTTTAAGACTCGAAAGAGAACACACACATGTGTGGTTCAATTTTTTGTTTATCTTGCTTAGATTTGGTTCTTTTTACCACAAAATATTTTCTTGATTATGCTTTCCAAAATGAATGTCCAATGTCCTAATTTTCTTTTATCCCACAAAGTGCATTATGTGGAAATCAAGGAAATCAAGGCAAAGGTTTCCTAGGTTGACTTTGGTGAGAAAAAAAAATGATTAATCCCGAGCACTTAGAAACCTCTAAAGATTGAATCCCTAGGGTAAGCAATAGCACTTGAATTTTTCAAAGGTATTTTGTCTTTGCCAAAGGGTTTGAAATTTGAAGCTCTTTGTAAATGTTTGTTTCTAATTCATTTTGAGGTCCAAGAAATTTGTTTTGATTCCAAGCACATGTACAACCCTAGGCTAGAAAAGACAATATTTGTCAGGTTCCCAGTTGGATAAAATCAGCTGTGCATATTCTATGTGGATGACCAGATGCTTAACCACACAGGCTCCCCCTTATAGTGCACACACTTCTCGGGTCAGCCAAGAATCAGTACCCATGAATCTCCCATTGCATAATTTTAATCTCTATGATAAAACCACATATATATGTGGGGCGGCTTTAGAGGACATGACCTCTTGCACCAACAACTATAAGGTACTTTTGGCTACTATACAAAAGTTTGTAGTAAGGGCATCCAGTTTAGGGGGTCCAATGATAAAATCCTTGTGAGAGATCTCCCAACCCTTAGAAAAAGGGCTTTACGTATCATAAAGATATTGGGGGAGGCTTATCATGCATCACTTCCCATTGTCCATGGCTTTCACCATGAACACAAATTTATATAGCAGTTTGGAAGAGCTTGTTTTTAGCCCATTACCGCTTGAGTTGTTCCCTTGGGGTGAGTAATTTTTCCCACCAAGGAAGACCCTCTAAAGGTACACAATAGCGAGTAAGTGCATTCGCAGTTCGATCATCTTTATTTGCGTGAATAAAGAGAGAACACTCACAATGCCTTTTTCTCACACTAGACAAGTTTTGATTGATTTTAAGTTCCCAAATCAAAATGTGAAGGCAATATTTTTGAAAAAATAATATCACAAAATACTTTTGATTCTCAAGATCACCATGAGGCGCGAGAGAAGCACATATGCCCTTTAAGTGATATTAATTTGTGAAAAATATTGCAAAACATGAAAGTACTTACTCATTTTAGACCTCAAAAGCAGTGATTTTGATTCATTTTAAAGCACCAAAATGAGATGTGAAGTTTTGCCTTGTCCAATTTTAAATTTGAAAACCAACTCTAGTAAGTTTGTCCTAGAGTTATTTTTAGGTGTTTTTGTAGCAAAATGAAAATGTTCTTTTTAGGGCCCCAAAAATATGTGAGTTGATTTAAAACAGAAAACTAAAACGTAGAACAGAAGCCCTAAGCATTTAAAAATGGAAGCCCTAAGTATTTAAAAATGCTTCATGAATTTCAAGTTTCAATTCTCGATTTTCGCTTTGATTCCACTCTCGCTTCAAAGATTGTTTTTGATGTTTCAATGTTGTACATTCCTTATGCAAACAAAGTCACTCCTTCTATTCCTATCAGACAAAAAGACAATCATGTGAGGATAAAAATATTAAATTCGTTTCAAGCATTAGCATTAGACAATAGAATAGTTTTAAATGAAAATACTAATGCTTTGGAATGATTATAATAAATGAAGCATTAATAAAAATCCTCCTTTCCACAATCTTTTCACAGTATCAAAATCTTTAGCAAAAATATCTGGTCATATAACAAAGATCAACATAATCCTCATTAGCAATACAAAAATCAAATAGTTTTAAAGCAAACAAAATTAGATTTACAATGATTTAATGCAGACAAGTAAGATTACAATCAAGCAAGGTTTGATTTTGGAGACAAGTAATATCTCGATTTTCATTCACTTAGCCCACAAGAATAAATGAGTGATGCCAACTAAGAAGATGCCTATCACCTATGAATGCATTTGAATATTTTCTCAGAAGTTTCCCTGTCACTGTTGCTGCCCTTGAAGAATACCATTGAATTGAAATAAAGTGACATGATGTCATTGCAACTTACTTTAGAAAATGTCTGACATCACCATTCAATATGTGCACTTGGGTAGATGTGCCATGGTAAAACTAGCAACTTGCGAAAGGAATTTGTGAGACCACTGATGGGTGTTAGAATATTATATATTGTCACTCGCATATTCTGCATCAGGACTACTTTCATCAACAACTTTGGAGGGTACATAAAAATTTTCCTTCTATCAGATGCTGGTATTGTCTTTTTCCTGGAGACAGCCACACAAATTATTAGTTATTTGATTTCACCAGTCACATAAATCATATTGCCTAATGGGGGGGGGTGGATGGTAACCAATAGTCTTAAGAGAGCATGTAGTGGAGACAATGGGCAAAGATTCAAAAATTTAAGTGATTAGGAGTAGTGAAGTATAAGAAATTAGAAAAAACCACATTGCAACAATAAATGCAAAATCTTAAAAGCACACTACTCAGGCATAATGAATGCAGATTATGTAGCACTCCTTCTATTATGTCGTGCCTGCTTTAATATCTTGTAGCTTGCATCCAAATCTTGCGCGAGAATCTGAACACTGAGACCATGTGGGAGTTCAAGGCACACCAATTGAAATAAAATACACTACTATGAATGCTTCTACGCATAGTGTAACGTCGTTGATTTATTTTTCATATCTACTCGATAGTTGATGGACCATAGAGCTTAGATTTTGTAGATCATGAAATAAATAAGCGGTCAAATCTGTGTATGCAAATAGGAATAAAGCTACACAATGCAGTAGACTGCACGCACCCTGTCAATAGACCATTAACATCACACCGTCGATAAGAACCTACACAATATGCCCCTTATCAGATACAAAATCTTTCGAAACAAAATTCAAATGAAGTTCACTAAAAATAATCCCGCCCTCAAGAGAAAGTCTAATCTACTGAATGGTAATGTATTATTACTTTACCCGCCATGACACTAGGCTGCTATTAATAGAGCCTTGTTCTAAAAATTAAAACTTCCATGTATGATATGATAAGATCGTACACAAGTAACATGAAGAGATATAATCAAACAAAAGTAACCAAAAAAAAAAAAATCATTAAATCTCAAAAATTATGTACGATTGGATGATTAAGTCTAGTCAAGAATGGGTTTCCATTGATATTCCCATGGCCTAACAGATTAAGAATGCATCTTGGGCATTCACGTTTTCATGTGAGACTGCCGCTTCCCTTGGGTTGTAGCTATCCCAAACCTGCCATGGCACTATACAGAGGCATCACCTAGCATGAAAGGAACAACAAATGTGTTATTGAAGGATTAGCGTGGCTATTTAAAGATTGTAATTGTATAAGGTATCAAGTATGAAGTCAAATGCATCTGATACAAGTCACCATTGAGATATCACTATGAACGCCTACTAAAAGTAAAGAGTACTAAGTCAGATCTGACAATAGTCAAAAATAAAATCATGTCAGTGTAATTAAGAAGGCCCTGACAAAGTAAAGTTCACAACAACATCATAACCACAACATTGTGCAACAGTAAAGAGAATTTAAATGTGAAAAAAATAGTTTAGGAACACATTTAATAGAAACTATGACAAGTCACTGGAGCTTGTGGAATATTGTAGCATAGTCTGTGCAGGGAATGCTGATGATCAAGATCAACATCAAATTACTATTTCATTTGTTGGTGTAGTTTCTTGGATTAGTAAGAAATGACCAACAATTTGAATTTCAAGTGTAAAAGTAGATTACATACATCTTTTAAAGCAACAAAAGATTATTTTGATTAAAGAAACTATATGAGCTTAAACACAGTCAATGATGCAGAAGTGTAATAGTTCAGAGTGGCATTGCTATGATAGAATATAGGACAGAGCAGATTCAAGGAGTACATTTATTTTTTAGTTTTTCAGAAGTTAAAAAAAAATGAAAAACAATGGGAATATTATGCTACAGAGGTAATAGCTACAAATGTACTGACAAAGGCACCACTAAAAGAAAACTTTGGGCTTTGTAGGAGAGGATGTTTTAGGTATTTTGTTGACCACATAAGAAGGCTTGCCTAAGCCTTCTTATGTTTTGGTTCAAGATGTTTAGAATATTTGAACTACATTCTGAATAAGGTTTTGCTTGTCAAGTGTCAACAAGAGTATTCTTTGACGAGTCAAAGTCCATCACACTAGGTGCCACGCCATCCTGGTTCTTAATACCTTAATGCATCGCACCTATGTGTGTTATCAAACATAAGGAAAGTTATGCTCTTTATCTCTCCCATCCTTGGATAAGAAATACACCATGATCGTTCATCATCATTTCTAATAAAGTTGTCTTGTTGGACTTCTGCATTTTTCTTTGATTCAAGGGTTGATCCCTCTCATTCTTCTATCATCTTTTATGCTAACAATGCATCCACACTTTCATCTTGCATAAACACATCATATCATCATAGGACAACATCGTCCATCACATTCATCTCATTTTCATAATCATTTAATATGTTTAAAATAATATAGATTTTTTATTCTAAGCATCTTCCAAACATCTCATTTACATCATCATTATCATATAGTCATAACCATCCATACATCCATTTTGAACCTCTTTCTCGTGAGATTGAACTCAATCTTTTCGCTCGATCTCTCGAGGGGGCATGTACTAATTTACTTCTTTTCGTTAAATCTAAAAAAAAAAAAAAATCGATGTCAGCAGCATCATTCTTTGAACCAATGCAACAAGTACATTGCTTCAAAGAGGGAAAAAATTTACTCATGCATCTGATCATGTTTCATTGAACCTTATTTCATCTATTAATTAAATAAACCAATTTAATTAATTCACTAATTTTTCTTCCTAATTAATTAATTAACTTCCTCAAGTCCCTTCATTTAGTTAAATCATACATATTTAATTAAATCCATTTTCCTCTCATTTGATTTAAAATAAATCCAAAAATGCAAATCAATTGTCATAATCATCTAATCACTAGCTCAATTATTCAAATCCCTAATTAATGTTAAGACTAACCCAAGTCCCATCTACTTGCACAATAAATCATTTAAATTGATTTATTAAAACCCCTATTTTCCTCACAAGGCATATTCCCAAGGAATATGCCCTCATTAACTCTCTTGTTTGACTTTTTTGACCAAACACAATTCCCCCCAAATCCCACAACCATATTCATTTAATGTCATTTTCAAATTTGAAATGGGCACATTGGCCAATACTTGCACAATCATGAGCCAATCACATTGTGACAAGTGTCTCTCTCCTCTTTGATGGGATTTAGTCCCACATTTCTCAATCTTGGCCTCTCCTCTCTCAATCTCTCTTATAAATTCAATATTATTTCAACACAATTTATCATCTACATTTTTAAAGAATCCTCATTATAGGCAACTTGAGTTCATTTAGCATCTCATTGTCTATCATTTCATTAGCTTGGCAAGGATTGGGAAAGGGCTATCTTCTACACAAAGGATAGCACCACTTCATTATAGAATAGATATACTTCATGTCTTCTTTGCATGCTTGGATTAGTTTTTTCATTTATTTTGAAGAATGTTGTAGTATTCTATGAGGATATTGGATTTTTTCTAACCATAAATTTGTAGAGTTTGGATTTGTAGTAACCATGAGGATATTCGATTTGTCCTAAAATTTTGCAAATTTTTATGTCCTCCTTCTAGCACCATTTTTTAGACACTGAAATATGCAAATGCTTAAATATTTAACATAGATTAACATTGTTAGCAAATCACAACATCCCTATGAGATATTGAATCATACTAAATAATGCAAATAAAACACTAAAATAACAAAGAGAATCATTGCAATTATGTTCAAACCTATCCCATAGTGGGAGTGGTGCCTCTTGAAATGTGGAATGAAAGTCATTTCCCACCCCCTGATAAGAAAGATTGCCAAAATGAAAGATGGTGAAGAGCAAAATTAGTTATCAAATGAAGAGAATAACTTTGCATGAGAGTGTTGTTGTTCTCAAATTTTGTTGCATTGTGTTGTTGAAAAGCTTTGGTTTTATAGATTCAAGGTTGGAAGAGTGAGATATTTTGATGAATGTGGGATCATTCACAAGCCAATGACAAGATGACACTTATCATGATATGAGAGGATGAGGAATGTGCAAGTTTTGGCCAATGTGCCAATTTCAAATTTGAATTTTGTTGAAATGACATGTTTAGGGGGGATGAAAGGTGAATTAAATTCCAAGTTTGACTTGTGCAAGAGACATGTAAGAGCATGTGTAAGAGCATTTAATGCTTTGTTGGATGGACAAGAATTTGAGAGGGAGATACAAAATTGGAGAATATACCATCTTGATTCCTTTTTGAAAGTAATTAGAAGAATTAATAAATCAAATAAATGATTTATTGGTGCAAGTGGGTGGGTTAGTTAAGAATTTAGATTTGACTCTAGTTGAGTCAAAAGCTAGAGAATGAGTGATTATGATTAGAGGTTAATTAATCCAAATTAATTAACTTGGAGGATTTTAGGAGTTGTGATATTTGATTTAAATGATTTTGATTTATTGAATCAAATGAGAACTTAAGGAATTAATTAAATAATTTGATTTATTTAATTAAATACGATGAAGCTTAGGGAATTAATCAATAATTTTTTTTAATTGATTAATAGAAGAATTGAATGTTAGTTAGAGTGGGAGGCATGATGTTAGTTTTGTATATCTACAACTTGTCCTAGGTGTGGCTAAATTCAACTCATCTTCAATTTGAAATCTCAACCCACACATATACCTTGCTATATTTTAATTTTCATCTTCCACATGACCAACCCTAATACTCAACTTGTTAAATTCTTCAGTGTAGGTCATGACATCCTTTTCCTTCTGCTTTAAGCTTTGCAACTTCTTTAAAGTTTGTATTGCATGATCACTTGGTGAAAATTGAATCTTAATCTTTGACACCATCCTATCCCATGAGCTTATTTTTTCTTTCCCCTTCTTCACTCTTTCCTCTTGTACATAATTCCACCATGTTAGAGTAGGAGCTTTGAGCTTAGTCTTAGAAAACTTTACCTTTTAATCATCTGCAACCTTGTACTCAAACTAGTTGTCCAATGCATCTATCCAATCCAATACCTCTTCAACATCCAAATTTCCATTATACATTTTAAAATGTATTTTCAGATTAGAAGCATCTCCCTTGACAATTTTCATCATCTTTATCATACTTCTATATTTAGGGTCCAATTCCTCTTCATCATCTTGGACTCTTCCTCGAGGGTTTTCACTTTCCCTGTCTTCCTCTCGGTCACTTTTCTCTTCAATGACCTTTCAACTTATTTTGTTTGTCTCTAATGCTGAAAATATGGCTAATATTACTTCTTGTGACTCATTTCACAACTTTATTTCTCTATCAAGAACTCCACTACCTTTAGGAGGCATCTCGTCCTTCAACTTTCAACTTTTCACTTCTTCAAATTACAACCTTTCTCCTTCAAAAGATCAAAATGTATGCTTTGATACCAATTGATGTAGAGAAGGAAGGGTTTTTCTAAAAAATCACAATTCAAGCTATCTCAAACAATTCTTCAACCCTTAAAACTCTAACTTGATATTATTTTCTCAATCCCTTCATATCCCTCTTGTAGCATGGCAAACAGTGAATTTTATTCATAATTTTCAAAAGAAATCCCAGACCCACAAAAGAATTGACATTTCAGATACCCATTAAGCTCTACTTTAACATATCCATAAAGAAGATAGGGTTGATTCATAACAATACCCTCTTAAAATTGTTGCTACATTGTATAGTGGCTCAATTAGCCCTATTTTATAAAGCATCACCCAACCAAACACTCTTCCAACCCAAAATATCCATTGAAAGACCTCAACTACGTTAAAAATTCTCTGAATCAACAAATTTCTTTAAGATAAATTCCCACAAAGTCATCAAACTACAAAACCCTTAATTGGGCTTGTTTATGCGTGTTCAAGGAGGGTTTATTGAATCTCCAAATTGCAAGCCTCATTTCACCTTACCAATACCTCAAAAACTTCACATTAATCCTACACAATCTTATTTCATCAACTAGAAAAGGTTCCAACCATTCTTTCTACAAAACCCTACCTCAATTTCTCTTTTTCCACCAAAAAGATGACAATTTGCAACTAGGCCATCATTCCAAATTCAACAAACTGCCTTCCCTACCCTTGCAAAACACAAGAACACAAAACCTACATCTAAAGGAGGCATTCCACCAAGTTAGAACAAGTTTCACCAGGTGGAATGGCTTAGGATTCCATTTTACACTATCAAACCCTCAAATTATGAGTTTTCTCGCAGTCAACAAAAAAAGTGCAATAAAAACCTTCAAACTTAATGAAATTATATGAAATAAAAACCAAGATGAATTTAAATCAATCATCCATAAATCCAAGTGCATACATGATATCCTACAGGTCGTACAAGGCCGTACTATACATTGCAACAACAAATTTCTTTATGAAAACGTAGGAAAACAATGATTTCAATATTCAAAATTCAAATTTACAATGGCCAACCTTATTCCCAAAGTTCACAAAGAATTTTTAAAGCATTAAAAATAATGACCCATCGGTTTCAAGTATTTTTCCAATGAAAGAAACCAACTTGACCCTTCAACTTCCCATTTTGCACTTTTTTTGCATTTTTGCAATTTTGCACTATGACAACTTTTGAAAGTATTGAATTTTTTTATAAAATAAACCCTATATGACTCTAGTTACATTTCAATGGTCTATTATGACCTTATTACAAAATAGACATGGTGCCCTTGCACCAATCTTACAACTACAAAACTGAATATAATGTATGGGGTTAGTTTAATCTCAAGATTCATGGATTCACTAGAAGACACACATTGGTAAGTTGGGAAGAGGATATCGAGATATGTGGTTGGAAAATTATGATATGGTATCTTCTATTCCACAACTATCGAGTTTGGTTTGATTGGTTATACTGAAAGTGATTTTGCAAGTAGCATTGATGATAGGAAGAGTACTTCTAGATATGTTTTTCATTGTGGGATAGGTGTAGTCTCATGGGAATCAAAGAAGCAACCCATAGTGACACTTTCACTAACTAAAGTGAAATATGTAGCAACCACATTAGCAACATGTCGAGTAGTTTGGATGAGGATTTTATTTATAGATATATTACAAGCACAAAAGGATCCAACACCAATATTTTGTGTCAACAAATCAACAATTTCATTGTCAAAGAATCATTTTTTTTCACAATAGGATCAAGCACATTGATACAAGATACCATTTTATTAGAGATTTGGTGAATAATTATGAGATTCAACTAGAATTTTATAGATCTAAAGAACAATTAGCAAATATATTTACTAAGACATTAAAGCAAAAGAGATCTTTGAGCATTTAAGACAAAGTTTGGGCATTTTAAATAGTGATGCATATTAATGTTAAAAATTAATGGAAAATGTTAGAATATGTTGTAATTTCTCCTAGTTTTCATGCGAAGGAGAAAATTAGGGAAAGAAACTACTATTTAGTTTTGCATAGATTAAGATAGACTTCTATATTTGCATGTTAATGTCCACTTTTAGAATCATCATTGCATGATTTTTGTTAAGTCGTTTCTATTTTTAGTAGCTTCTCAATATGCTTAAGATCTCTATAAAAGAGGATTTTGTAACCTATTTTAAACACAAGAAGATGAAACCCAATTTTTTTATTATATTGTTGTAGCAATTTGTTGTTCGTGTATCTCTATTTTTACCTTCAGATGGTTCATTTTTTAAAAAACACAATAGTTAAAATAGAAGACTAAGGGTTAATCCAAGCACCTTCATGATTCTTTTTTCTCTAAATTAGCAATTCAAGGAGATGACTAACAAATAAAGATATGTCAATTTCTATTTTATTGAAGAAAAAACATTATTTTCTTTGGGTTTGGGTTTTGTTCCACCCAAATTGTATTATTTTAATTGGTCTCTACTTATTTCCTTTTGTTTCTCCAACTTAACCTAGCATATTGTCATATCACTCGCTCATATTGTCTATGGTTACTATATAATTTTATTTTTTAAATAATATAATTATTTTTTATTTAAAAAAGAGAGAAGAGTAAAGTTTTCTTATATCAATAATGTATTTTAAAGGAGAGGTTATGTGCATTACAAAATATATAAAATTGGTGAGTTCTTTCAAATTTGACATATCAAATTTGAACAAAATGTCTAGCAAAAAATTGAATGGAGAAAATTTATACATTATAAGTAATTATATTTGAACATTTTATAGTTTAAAACTTTTATAAATATTTTTCTGATTTTAAAATAACAAATTTAATTTTAAATTCTAAATTGTTTATATTAAAAATAATTGGTCATAAGTATCCTATGACCATTCAAATACTACAAAAGCTATGGTTTTTACAACAAAAACTCTCCATCACACTACACACTACTACTGATGAAGATGATGGTTTCTTAGGGTAAGGTTCCATGGAGGAGGGCTTCCTGAAAAATTTCAATGGGTCTGCTGAGATTTTTTATGAATATTTTAAAGTTGGTCTTCCCATGAATTTAATAGTGCAATTTAGCTTAAAAGTTTAAGCTCCAAAATTCAAGAAAGCTTGTGGTCCCATGAAGCTGGAATGGAATGCTATGAATAAAAAATTAATAAATAAACATCATTTCCTTCCATTTTTTCATGGCCGGAATCTAAAAAATCCAGATGATTGTCAAGAGGTAGAAAAAATTTCCTAAGTTGGTGGGGTATTTTCTAGTCCCACCCTAATTTCACCAGCTGAAATCTCCAGTCATAAAAAGTAGGGGCTGCTATTTTTTAAGAAAGGATTCAAATTAAACCTGTAGTATAATATATTTTGCTTCATGGGACCTCCTACTCCATAAAAATAGATCGCGAAGCCCCTCATAAGACCTTTACCCTTATAGGGTTTTATTTTATTAAAAAAAATGATGAAACAATTATAACATGCAGGTGACATGGGTGGAGCCAGTAGAAGCATAGTATTGTTCAGTTTCTTAAATATATCAGCAGTTGCAAAAATAATAAATGGTGAATTTTACTTGACGGTGAATTTTCCTTGAGTGAATTTTCCGCCACACTGAATTACTGATGGTGAATTTTCAGTCAGTGAATTGCTGATGATGAATTTTCCTAGAACCGTATCCACCAGTATTTCATGGATCACTCTCTCTGATTGTGTAGCAGCACAAGTGAAAACAGCGTTGGGATCAGCATAAAGAAATAATATCATATTAAATGTCATGCTTGGCTAACAGATTAATAAATATAAAAAATATGGATTTACAGTAGATACATAATTTCGGATTATGGAAAGCTTGTAAAGCATATAACATCATTTATAGGACCTGTCGGCGACAGTAGGCATGGATTCAAGCCATCTGTATTTCGGCGGCTATTTACCACTATTACAGATTGGTGAAATCATAAGCTCTTCTTCTTAAAAACAACAGGTTATGCCTTACAATCCAAACAGATCCTGTTCATCTTGCACAACAATTGTGTCATCCATATCATGGGTGACACCCAATGTAGTTCACCTCCATTAGAAAATGTAATCGCGAGAGACATTAGATTAAACTGTGCATTAAGGAGCTCTGCTTGTGTGGTTATCAGTTATGATTGCAGGTGTAATACTTTCTTCTGCAGTCGACAAACTGCAACAGTGCAACAGTAGATTGGATCTTGCACTCTCGCACTTGCTTCGTATACCATGCTGCTTACAGCATCTGCTCTCTTCTCAACTGGAATATCGTGCAACTACAAAGCAACATAGAAAATGCCAATGGTCTCAGCTTAGGTTCATAGGTCATATATTTATACTTAAATTAAATTCGTTCTTACAATGTATCCTTTTACATTTGTTAAAACTAAGAAAAGCAATAATATTAATGACGACCTTTAAACAAAATCTCTAAACACCATTTGTTCAATACCTTAAGGAATTTGACTTTGTTGCTTGTCCCATATAATTTGTCTATTATGTCAAACTTGTGAGGATCGTTTGGTGGGAAGTAAGGAGCAATCACGCACTTATATCCACATTTTCTTCGTTGAATCTTACAAGCAGCACAAGGATAAACAATTTGAGTCATCTCTAGCGCTTTCTGTTCCATCTGAATTAAGCAGCAGATCAAAAGTTTCAATAGTAAAGCTTAGAGATCAGAATCCTATAAATAAATTACTACCTAAAATTGTAATTATGAAGGCTTCTTGAATGTAGGGTATGAGATAGATTTCTTGGAGACGCTGGGCACAGACACGTAGATTCTATAGCTGATGGTGTTAAGCGGCTACCATCATTATGCCGCTCATCGGTAAATGGGTGTAAATTGAACAATTTCCTCGTCGCCATGTGACGTCGAAAGATGAGGTATCGGAGTCATGCATTTGATTAGATGCGTTACAGATGGCAAGATTAAGAAAATAAAAGATGGGAAATGGATTCTGCAATTTGTCGGCGTGAAAGGTGACAATGAAGACATCCGACATGTAGACACATCGAATTCAAGTCAATAATCATATGATAATTTTATCTCAAACTTCTAAATATTTGTTCGCTCTTCATTTCTAGGGCTTCGTTCTCTCTCTCTCTATATAATCCTTTGAGGATTCATCTATCAAATGTTTCAGATTGCATGGGACCAAAACATGTTCCATTGCTCGGGCTTTTTCCCGACAGTTTCCCTTTTCTAGTTTGGTGAAACCAAGAAATTCAAAATACAACGGAGGAAGAGTTCAAGCTGAATGGCGGGCAGCTGTAGACTGTCCAATAATGATGACCGCCCACAAGTTGAAATATATAAAATATCTTTCTAAATGGAAATAGAGTCAAACGTCACCAAATTTCTTGCAGGGTGATCACCACGAATCCTTACATAGGTATCCAGCAAGCTCAATTATTAATGTGTCGGTAAAATATATGAATATAAGATACAATGTCTTTGCTTTTAGGCAACAAGTCTTAATACTGTTACCTTTCCACCATGCAAACTTGCCCTCTTTTTAAGGCTCCGAAGGTTTCGCATTATAACTCCTATGCCTTAACTACATTCAAAACTTCGTATCACTTCTGAAAGAATCCATTTACATTCCCTTTTACAAGTTTATATAGTACTGCTTTACATGCTTTACATTCTCCTGTAATTTGGGCGTGGTGAAAGGTGTTGGAGATTAGCCCCGACTGTTGGGTTCCCCGCCATACCGTTGCTTTCCTTCCCTTCGTCCGCGGTATTGCGGTCTTATCGCCAAACCGCGGCCCATCATCTAGCTTCCCGTGGCTGCACGATTACCGTGACCTCGTGGTCTATCAGCTCCTATCCCGCGGTTGCACGGTATCTCCCGACTTCCTTCATTTACCACCACACCGCGGCCTCTCTCGTCTCCCTCTGCAGTATCACGGTCTTTCTTTGTTCACCCCACTTACCATGGCTCCTTCGTACGTCGCACACAGTCATGCGGTGACCCCGCGGTCCCACAAGCCTTTCCTCTGCCGCTCGCGGTGGCGCAGTAGCCTGCGGCTACACCACGTTACTGTGGCTATGTTCGGTTCCCCGCATTACCGCAAGGTGCTTTCTCTCGTGGCGTGGTTGGGTGGTAATGCTTGATTTTTGGCGGCATTTTGGTGGAGTGTGATTTGGCTTCATTTAATCCGACATGACATGTCTTTAATATGTGTTTGGGTGTCTTCAACTTGGAATATCTTAAATGCCCTTAGTTTTGTAATTAATTTCTTGTATTCCTCTTTCCAAGTTTGTCCTTTTTATGTATGTGGTCGTAAATATTGTTGTGAGAGGTGATGTGAAAAAAAAGCTCTCAAGAGCAGAATAGTGAAGAGTTGAAGCTCTGTGACAAAGGAAAATATAGTGAAGAAGTGTCGATATAGTTTGCAAAAGCAGGATTGTAGAAATGATGAGCAACAACTCTATGAGGGAAATAATATTTGAAAAATCAATATAATATAATTTTTTTTGGGTTTGGCATATATGTTTCAATTTGTTAATTTTCAGTGTTTAAAATTAGTTTCTAGTTGTCTTTTTTTGTTCCTCCCTCCTGTTTTTCAATAAGTGGCATCAAAGCCTTGGTGGTAAAACTCACTGGGTGTAGAATTTTGTGGTGAATTTGAGGGAAACAATCACTATCAAGTTTGAGAGAGCCATAAGGTGTCTAGGAGCATTATGTCTGCAAAATCTGAGAAGCTTGTCTAGGTTTAGAATTTTGTGAAGAGAGTTGAAAAGAAAAGTTCTTTTTTTTTTAAAAAAGGAGGTCATTGCTTTGGGAAGCCACAAGTGCTTTGTCAGTAGAAAATAAATTTTTCACTGAATAAGTGGTTGAGTAAGTGAGAATCCATTCTTAGAAAGGAAGATATTAAAAAGTTGAATGTTTACAAAAAATTGAAGCTAGTTTAGCTGACAGGGAGATCTAGAATGTTTTTGAAGCCTAGGAAGTGTTTTTGCTAACCAGCTGCTGAAAGAAGTAAATAGGAGGTTGTGTACATTAGAAGAAAATAGAAGAATGTTTGAAGAAAATTGTTAAGAAGAGCCAAAAGTGTTGTATTTTGAAGACAAAGAAGAGATTATTGTCACAAGAGAAGCTGTGCAAAAGCTCACAAGAAAAGGAAGCCATTACAAGGAGATTTTCAGATTTGTGAAGATAGATACTAGTAAAGTGTTAAGAAGAAGAAGTTGTGAAAATAGTTGTTGTGAATTGTAAAAAAAGGGGAAGAGGTTGTGTTGAACATTGAGTAGAATACCAGTTTATAGAACAAACAAAGAGTTGCAGACCTAGCTGCTAAATTCCAGTCATGAGATTAAAAAAGGTAAGTTGAAACTTTCCTTTACAAATGGAGAAAGTGCGAAAAAGGGTTAAAAAGGAAAAGGAAAATTTGTCATCTACAAAAGATGTTTTAGAGGAAGAACTAATTTTGCTTAAAGAACTAAAAGAGCTGTTGAAAGAGAAGTGTATACTCTTAGATGAAAATGATGATCTTCAGAAAGAACTAAGAAAAGTTAAAACTAGAAATGGAGAGTTAGAAGAAAGGTTGAAATCCTTTGAAGAGTTTAAGAAAATACTCGAGGAATTTGAATAGAGAGCAAAGCAGTTTGATGAAATAGAGAAAAAGAGTGTAGATTTGGAAAATTGTTTACAATTGAAGGAAATGATAAAATTGAAAGAAGAAAATGATAAATTAAGAGCATGTAATGATTGTGTGAATTTAAAGTCCTCAACTTGTGATGTTTCTTGTGACACAATAGATTTGTGTATTTCATTTGAAAAAACTATTTTTGTTGAAAATGTTGGTGATAAAAAATGTCAAGATGAACATGATGAATTTGCAAATATGGCTAGCCATGATAAAGTGTTAGAATCTGCAAAATATGTTAATTGTTGTGAAGAGAGTGTAGGGTTAAAAATCATGAAAATAATGGGTTACACAGGACAAGGATTAGGCAAACATGAACAAGGAATGACAAAGCCAATTGAGGCCACAATTCAGCCAAAGTTTGAAGGTCTCGATTACATCTCAGGAAAGAGAAATGCTGCTACAAGTGCAGGTAAATTTGTTAGAGAAATGAAGAGTGATGAGTGTTCTCATTGTCATAGAAAATGACACACCAAGGAGAAGTGCCTGGATTTACACCCTTGTAGGGTTTGTGGTTCAAAAAATCATTGTGAGGAAATGTGCTAGAATGAAGTGTCAAAGAATGAAACTATTTCAGAATGCATAAAGATGGACTATGGATGGATTTGTAATTTAGGCTAGCAAAAGCTAACAGGTTTGTTCAAAATACTATACAAGTGTTCATATGTGAAAGTTCATAAAAATTCTGAGAGGTATGAAAGTTCAAATGAAATGGAAAATGTTATGAGTAAAAAGAAATTGTTTTCTAATGAGACACTCTCATATTGTGAAGATATTGAAAGTACCATGTTAATGTTTTGAAACAAGAGATGGTGAAATTGCCGCAACAATTGAAAGAGCCAAATGATTGGTATCATTTTTGAGTTTTGAAAAAAAGGGGTTTGACATATTTGACAAGTTAGAAAATATTGATGAAATAACAAAGATGTGCAAGATGAAGTGACAAGAGCTTCCAAGTTTGAGTGTAGATGGTTCAAGCGTAAAGAGACATAAAGACTTAGGAAAGTAGTTGAAGCTACCACTACAAGACTTAAAGCATGATACAACAACAACTATTAAAGAATCAGTCAAAATAATGTTCGAGGATGTTCAAAATTAAAGGAATATGAAGTTGTCAAGAAGGAAAATGGCAATAAAGTTTGATCATGTGTTGGAAAGGGCTATCATCATATGTATGAATAAAACAGAGGTCACATCCATAGCTATTAATGGTTACCATCTAGGGTTAAATTTGAAATTCACAATAAAAAAGAACATGGACAGAGTCAGAGCCGTAGCTCCCAAAGTCATACAACAAATATGTGTTTATGCATGAAGAAAGTAAGATGTAATGGAAGACTGTAAGTCTCATAAATCAGAAAATTGTCTTGATTGAGGAGAAGCCTAAAAAGTTACAGCAGTTAAAAATGTCATCATGGTATGATTGGTAGTAGCCACAATGGAAAGAGTTTTATTTGGAATAAGAGGTTGAAGTTTTAAAAAAAATGCTGATCAAATTTATGGAACAAGGAGAAAGACATGAATTCAACTATAGCAAACGGAAGAAAGTGGAACAACTATTGGAGAAAGAAACAACACAATGAAATGCAGTATCATTCTGTAGGAAAGAATGAAGACAAATATGGAACAAACAACAAAATTCCCTAGCGCCAACAATATTCCACTATGGGAAGAGATGATAAAATGAAGTATAAGTCACTGAGATGATTGAAGCTTCAAAATAGATTGAAAAGAATTACAACAAGCAAAAGAGAGGAGGAATATTGAGAAAGAGCAAATAATTTTTCTTGAAAATAGAGAATGAGAGAGGATTTAAATAATAAATGATGATCACCATGTTGCATTTGAAGTAAGGAAGTCAGAGTTTGAAGAAGTGGTCTAATAGCGCAATACTGTAGATGATGAATTAAAGCAGGAGAAATGTAGCAGATATAAGGGAATTTGAAATTTAATGCAGAAAGAAAAAGGGAAAAAGAGAAGAAAAGAGTGGCCTATTTGGAAAAGCCAGAGTTATAAAGTTATGAATTGAACATTTCAAACAAATTTGAAAAAATATTTGAAAAAAACAACAGAGATTGGAGCTTACAGGAAAGTGGGAAATGATCAAAATGAAAGAGGAGATTAAATAATTTAAATCAGCCACAACTGATCAAGAAGAGCTTGCAACCAATCAAGGGAAAAGGAGTATGGTTATAAGTATCGACTCTCAACAGTCTACTCTCAAGAGCCATAAAAAGAAAGAATGTTAATATGATGATGTCTAAATAAGCACAAGCTCGACTAGTCATGAATGCGATCAAGTAGCTCAGTTTATAATAGAGAATAAAGAAGAAGACTGAATCAAAAGAGGAGAGTTGGGGAAGCTGGAGAATGTCGCAACATTCATAATAAGATAAGAGATTGAGTTTGGGTTGAGCTACATCAAGTTGCAGCAGTTGTGTTTAAGGGGGAGTGTTGGAGATTAACCTCGACTGCTAGGTTCCCTGCCATATCATTGCCTTCCTTATCTTCGTCTGTGGTATTGCGGTCTTACTGCCAAACAACGGCCCCTTATCTAGCTCCTCGTGGTTAAAAGGTTATCATGACCCCGTAGTCTGTCAGCTCATATCCCGCAGTTGTGTGGTATCTCCCAGCTTCCTTTGATTATCACCGCACTGCGGCCTCTCTCGTCTCCCTTCGTGGTATCGCGGTCTTTCTTTGTTCACCTGCCTTACCGTGGCTCCTCTGTACATCCCACATGGTGGTGTGGTGACCCCGTGGTCCTACCAACCCTTCCTCTACCACTCACGGTGGCATGGTAGCCTGCGGCTACACCGCATTACCACAGTTGTGTTTGGTTCCTCACGTTACCGCAAGGTGCTTTCTCTCGTGGCATGGTTGGGCGGTAATGCTCGATTTTTGGTGGCATTTCGGTGGAGTGTGATCTAGCTTCATTTAATCTGACAGGACATGTCTTTAATATGTGTTTGGTTGTCTTCCACTTGGCATATCTTAAATGCCCTTAGTTTTGTAATTAATTTCTTGTATTCCTCTTTCCAAGTTTTTCCTTTTTATGTATGTGGTTGTAAATATTGTTGCGAGAGGTGATGTGAAAAAAAATCTCTCAAGAGCATAATAGTGAAGATTTGAAGCTCTGTGACAAAGAAAAATATAGTGAAGAAGTGTGAATATAGTTTGCAGAAGCAGGATTGTAGAAATGATGAGTAGGAGCTCTATGAGGGAAATAATATTTGAAAAATCAATCTAATATAATTTTTTTGGGTTTGGCATGTATGTTTCAATTTGTTAATTTTCAGTGTTTAAAATTAGGTTTTAGTTGTCTTTGTTTTGTTCCCGCCTCCTATTTTTCAAAAAAAGGTGTATCCTATAATTTTTTCAATGTTTTTAATAATAAAATTTTATCAAATTGGTGAATAGTTCATATGGATCAATTCAATTTTGGTGAATATTATTACATATTTATGTAAGATTTTTTATCTATTAGTCAAGTGTATATTAAACCACCATCCATTTACTTATGAATCATTTATAAGTAATATTTTTCATCATTATAAACAATTTATTTATAATGGAAAATCATCTAAATTCTTGAATGCATGCTTCAATTTATCAATATATTTACCAATAGTATTAAATCTCACCATCTATTAGAACCAATTTGGCCACTACCATTATAACACCATCATTAGCATAGAGCCATAATTATCTTGAAAATCAAAACATATGTTTTGAATCATGGTTCAAATCACCAAGATTAATATGGATCATTTTACAACCATACAAGATTTTCCAAATTTTTAGTCCACTATTTTTCGATCATGTGACATTCAACAAATATGTAGATATAAATGCAATCAAAAAATTAAATTAGTTTTTACACAATTTTTTCTAATCTTCTTTTTGATTGACTTAATTATTCAATCTTACATCTGTTCAACAATTTTATTTTGGATGAGACCTTTCTTTGGTTTCTTTAATGCTCTAACCTTGCATAATACCTTGATTTCTATTTGTAGTGAGCATAGGAAATTATAGGGCTTTCTAGTTTTTATGCAAACCTCTCTAATATATTTGGACACTATATAAAGAAATTTTACATCCAACAATAAATAGCATGGTCTTGGAGAAATTTTAACAACTAAATTGTTATGATAGAAGGTCTATGCAATATGGATGAAAAAATTTAGAGGGAAATTCGAGTTCGTTTACTCCAAAATGAAGCAAAACAAGATCAAAGAATATGGATGCTCCATCCTTTTGGGAAATACATTGTTTCTTCTAGGTACTCCTTACTTAGAGAAAAGAATAATATAGAATTCAATTGGCTCAAATATTTGAATCCTAAACTTGTACATTATTGTTTTGGTGGATCTCTCTATACAAAATAGTTCTTACTTTGGATAACCTAATCTGAAGGGAACATTGATTCCTTAATAGGTGTATATTATGTAAAAATAGGGACAAAAAACATGTATCATGTGTTTCTTCATTTCTCCTTGTCTTATCACTTTTTGGGACTTATCATGGATTATTTGGTGTTTCCTTGAAGACCTAAAATAAATGTTCTTCAGTTGATCCCCTCCCTCAAAAATAACTCTAGTCAAGTTGTTATGGAAACTGATAACACCTCAAGTGGTATGGAAGCTATGGAAAGAAATAAATAATAGTGTTTTTGAGGTAAAGGAATTGAAGCAAGAACAACATATTTTTTTTTATAAAAAATTCTATCACAAAAACTTGAAGATTACGAAAATAAGAACACAAAAGGGCTAAGAAACTTATTGGGGGAAAGGATAATTAGGACTATATAGAAGGGGGGTTTTTCGCTCATGAGTCTCTTTATTCTCAGGAGAATCCAAAGGAACGAAATTCCTTAAACTACCTCAAGGAGTAATGTTCAAGTGACAAGATAAAAAGGAGAGAATTTTAGAACTAGAGAGGGTAGATCATATAGATTTTCTAGACAAATTGACAAGCTCTTGACCAAAGGATAGCAACATGAAACAAGGATGAAAACACAACGCGTTGGAGTTGCAAAGGTGTGTTAGCATCTTGTATAGACTGAAACCCAAGATTATCACAAAAAATAACGAAGCCACTACTAACAATCTGATTTTTAGAAACTTTTAATTGATGTAAAGAAATAATAGAGTGTCAATAGAGATAAAAGGAAGTAAAGTAAAGTAAGTAAAAAATAAATGATAAAGCTAAGGAGAAGAAAGAGAATGCTTAAAACAACCCAAGTAATGAAGCCTCCAACAAATGAAAATATTTAATACCTACACACATAAGACCGAGTATGTTCAGACTATTTAGGGGCTTGTCATTGTCAAACCCATGTTTCATTGTTTCCATTTCCACAGACAACTAGATAGATAGAGAGAAATAATAAAAAAAAATGAAATGAATGTGAGAGTGATAAAAAAAATCCCTACTCAAGGTGGAGAACCCATATCATGAAATAAAGATGCAATAGATAAGGGATGTGAGAGATCCCAAGATGCTCAAAGATACATGGCACAAGATAGATATCACCTAAAAGGCTTGGGGAAGCCAAGGAGCGAGACAAATCTGTGAGAGCCAAGAGAGTTACAAAGAGTGTTGTAAGAACTTGATAGCTTGAGGCTAGCAAGCTTGAGAGAGTGAGAGAAATAGAAGAGCGAAAAGATCCAGAAGCTAGAGAGAAGCCAAATAACCTAGATCAATTGGAAAGATCACATTTAAAGAAAGAAGAGGAGGGAAAAGAAGCTTCTTGAGTAGTTGCAAGGTGTCTGGAGTTCTTACCACTGACAAAAGTATCTAACAAGTGGTGAGGCACTCAAAAATAATCTTTTAAATGTCAAAAATGTCATGAGATTCTAGCATGGTGCATGAACATCCATTCGACACACTAGTATCTAGACACATCATGCTATAAAACAACAAGAATGAGAAAAGTGCAAGGTTTGATGCAAAGTTGACACACAAAGGTAGTTGTTATAAAGGGGTCCTAAGCATCTTGAGAGGGAAAAAGGCTGACACATGGGGCTAAAATGATCCTACATAAATACTAAGGTAGTGTACACTAAAGTGGATATAAAGATGTATGTGAAATACTAAGGTAGTGTACACTAATATGCATGTTAAAGGAAATATACTAAACACAAATAACATCATGATACCAAAAAAATACTTTAGAGGAAGCAAATAGTTCTTTGAGCCAAGGAAGCATGCCCCCAGGAAGAAGACCTACAAAACAAATGCATTAGACAAGAAATATCTACACAAGGCAACAAGGTTAGAACATATACATGAATAACAAAAAGAAAGGCACATAGAAAACTAAATGATTTGAGTCAACAAAGCAAAAGAGACCTTGACGTAAAAGGTTGTCTCAGTAATACATATGCAACATCCCCAAATTAAAAAACAAAACATAGAATAATTTTTAAACAAAGAGAAGAATGCAAGGATTGATCTCTTCAATAGAATAATGCATACAAAATATGGGGAAGAAAGTAATGTTGAAGAGAGAAGGAATTATATACTTAGGATGATGAAGATGCAAGTCTTCAATCTGATATATATAATTGAGAAGCCTGAGAGAGATGGCTCCACAGGTATGCAATCTTGCAAAAGGTGAGAAAAAGGCTCTACAAGTGCTTGGTCCTATGAAATTGGCTCCATGGGTGCTTAGTACCATACAGGATTAAAAAATTACCTATAGGTGCTCAGTCCTACAAAGATAAAATTCTTTATAAGTTCTTGGTCTTATAAAGGAAGCACTACAAGTTCTCCATCCTACGAGGCCAAATGTGAAAGGAATCTAGTGGTTCTCAAACCTAAAGAGTTTGATGTGAAGGGCCCTTATAGGTGCTTGGTTTTTCAAGGAAAGCTTGATGCAAAGGAGCTCTATAGGTTCTTGGTCCTATAAAGCAAGAATTATTAGATAATATTGTAGCTACCGCAAGTTGCATTGTAGGACAATGATAGAAAATATAGGTCTATTTAGGCTACCCCCGAGCTAGAATCAAAGATATTAAATAGGTCTAGTTGGGCCTTGCCTAAGCTAGATGCCATCAAATATCAAATATCACAAGTTTCCATAGATTTCATTTGAGAGAACCCTTCAAGACATAAAGGGACCCATTCAATGGAACACTCGCATTGGAAGATAGAGAGAAGAGAGGGGGTTCTTAAGAAGGACACATGTATTTGATGTTGGGAAAATAATCCTTCTCCATGGTTTATTTAAGATTTTCCTAGAAAGAAATCCTTTTGTTCTATAATGTCTATGATAAGACTAATTTGGATGGTAAACTTTGTTTATGGGATCAAATCAAGTATGTGTGATCCCCAACTCCTTTGCTCCTCTAGGTTTTGGTTGAAGAATTTAATGCTATCCTCAATTTTGATGGAAAGAGGGGAGGTTTGGATCAACTTGAGTCATCCTCTTCTATCTTTAGAGATAGCATGGATTTTTTGAACTTGATTTCTATAAAGCCACTTAGTTGTATGTTCAGCTGGAGTAACAAAAGATTTTGAAAGAACTCTTTGAGAGATTGGATTAGTTCTAGGTTTCCAATTTTTGGATAGGCAATCACTAGATTTGTAGCTCAAAATTTATTGAGTGGAGGGGATGGAATCATCATCCTATGAAATGCATAGCTCATGGGAGGGATAGTGCTAATAATCCCTCTTTTAAATTATAACTTATGTAGCTATGTGTGTCAACACTACATGACCTTATGAAATATTGGTGGATTAAAGGTCTTCCTCTGCATGAAAATGTCATGTATGGCTTCTTCAAGAGGCTCCAATTTGTGAAATTCCTACTAAAGAAGTGGAATAGTTATTGTTTTCAAAATGCATTTAGGTAGAAATCAACAATACATGATCATTTACATACCATCACTAGGGAAAACATAGACCATGAGATTACCCAAGAGCCTCTTAAGGATCAAGTGGAATATTTGAAGGTGTTATCTAAATGGGAGTTGTAGGAGGATTTTATTTTGAAACATAAGTCAAGGATAGACTAGATTTAGGAGGGATATAGGAATAAAAATTTCTTCTATAACTCTTTCAAATCCATGGGACATCGATATTTAATATCTTCAATTATTTCCTCTTAGGGTGTTCAGATATACTCTTTGTGGGGCATATCACAAGAGGCCATTCATTACTTCTCTTCATTTCTCACAAATGACTCTCTTGTGGAATTAGGTGAGGTGAACCAGGTTTTGGATTATATTTCCTCTGTTATTCCCTCTGAAGTAAATGTAGAGCTCAATTAACCCATTTCCCTAGTAGAGCTTGAGGAAATAGTTTTCAGTATGAATATGTTAATTATCTAGAATACATATAGGGGGATGAAGTAGTATTATTTTAAAACATTCAATTGTAAACCATCCAATTATTAAAGAACGTATAACTGTAAACATGAATAAATACATTGAAAAGAACATGACACCATAAGACTCATCAACACCAAATTTTTATGTGGAAAACCCAAAATGGGAAAAACCAGAATGATGACTAGATCACAATATATTATGTCAAGATATAGTATACTATAAAGGCTCACTTCCAAGAAACATTGTATTTGAAAGGCTCACAACTTGAAATGATTATAAAATGATATGGTTCACTGCCAAAATATGAAATGATATTAAAGTACACCTATCTTGTGTTTTATTTCAGTTCCATTGAAGCTCTGAATAAGAAGTATTGCCCAGCTTAGCAGTCACTCAACATTCCTTCTCTAATTTTGAACTTCTACTACTAAACACCACTTGCATCCAATATGTCATTTTAGTTCACACATCTACTTATCTATCATGCTTCCGCACACCCTCTCAATCCAAAAATATCTCATGTATATACCCAAATATATTTCATACATCAATTAGGCTGGCCTAATTATATGTAAAAAAAGCCAATCCACAATAGCTCTTGTCAGAACCATACAATATTTAAAACATCTTTTCACCCTAGAAAAATGTGTAATACTCAATTTCAAGTCAACGTGGATTTTGAAATAAATTTAACTAACATCTGCAAGGTATAATTAATCTTAACAATATGTATCATGCATTAGGTTGGCTAGGAATAGGACGTAATCATACAAACTCCAATCCAACACACACGTCTCATAATAAACAACATCTAGATTTAATATTACTTCAATTTCTCTTTACATCAACATCAAAGAGACTATCTTTAGAACCTCAGCATGAAAACAACCTTCTCAAGAAAATATGGAGTCTCCCATGCTGTTATTCTGAATAAAGAGATGACTGTAGTATACAAAGTTGAACTCTGTCATTTATAACTTTTATTATACATCAGAAAACTTCTTGATAACTTGAATATAGTTGTATGAATTAGTCATAATAATAAGATTAAGAGAGAAGAGTTGCATCTCTTCTTGTGGTGAAGTGAAGACCAAAAAACCGATGCACTAGACCACAAAACCATCAATGAAGAACACTTAACCAAAATTTGGGTAGATCAAATTTTGGTATAGATAGTATTGTACACACAACACCAAAATATGTTTCGCAAAATTTTCACATCAATGACAACACTGAACCAGCCGAATCATCCTATGTATGTACACCTTATGATCATGCTTTTAGGCTAGAAAGACTCCTAAACTTCCAACAATATTCCCCTTTTGCCTATTGATGGCAACATGCATATCAGAAACATTTTTCATACCAATACAAAATGACTGAATAATCCAGATTTCAAAATTAATCTTGGCATTCCAAAAAAAAAGGTTTTCCTAACATTCAAATTTTTGTTTCTTCTTGCTATCTATCCCTACCCATTTTCAATCAGTGGAAAAGGTCATGCAAGGGTCTGGTATATTTCCCTTGATTGTATGTATGCATCAAAAATTGATCAAAAGGATATGAACATATTAACCTGAATATTAAGATCCCTTGAGATTCTTAAGGATATCCTACCATGTAGATTTACCTTCTTCCCAAGAGCCTTTTGGATTTGCAAGAGTCTTGTATAGTAACTCAAGATTTATTAAAGAATCTATACCTTCTTCCATAGTGTTGGGGAATAGATTTATCTCTAATAAACTATCAACACTAGAAACGACAGTGGATAGGAATGTGTCTGATTTATACCAAATACCTAAGTTCCACATATTGCTTGATCACCTATGTTCTTTGATTCTATAGGGTAAAGAATTTATCTTGCAATTGCATGATGTAGGAACATATTTGATTGTCCTTGTCATTTTCCAAGCTATAAACATCTCCTTGAGTGCTCAACTGAATTTCATTTTGTCTTATTTAATTTCTTGCATTTAATGTTCAATTAGACCAATTCAGGAAAAAAGATACTAACTCCTGAGCTTATTTTTTACAATTCAGAACATCCTTTAATTCATTCAAAACTCTATGATGTGCCTCTACATAGATGTACACTTTCAATGAATCAATCCATTTCCTATTTCCTATTTCCTATTTTCTCTTTCAATCCAGAGATGTACGCTTTCAATGAATCAATCATACTTATAAGATTTTCCAAAGTGGATATAGACAAATTAAAGTTGGTAGTGAGAATCACTTCCTATAAATATTTTAATGCTTCATCTAGGTCTTGTATGTTTATACTTTCATTCTCATGTTGGGTTACCTAAAATTGACTTCGTTCTTGTTCTATGATTTCTTTCTTAATAAAAACACTTTTTCTATTTTTTCCTATTTTTTTTGTACTACAAGAGGTAGGGAAATCTTTAATGGTGAATATTCACCAATTGGAAAAATTTTGATATCAACCAAGTCGAAATTGGTGAATTAATTGCACCCAATAGGGTGGCCAAATTGCCTGGATTTTATGAATTATCAGTTGAATGCATGTCCATTCACCATCAATTATTTTGGAGGCATATTTAAGTAGTAAATTCTCCATAACAAACTATGCATTTCAAATGGACTGATTAATATTTTTGCCTAGAATCCTAGAAGCATGTAATAAAACACTTACATATTTGTCAATACTATTAAAACAACATTGTATCAAGACCCATTTCGCTAATTAAAATTTATAAATAGTTTCTTGTGAAGACCCCTTTCACCAATTTAAATTTATAAATAGTTTGTTATGAGGACCTATTTTTCCAAAAAACATTAAAAAATAATTACATTTGAGGACACATTTCGCCTTCAAAATTACAATGTATCATTGTTTAAGCACACAAGATTCACCAAATTTTTAATATGCCATTTAAAAATCACGTGGAACTTTCCAAATATGGATTTATATAAATACAATCAAAACTATCATTTATTCTTACACATTTTCTTTAGTTCTGAGGTTCTCGATTTGGAAGTCAACGAAAGCCGAGAACATAAACTTAAAGGTGATGGATAATTTATTCATAGTGTTATTAGCTATAAGATTTATTTGTTTCTTTTCCATTCTTGCTTCATTCTTAAAGATGATATTGAGTAGGGAATGAGATCTATATTCTCTATCCTTCTTAAACAAGAAGACATTTTCTTCCAGCTTTTATTCAAAGTGAGAGATCAATATGTCGAGAATCAATGATAAGAATGCTTAGGGTGGTGAAGCGATTGGGAGGCCATCGAAACAACAAAAATGTAGAGGTACCATACAATCTTACTTTGGAATTAGAAATGCTTCTGATCTATTAGATCAAAATGGAGCTACATCATCAACACTTCCACCAAATATTATTGAAGAAGGAATTCAGAATACATCACCACCATCGAAAGGTCAAGGTGAGATTGTGATTGAGTTAAATGAAAATGTATCAAGTGAGGATGGAAATATTACATAAGATGTTCCAAGTGATACCTGGTTAGCCAAAATGAGATAATTGACTTGGATCAAGACGATATTAGTAGCAAGAAAAGAAAAGGAAAATAAAAAATGGGGTGTAAGTGGGAAATGACAAGGAATTTTCAACTTGGTTGGTTGTCAAAGTACTCATTCATTATACTAGTGGGGAAATCCAATGATGTTGAAAGTGCAATAGAATGCATGTGTACAATTTATAGTTGTAAATGTAGAAGAGACAAGAATTTTCAGTTAAAGCTTGACACTATTGAAAAGCATATCGATAAAGTTTATGAAAAACAAATCGCAGATGAAAAGGAACAATCAATTGTACGATGGAAATCAAAGGAATAGTGTCTTCATGTTAAGCATGTCATAGAATATGAAGAGCATAAGCAAAGAATTTTGAATCTTGTTGCATGTCAAGGTACACTTGAGGCTCAATTTGGAAAAGCAATGGAAGGATAAAATCTATCAAAAACTATTCAAATGAGTGTTGTTTTTTATATTTTTCCCAGAGGGCATCCTATGATAGACTACCAAGAATATTCTAGTTTTTTGTTTTGTTTTGGTGTTCCTCACTTTCCCTTCTCCCATTGGTGAGTAAATGTTGGATGGGAATGGACAAACTATCTTGGTGTAGTGGAAAAGGAATATTAAAAGGAGAAACTAAAAGAGTCAAAATTCATTTCATTATCTTTAGATGAAGTTATTGTGGTTGACAATACTTCTTCTTTTTATAGCATGTTTTCCAAGATCATCTTCTTTGTGTTCATAAAATGAAGGATATTTCAACATCACAAAATCTATTTAAACTAGTCAAGAAATATTTGAATAAAATTGCAGGTATGAATGAGTTGACAATTTCCAAAAATTTGGTGTGTATAGGAGTTGATGGAGTTGTAGTGATGCAAGGTCAAAGGAGTGGTTTTTGCAAAAAGTTACAAAATTCTTGTGCACCATACATGCTTAGCATTCACTGCATGGCCCATAGAATGAATTTATCATTGAAAATTGTAAGCAAGTTCCTATAGTATCAAAAGTTGAAAATATATTCCACAAGATCTATGCATACTTCTATCCAAGTCCCAAACATTTCAAAAAAATTCAAAATTTTGTTGAGCGAATAATACCACGAAACAAGATTCTCAAGGATGTTGATAACAGATGGATCTCCCTGCATGGACCAGCATAATTACTTCTTTCAGAATATCAATCCTTAATTGCAGTAATGTACAAGCATGACAACATAGTAGACAAATCTCTTGACCTCTTACATAGGTTAAGCAATCTAGAGACACTCTTGACTTTAGCTAGTATTCTCCCCATGCTAGATGTAATGGCAAATCTTGTGAATAAGGCCAAAGAAAGAACCATGTATATTTATGAATATTCCAATCTATGTAAACATACATGATTGGCCTGCAATCATCTATATCTAGATCTAACACAAGAAAGCTAAAATTATTTCTTATGGTAGAAAATTACTGATTCGAATAATCTTGATAATTATTTACAGTTTAATGCAAGAGGGCACTTATGTATCTGTGTACATGGATATGAGCTACCAATGTACCATTGCAATACATCTAGACACTCTAACAAAGAAGTAGTTGTTAACAAGGAAGATTTTAATGTTAGTGATAATTTGAAGGAAATTGCAAAATCTCTTTCCTCATAGATTTGTGAAAGATTCCCTCGACATGAAATACATGAAGCCATGGGTATTGTGTATCCTCCATTTTGGGTAAACCGAGATAACCCAAAATATTTTCATGATAAAGTAAAAATCTTGATCGAATAATTTTTGAAAATTGTAACATACCATGAGAAAACAATAGAAGGAATTTTAGATGAAGCTAAGCTTAGAATACAATTTAAGAATTTTTCAAGAGCTATGAGGGGCTAGTCTGATTTCATGGGCATGGATAAGGCCTTTGAATTGGTATCAATAACAAAGGTTTGGACAAACTTAGACTAGAGTGAAATATTGTGTTGTATGATATTAGAATATTTTTAACTTGTTGATTTATGTCAAACAATGATATTGGGTTCAATGGAGGATGAGATATTTTTCAGTACATTGGAATTTTGGAAATCAAAGTTAAGAAACAAACAAGACAAGAATTTGGAAAATTGCTTGAGTATTAATGAAACTACGTATAATGTCAAAAAAATTCCTTTTGAAAGGGCACTCACAATTTGGAGGTCCACATGTGAAAGAACAAGGACTGGGTCGTGCAACACTCCAATTCCAAACATTGGTACTAGTGGCATTTGGAGTGTCAGTGGGACAAATGACATTGACAAAATGAATGTTGAATTCAAGATGCAGGCCGAAGAAAATAAAGAGAAGACTCAAAATCAAGACCTATCTTACTTTATCTCAAGATGAATTTTAGTTTCAGGACCCTGACTCCATTTGGGAAATGGAAGTGAATTAGCATCTTTTAGGTATTTATACTACACTTCATGAATCATTTTCCATTGTTCCAAACCATAGTTGATGATATTTTATATTATATTCCATGAAATTGCAAATCATTTCACTTCATGATATTTAATTTTATATTGCACTTCATGAATCATATTTCAAACTATAGCTGATGATATTTTATATTGTACTCCATGAAATTGTGATATTTTATATTTTATATTGTATTCCATGGTATTTAATTTGATATGTGATTCTACACCAAATTTAAGAACAACACTTATCACACTACTTATAAATTCCTATTGCATTGCCATTCATACAATATTTAATAAATAACTAAAAGGAATATTAATCCATTTCTTTAAAAAAAAGCTAACAGTTCAACATCCATAACTTATAAATAACCGTTGATTATTTTGAGTTAAATGATAGTGAATACAATACTGCAGAGTAAGATAGATTGATATTATATTCAAAATTAAAGATATTATAGTGTCTTTTCCTTTTACCTACATTCTAATAATATAATTTGAGGTTGATGGAATTTTACCCCTTCATGGTCTCTTAAGTCATATCTTATGCCTTTGCATCCATTTACTCACCAACTCCTTGAACCTAGTGTTCTTAGTTACTGACTATAGAATCATTATAAATCTTGCCTTGTCTTATCTGGGTCATAAAATTATTTAATTATTGTTCCTTCCCTAAGTTTGGGTTTTAATATTCGCTCAATATCATTCATGTTATAAACCTAGGCAGGCCGCCTGATTGAAGTCAAATGTAATAAGTGCATGTTCCTATTAAAATAATTTGTTATGCTTTGCAGGTCCCATTGGTTGTTTTATATTGGTTCCCCTCCATCCTACAAGATTAAATTAATCAAAATAAGGAATCGGCGGGATAGCAAGCAGGGGACATCTAGACCCCCTTTTGGTGGGTCCTACCACTTCTCAAAGGCATGGATGACTAAAGGTATTTAAATCAATTTTTAATATTTTTTGATGGTTGGATATAAGGAATTGATCCTAGTCATTCCCCTTGGTATAGTTTTATTGGTCATCCAACATTACCTTTTCTTTAATCTTCCTAAGTTAGGTGGAAATATTTCTGAAGAGTGACTTGAGTCTTAAGTCATTAATCTCAAAGGTATTTGTCTTGTCAACCTATTTAAGTCCCCTTATTTAAAACCAAATTTTATGCATGTGGAGATTTTTCGATCATTAGATCAAAGGATTCGATCCTTTCCATTCCCTATCGGCCCCATGGGAATAAAATAATATTTTTTGAAATGCTATAGGATCAGTGGGATAAAGACATGTGTTCTACTACAAGTGTCGGGCTTGGTCTCCACTCACATACTTGATGCCTTAAGGTTTTAAATTGATAATCTAGATTCCACATGCAACATTGAGATTTAATCTCAACCATTCCCTACTTGCCTCATAGGAATAAAATATTTTTTTATGAAAATCAGCGAGGTTAGCGGGATAATGACACATGGATTTCTTCAGTCATTTGTAAAAGAAGTTGGAGCCCATAAAAAAATGAGTCAGCATTCTAGCTGATAGAATTTCATTGGCCGAAGGATAGGTGAATGATTTCGATGGAAATCCAAATCTTGTTGACTCAATCTAAGTCACCCAAACTATCATCTCACAAGGAGATCGATGGGTGATATTCAAAATTGGATATGTGAACATGTTGTCTATTCTGATTTGTGAAAGTGAGTATTAATGGTGGAAAAGACATCCAGAGCTGCCCAATCTCAACCTAAATGCACATAAAAGATTGGTTGTTTGAATAACTCAAGATGGCAAATGAGTTTGAATCATTGAAGAGATCGAGAAGAACATTCCATAGTACAATGTGGTCAAAATTAGGGTTTCCTTCAAGTGCAAAATCCATAAGTAAAACAAATTCCATTCTATGTGATTTAAATCCATTTTTTCTTGAATTAGGCTAAATATTCACTATCTTTAAGTTGAATTGGTCTATGTGCTCTCTAGTTGCTTTATAGTGGTTTAAAATTGTGAATAAGTTGTGAATTTATGTCAAACCCATTGAAATTGTACCTTCGAGTCATGACCTATATTTTGAATAGAAAAGATAGGTTTTGAACCTCTTTGTGTCAAAACCCTAGATTATTTTGAACCCACCTTGTTACCAATGACATCAAAAGTACAAGTTCTCGGTTCTAAAACTACATCTAGGCCTATCTCCCAAGACATCATTGATCAATTAAAACCCTCAACTAGCAATAAGGCTAAGGGAGTAGCCCTATTCTATGCCCCCAAAATTATAGATGGATCACTAGGAAAGCAACATTTTATGAAGGATGTTGAGTTTCCCTACACTAACTAGATGGGAATTGTTCAAAATTTGGTTTGGGAATAGAAATTGTGGAGCCCCTATTTGTAACACCTAATGGTTGCATATGGGGAAATTTGTCATGCCAAACATATACATGGATGCAGGCCTGTTGAAAGACATAGCTGCAAGGTATGACCATGTTTCTAGACTAGTTAGGGAATATAGTGGTGCTAAAGTGGTTAAGATAACCAATGAAGAGATTGTAGAAGTTTTCAAGTTGCATGAGTGGGATCAAGACATGATCCCCATTGATCATGATGTTTTCAAAATAGAATATGAGAATACTAAAGTTTTGTTTAGGACAAAAAATTTACCCATACACACTGCAAGTACTGGGGTTGGGAAATTTAGAAAATAGATAAGGATTGATAAAGATGAAAAGAAACCCTTTCCCATGAAGTATGCTTCCAATTACTTCAAGAATATAATGTACTCCTTGTGAAAAATCATTGTTTATGATCGACCAACCACCATGCCAAGGGATTACATGTATGTTGTGGCACATTTGCAACATGCAAATTACAATGTAGTTTATGACTACGCCACATACTTGGCATAAAACATTCATCAAAGTTTCATTACATTAAAGGCAGGGAAGAATTGGGTAAAATTTTGATGCACATGTTTTTATACAAGGGAGAAAATAATTTTGGTGAAGATATGACATCAAGGAAAGTAGAGGGTGATCTTGAAATTTGACTATGTTTTTCCACAATGTTTTTGCTTCAAAATTGAGGATGTTCCTTATTTGTGATCCACCAAGGATCCCCAAAGAGATACATGAAGTTTTAAGGAGCTTGGAGGAGGCCTAATTTGAAGATAGCTCATAATTTGGGGAACATCATTTCATACCCCAACACAACCAGTTTTAGGGTATATGGCATAAATGTGAGTATTTATATATTTCCATGCTCAATGTACCATTGAGGATTGGATTTATTAAGATTATGAGACAATTGGGAGGAGCACAAATGGTGCATTTACTAGAGCAACTAAAGAAAGGCTCATTCTTCCCTAAATGGACAGTATTTGTAGATTTTGTAACCGTTAAGGGAGGATGGAAGAACTTGGGAAAGTTTCTTGCACCATACAATTTGAAAACAATGCACCCAAGGAACCATGACCCTGAGGGCTTCAATGCTACCTTGAAGCCAAAGAATAGGAGTGGCTCATTTTTTCATAACTTTTATTATCCTGAAGATGTAATTAGGAATATATTTTATTTTCAACTCCAAGATGAAAGAAAGGTTATGTATATTTCCTTGAACAAGATGGTAGAAAAGGTTCAAAGATCAAATCCCAATTGTGATCCTCTACCCAACATTAAGGGAGAGTTAAATAGATTCATGCATTTTCTTGACAATTTTGAAAGCATAGTTGGGGTTTTGAGGGAAGAATGCACAATCATAGAAAAGGGGAAATTAATGCCAGTAGAAGAAGAACTAACAAGAAAATAGGAGGGAAGACCCTCTTACCAACCACCCTAGAAAGTTAGAGTCTACTCTAGGAAGTAGGAGGTAATAAGGAAGCAAAACAATTTGCCAATACTTACTACATCAGAGGGGTGAAGGGAAAATTCTCTTGTGAGGTCAGTGCCATCACCTTCATGACAAGATCCACCTATTGTAATTAATATTGATTCACCTTCAAGAGGTCCTTCTACATCAGAGTAGCCACTAGCCAAGAGGTAAAGGATTGAGGTGAGATGGTTATATGATTACC
Organism: Sequoiadendron giganteum; assembly: GCA_007115665.2. Classification (NCBI taxonomy): domain Eukaryota; kingdom Viridiplantae; phylum Streptophyta; class Pinopsida; order Cupressales; family Cupressaceae; genus Sequoiadendron; species Sequoiadendron giganteum. The sequence continues at coordinate 711,988,557 of CM021102.1, forward strand.
TTGAAACATATGAAGATGAAATCTTAGTTACACCTGAAGAGATGCAACAAGGAATTCCTACTCCCCCAAGGGAGGTTGCATCAAGCTTAGGAGAAACTAGCCTTAGACTAGGAAAGGTTGATATAAGTGGTTTGAACAATGCAAATGACTTGAGGCAGAAGCATGAAAGGCATGTATGGAAGATGAATATTTTATTGAGACTAAAGAATTCAAATATTTTGTGTGGAGAGATAAGGCTCAAGAATATGCAAAGAATATATGGAAAAAAAGAGGAGCTTGCATTCAAACATTCTTGAGGGGGTTATTCAAGAAAATTTTAGGAAGGCAATGACAAAGTTATTCCAAGGTATCACTTTTGAAGAAGGTAGAGCAATTGTGTAAAAAAGTGGTGTATTATTGTTTCTTGAATGGGACATTTTTGATATAGTTGTATTGGATACAATAAGGAGGTCTAAAAGGCCCTTATTTCAAAATGAGGAAGATTCCAAATTGGCACTTCAAGGGTCAACATTTAGTGAGGAATGGGATTCCTTGGCCATTTGGTGATTATCCTTGAGTTTTGGGAAGCCAAGAGTTTTAGAACCAATTGAATTGAGTAGGTAATTGATTATGAGGAGAGATTTTGATAATCCATCATTTCGAGCAACTGACATGACAATAAATGTTTCTAAATTCGCTAAGCCAATAGTGGAGAGTCTCACTATTGATAGAGACTTATACAGGGGTAAATATAATGAAATTGTTGATAATTACAATAAGAGTCAACAAAGGATAGCTGAATTGGAAATAGAGGTAGCATTGTACAAGAAACAAATGGAAACATTAAGGACTCAAGGCCCCTCTAGCTCAAGTAATATTGCACCCACTTCTCCAATGGGACATACTTAATCCCCTCCTCCCCCATCAAAAATATCCTTGGCAATAATTCCATACAACTTGGTCCAAGAGTCACTCACAGTTGAGGAGCCAATTACATCTGGTGCAACTCCATCAAATGAGCAATTATTTTTGCAAATTGAAGTGTATACAAATTTGTTTGAAGAGGTTCAAGATAGAATATATGATAATACTTCAAATATTATTTATTCTATTTTGGAACATATGAATGAGAAGATTTAGAGTAAATTAAATAACATTCATTCCAATTACTCTTTAATTTTGCAAGCAATAAAGTTGTCTCAAACAAACAAGGATTGATCTACCCCAATCCTAGACAAATGAATTCCTAGGGTTGATAACTTGAAGTTCATGGTAGTTGGGGCTGCACATCAGAAGGATAAGTATCCAAAGTGTTGGATGTTGTGGTTCCATTGCTTATATGTGGTTTTCATTGATGTCAACACTATAAGCATTAATGATGCTTAAGGTTGTATATGTCGAGGATATTAAGAAAATTGTAAAAATAATATTGATGGCAGCCAGTGATGCTAAGAAGGTCAAAATTTTGGAAAGTCCTATACATTGAAAATTTGAAGGTGTGCTTCAAAGTTTTTGTTGCTGAAACTTTCTAGTATGTTGTATTAAAGTTTTAGAGATTCGCATCAAGATTTGTGGAAGCTATGAAGATTTATGTTCCTATAGTTATTCAGTTTTTGAAGATGGTGTTCTTGGATGAAGAGGATGAAATTATGGTAATTTCAGTTGTTGCAAATGTACTTGTGATGTTCATGGATGAGTCTAGATCATACTATATCCTTTTTGTGCATTCACATTGATCAGAGTGTTCGTGATCAGAGATTTTTCTGATGTGTGCTCGAGTTTTCATGTTCTTGGCCAACATGATAGTAGCATGCTATGGATCAATGAAGATTAATATTTTATTGTTTGGTGTGTTCTAAGGTGGTTTTTTGGGTCCTCACTATATTGTGACCAACTTGTGTTGGTGTGCATTAAAATTTATTCATTTTTTAAGGCCGACAGTTGTAATTTATTCTTTATTTGAGCCTGATTGAATAGTGGATGTAAATTCATGTAGCGGATATATATAAGTGATTGTTTTCCTTATTTAGAGGAAATGCTCAATGTGTTGAAGAGGTGTACATGTAAAAATAAAGGTCAAATAATTCTAGAGTAGAGTAGAGTGTGAAGAAGTTTGAGCAGAGTGTGGAAGAGTGTGTAGAAGTTTTTGTCTGCCTAATGGAAACTATAATCAGGGTTTTGTAGAGGCTATTTTCTTAGTGCACTTCATCAAATGTACTTAATCTGATTATTGTATATAAGGAAGTGAGTCTTCATCTGAGAAGTGTGCTCTAGGTAGTGTACCTGAATGCAAGTGCATTCCCTTTTTCATTCTTCATTATACATCTAACAGGGTATAATCTTGTGGACTAACATCCACCGTGGTTTCTCCCCTAACAAGGTTTCCACATATAAAATATTGGTGTTCATGTGTCTCTGATGTGTTATTGATTTATGCTTGCACTGATAATTATCATATCTAAGATTTAAGGCTGATTAATGTTGAATAAGTTTGATTTGGGAAACAACTGATTCACCCCCCCTCTCAGTTGTTTATCCTTGTTTTTCCAAAAAATGGTATCAAAGAAAGTTCCTCTGAAGAATCCTAATAGCTTGTGGTGATCCGAGATGGCATTATACAAGAAGGATAGTCCTAGATTCGATGGTACAAACCACTCTTTATGGAAAGTCAGAATGGAGTGTCATTTGAAGTACATTGGAGAACCTTTCTAGAAGATTACACAAAGTGCATATACTATTCCTCAGAATGGTTTGTCCTTTGAAGATGATATCAATCAAGAAGAAGCTAATACTAATTCTATTGAAGCTTTGTTGAGTGCTTTGACAGATTCAAAGATGAAAAATGTGTTAGGATTGAAGACTGCATACTAGATCTAGAAAAAAATTGGAAACATTGTATGAAGGAGATGCTCTAGTGAAAATTTATTAGCTACAAAGTTTAAAAGGAAAGTGGGAAGACATGAAGATGAGTGAAGATGAGAACATCCTCTCTTTTTCTCAAAATATAAATGAACTAGTGATGAGCATTCGATGTGTCGGTGGAACCTTCGATGAAGAAGAAATTGTGGCTAAGATACTTAGAACTATGCCTCCCTCCTACAAAACAAGAGCTCATGCTATTGCTGAAATCAAGATAGTGAAAAATATTAAAAGAGACAAGCTGATTAGAAAACTTGTTGCCTTTGAGTTAAGTGAATTTGGTGAATTTTCTCCTAAGATTTAATCTGCATTCAAAGCTAAAGTATCCAGAAAAAGCCAACAAAGATACAATTTGGGTGAGAGTTCCAAAAGGACATTCAAATATGAAGATGAGATCAAAAAATATTAAAGATGAAGAAAGATTATTAGAAGAATTGAAAGCATTGATTGTGAAAAGAGAAGCTAGAGGTCATGGTAAGTACAAAGGAAAGTTATCTATTAAATGTTTTTCCTATAGTTAAATAGCTCATTTTGCATCTAGATGTTCTAAAAGAGTTTCTAAGTATAGACCTAAGAAGACTAGATTTCAAATGAAATGCTATTATGTTGAAGAAGGTGTAACTAATAAAGAATTTGATAAAGAAACTGGAAATGAAGATGAATGGATATTTATTGCTATCAAAGAAAATGGCCAGGTGTCCATTGAATCTTCTAGTAATATGAATGTTGAGAAATATCTTGCAGCAAAAAATGAAGAAAAGGATGAGTGGGTAATTGACAGTGGATGCTCACATCATATAGCTAGTGAAAAATGAAAGTTTGTAAGCTTTGAAGACTATGATGGTGGTGTTGTAAGATTTGGAGACAACACTTCTGGTGTGATTTATGACAAAGGCACTATTTCTTTTGGTGGTAAGTACAATACTGATGATGTTCTTTATGTAGAAGGCTTAAAGCATAACTTTTTAAGTGTTGGATAGATGGTAGAAAAGGGTTACAATCTTCAATTCAAGGATGGTAAGTGCAGAACAAGGGGACGTTTTGGAAATATGATTGCTTCAGGTATAAAGACAAAAGGTTATATCTTTCATTTGAGTGTTCCTAGTGAAAGTTGCCTAGTTTATCAGATTGATGTAAGCTAGTTATGGAATAAGACATTTTGTCATGTGAAATTTGATAACACTATCAAGATAAGCACTACTTAAGTAATCAGAGATCTTCCTTAGTTAGTGAAGCCTACTAACACTATGTGCAAGGAATGTCATATGGGAAAGCATACAATACATTATTTCTAAAGCAAACAATATAGCTCTAATGGAGTATTGGATTTGATACATACTGATCTATGTGGTCCATCCAGAATCAGAAGTCTACAAGGTGAAAGGTACTTTATGTTGCTCATTGATGATTATTCTAGAATGATATGGGTTGATTTCTTAAGAGAAAAACATGAAGCATTAGAAAAGTTCAAAATTTTCAAAGCTATGGCAAAGAATGAGATACGTAAGAAGATCAAGTGCCTAAGGTTGGAAAGAGGTGGTGAATTCAATTCCTAGGAATTCAATTCTTTCTATGAAGAGCATGGAATCCAAAGTTAGTTATCTGCTCCTCGTATCCCTTAACAAAATGGAGTGGTTTAAAGAAAGAATGTAACTGTTCTAGAAAATTCTAGAACAATGATGTTGGAACAAAATATTCCTCATTTCTACTGGAGAGAAGCTGTAAGTACTGCTATGTACACCATTAATAGAGTGTATGTCAATAGTAATTCTGGTAAGACACCTTTTGAGCTATGGTTTAGTTATAAGCCTACTGCCAAGTATTTCAAAAAAATTGGAAGCAAATGTTACATCAAGAGAGATGATAATATATAAAAAATTTATGCTAGAAGTGATGAAGAAATCTTTCTGGGTTACTCTACTAAAATTAAAACTTACTGGTTTTTTTTAATAAGAGGTTAAAGAAAATGGTTGAAAGTGCAAATGTCAAAGTTGATGAAGATATTCTTAGACCATCTAGATGTAGTGGATATGATTTAGATGATCAGCATGATAATACTAACAATGGCAATAATTTTCAAACACAAAATCAACTTCAAATTATTCCGGTGAACTAAGGGAGTCAAGAGGCAGAGACTAGCAGAAGTACAGAAGAAAGAGCACAAGAACAAGCGATCAGGGAAAATCCTAAAACTCCCAAATATGTAAGGTGAAATCACTTTGACAGTCAGATCATAGGAGATAAGAGAAAAGGTGTGCAAACTAGTAGAATAATTTTGGAAGAGTACTGCCTAATTTCCAAAGATGAGCCTAGCAATATCAATGAAGCATGCAAATATGAACATTGGATGGAAGCCATGAAAGAAAAATTAATGAAGATAGAGAAGAATGATACATGGGATATTGTTCCCAAACCTTAGGACAAAAATGTGATTGGAACCAAGTGGGTGTTTCGAAATAAACTGAATGAGCAAGGTGAAGTGGTCAAAAACAAAGAAAGTCTAGTTTGCAAAGGGTACTCACAGATGGAAGGTATTGATATTGAAGAAAATTTTCCCCTTGTTGCTAGAATTGAAGCTATAAGATTATTTATTTCTTATGCTACTTTCAAGAATTATAAAGTCTATCAGATGGATGTAAAGTTAGCATTTCTAAATGGTGAGCTAGAAGAAGAACACTATGTTGAACAACCAAATGGATTTCAATTGAATGATGAAAAGGACATGGTATGTCGATTGAAGAAAGCTCTATAGGGACTTAAGAAACATCCTAGAGTTTGGTATGCTAGATTGGATAAATAATTATTGAAGCTTGGATTCAATAAAGGTATTGTTGACAACAATCTGTATTTCAAGTTGGATCAAAATAAAGAATTGATCATTGAAGTCTTTGTTGATGAAATTATTTTTGAAGGTGATGATGATTTGTGTATGAAGTTTGTTGATGAAATGAAAAGTGAGTTTGAAATGTCAATGATAGGAGAGTTGAAATTATTTTTAGGATTGTGAATCACTCAATTAGATGATGAAATTTTCATATCTCAATCTAAGTATGTGAAAGAGCTACTGGGTATGTGTGAGATCATGATGGGCCAAAAAGTGGTGATATGATGGCCCATGTGGTTGACAATTTTTTTTTATCCAAAATTTATGAAACGAAAAGGGTTTTTAAAGGAGATTCTTAGATTTCCACCAATATAAATTATGCTTTACTTTTAATTTAGTAAATAATTATTATTCATTTTCTATTTGAATTACGACTAAAGTTCGGATTGATACGTTGATTGAAAAACATCTATAGCTTTCAAACTGTATCACATTTTTTGAATCTGAAACATGCGTCACATTCTATGCTTCACATACCATAGAATTAAAAAACAAAAAATTAATTTCATGAATTTTTGACCAAGTTAAGGTGGCCAGATGTATGAGTTTTTATATTTTTAAAAAGTTGTAATAAAAATCATAATTAATTATTAACCTAGAAAAAAATTGCAAAAAAATATGCATCACATCAAGACATGAGTCTTCTAATTATATCTAAAATATTGTAAAAAAATATCATCATTTTATTGTGATTAGGGTGCTCAGACAGACACCTACTTCTTATTTTTTCCTTGAAATTTAAGTAATACTGCATTGAAATTTCAAATTTTCACCAAATAGATTTTTTTAAATAAAAATAAACCTAGTAGTTTAGAAACTAAATCCAATTTTTTAAAAATTCTATTTTTACATATTTTTGTAATAATATAGATAAGCTATTAAAATATTTACGTCAAGTTGCCTAACTTTGATTTTTTTGAATTTTATTGCCACTTAAGGGCTTTTTTTGTCCATGATGATCCTACACATGCCCTACTAAAAAGGTTTGGCATGGAAGATTCAAAGCCAGATGGTACACCTATGGTAACCAAATGCAAACTTACACAGAATGAAAATTGTCCTAAAGCAAATCAGACAAGATATAGGTCGATGATTGGTGGATTACTCTATTTGACTTAGACTAGGCCAGATATAATGAATGCTATATGCACGGTTGGTAGATTTCAAGCTGATCCTAAAGAGTCTCATGTAACTTCTATGAAAATAATTTTAGATACCTGAAAGAGACAATTGATCTTGGTCTTTGGTATCCTAGGGATGATGATCTTATCTTGAATGATTGGGTAGGAGATGTGGATGACATGACGAGTACTAGTGACGGTACATTCTTATTAGGGAAGAATTTGGTATCTTGGCTAAGAAAAAAGAATAATTCCATTTCATTGTCTACTATTGAGGCAAAATATATTGCTAATGAAAACAATTGTACCCAAGTATTATGGATTAATAAAATGTGTAGAGATTGCAGAATTAAGTACGAAGAACCCATTGTCATATTATGTGACAATTCAAGTGCATTAATATTTACAAGAATCCAGTGTTTCATTTAAAGAAAAAGCATATATCCATCAAATATCACTTTTTGAGAGATAAAGTGAGTGACAAAGAAATTAGACTGGAGTATATACCTACCAAGGAGAAAATTTTAGACATCTTTACTAAGTCATTGCCTAAGGATACTTTTGAGTACCTTAGAGGAAAGCTAGGGGTGATTTCCCCTCTTGATCAGAACTAAGATGTAGGTCTTTACATTAGTCCACGAATTCATAGCCATATCTTATTCCAAATTTATGTTGTGGTGGTTGCTACTTAGGGGGATTAGTTATATGATTCAAATATGTGATCAGAGCATGTGTACCTTTTCCATTGATTTCAAAGGGGGAGAGAAGAATAATGTGAAAAACATGGGAGATGAAGGAAACAAGAAAATAGTGCACAATCTGAAGACGAGATTGTTGGAGAAGAGCTAGTTGGGTTGGTGGCATTATTTTTCACATCATGTGTTTCCATCAATTCCAAAGGGAGAGATTGTTGGATGTTGTGGTTCCATTTCTATTATGTGGTTGTCATTGATGTCAACACTATTAGCATTAATGATGCTTAAGGCTGTATATGTTGAGGATATTGAGAACATTGTAAAAATAATATTCTTGGCAACTAGTGATGCTGAGAAGGTCAAAATGTTGGAAAGTTTTGTATGTTGAAGATCTGAAGGTATGCTTCAAAGGGTTTTTTGTTGAAACTTTCTATTATTTTTTCCAAAAGTTTCAGAGGCTCGCATAAAGATTTGTGGAAGTTAGGAAGATATGTGTTCCTATAGTTATTCATTTTTTGTAGATGGTATTCTTGGATGAAGAGGATGAAATTCTGGTAATTTTAGTTGTTGTGCGTGTACCTATGATGTTCATGGATAATTCTATATCATACTCTATCCTTTTTGTACGTTTACATTGATTGGAGTGTTCATGATCGAATATTTTTATGATGTGTGCTTGAGTTTTCATGTTCTTGGTCGACATGATGATAGTAGCATGTTGTGGATACATCAATTGGTGTGTTCTAAGGTTTTTGTTTGGGTCCTCACTATGTTGTGACTGACTTGTGCTAGTGCGCATTAAAATTTATTCATGTTTTAAGGCCGACAGTTGTAATTCATTCTTTATTTGAGGCCAATTGAATAGTGGATGTAAATCCGTATAGTGGATATATATAAGTGATTTTTTTCTTCGTTTAGAGGCAATGATCAATGTGTGCAGGAGGTTTACATGTGAAAATAAAGGCCAAATCATTCTAGAGAAGAGAAGAGTGTGAAGAATTTTGAGCAGAGTGTGGAAGAGTGTGTAGAATTTTTTGTGTGCCTAACCGAAATTGTAATCAGGCTTTTGTAAAAGCCATTTTCCTAGTTCAACTTCATCAAATGGACTTAATTTGATTATTGTATGTAAGGCAACAAGCCTTCCTCTGAGAAGTGTGCTCTAGGAAGTGTTCCTAAATGCAAGTGCATTTCCTTTTTCATTCTTCAAATACTTCTAACAGGGTATAATCTTGTGGACTAACATCCACTGTGGTTTTTCCCCTAACAGGGTTTCCACGTATAAAATTTTGGTGTTCATGTGTCTTTGATGTGTTATTGATTTATGCTTGCACTGTTAATTACCAAATCTGAGATTTAAGGTTGATTAATGTTTAATAAGTCTGGCCAAACTTATAGATTCATTGATGGCATTAAAGAGTAGAAGTTTCAAGGGTATTCTACTCCTTTGGAAGTGAAACTAAAAGAGTTGAAGGAAAAATTTTATGAAGTAGATTTGGTATTGTTGCATGATATCAAACACACAAATGATGAGGTAAATCCTTTGCAATCATGCATAGATCAAGTAGATATAGCTATTGCTTCTCAAGAAACTCTATTATGTGAGAGTGTTGATATGGATTTATTGAAGAACACTCTTGAGAATTTTTCACTCACCATCAGCTTCCTAGAATATTTTGATAAAGAATCCAATTCAGTGATGCAAAATATGCTCTATCTAGAAAAAAGATGGATGAAATTATTAGATTTAACTAGTCTTATGACACAGAATATGAATTATGGAAGAAGAAATCCATTAATGAATTGGAGCTATAGACGTAGTGATTGGGAACATACTCACATGGTAAATTATACTATAGGTTTGGCCTTAGAAGATGAAATGTATAAAAGATAAGTTTCTCCCAATTCAAAATATAATGGGTAAGTGTTGACTATTGATGGCTTAGACTAGTGCTTGATGTTGATCTTAATTTTGATCCACCTTTTCCCTCCTTTTTGATGCCTTTTAGCATTTTACTGAAAAAGAATAAAATGTTGCAATGGTTTGAAGACCACTCTCTTCAACAAACTACCTTTTGGAAGGCGCAAGAATCTCCACTAACTAAAAGGCAACCTTTGTATTTTAATAGAGAATATTCTTTCAGTTTATTGTAGCCATTCCTCATGGAATGATTGGTATAGGTTGTCAAATGAAAATGTCACATGTGTACTTTTCATCTTGAAGCTTGTTTTACTCCCTTGCTCTTATAAAATGGAATTTAAGGCCATTTGTGTGGGTCTCTTTTTTAATTCTAGATCTGAAAATGCAAATTAAGAACACAGAGAAAATATATTTTGAGTTTGTATCTTAGGTTTTGATTCAAGCAAGTAGATTTTGTAAATTTTACAATTTTCAAGCATGTCTGAATGAATGATGCAAATATTTTGAGTCTATTGTCTCTCCATCTATAAAATTCCATATGAGTTATTAATGAAAATTCAATCAATGATCCTTTCATTAATTTTCATTGTTGTTTTGTAGTGAAATGTGTTTTTATTCTAGCTTTGGTTTAATGAACCAGTTAAAATACTTTGATTAAAACATGAATGCATATAAATAATTAATTAAAATACTCTGACGGAATCATAGGTTTGTATGGCTAAATTAACATATTATATTAATAATATCATATTTTAATTGTGTTAAAACTTGAACATGTAATTAGTGATTCATCACTCAACTCAATGCTTAGTAACATATTAATAATAGTATTAGTAGCATATACAATAATGAACATCATCAATCATTTAATGTGTATCTAGTAGTTGAAACCACTACCAAATTTTTTCTTCAAATGGTAAAATAAATAATATAGATAATTGAACATCAACACATTACTAAAGTCTAAATTTTAGTTTTTTTATTGATTTTCACAAGAAGAAATAAATAGAGTCATTGGCAATAAAAAATATTTCTCAAAGACAACTCTGCATGTAGCTGAGTTGGAACTTGGAAACTCATATTATCAAAAATCAAATCACTGTATCATATTTTCTAGAAATTTCCAATGTTCACGTGGTGGAATTGTCATTTGTTCTAATTGATATTATTTGACTTGAAGATTTTTTAAAATTTCATGGTTGAAATTGGAACCTATCTTGAATTATTCATTCAATTTTACATTCAAGGTTATCAATGGTTTGGTGGAATCCAAATAGTTCACCATGTTTGGGTTTTGGGGAAGCTAGTCCAAATCAATCTTCCTTGCACCCTCCATCTTCTTTCTGAAATCATTATTTCCAATGAATCACTCATTTTTGTCAAAAGCCTTTGGAAAATCAAGCTCTGTAATTTTTTTTACCTTTTCATCCACTTTCTTCATCTTGTCTACAACCAAATTCAAATAGTCCTTTTCTTCATGCATTCTAAAACACTTTTCAATGATAGATGACAATGCCATTGAGGTAGCAAGCTGATTAATAATCCCTTTTGATTTCAAATCATTGTCATTGGCTTTGTAGACTGTTTGTTAAACTTGATTTTCAAATTTCTCTAATGCCAACACATTTTTGTTGTCCACTAAATATTTGTTGAGATTCTTATAATGTAGTATGATAGCATCAATCATTTAAAACATGTCACACAAATGATCAGTTCTTTGTATTATTTGATCCCAAATGTTTTGCTTCATATACCTCATTTTCTCTCTACAAAATGAACATAACTTATTTTCATAAGAGTTAATTTCATTTTTTGCTTCCATCAACTCTACCTCCAATCTTTCATTTCTTTTTCTCTCTTTCTCCAATTTTTGCTCCCATTGTGCATTTCCATGCGCAATGCTTAGTCTTAATTTTTCTCAAGTGTATTTTTCCTCGTCATATTTCTTGTTGCTCTCATCTAGCTTTTCCTTCAATTCATTTCTCTTGTTATCTGATGCTTTCCTCTTTTCTTTATCATTTTCTAGGTCTTCATGTAGCTTTTCAATTTGAGTCTACAATTTTTTCTCTCTCTGTCTTGCTTTAGAAATGATGTGTACACAAATTTATTATTCTTCTTTGATACATTAATTTTGTCATTATTTTTTAGTCCAAAAAAATCCAATTGAAAATTGCTCACCTGGTATTCAGATCAATCCATCTAATTTTCTTGTTTGTTTTGATTTATGGGAACAACAATTGTGTACTCAACTATTTATCTATTTGTGTCAAATTCTAGTAATACCATAGTTGGTGCAAGGTCTAAAGTTACAACAAATACATTCTCCATCAATTTCTTTTTTTCTTTTTTATTCAAGTCTAATTTATTTTTAAACTCTTTAACGAAATCAAAACTTGGGGATGCGGGAATAATGGAATGTTTGAATGGAAAAGGAATATCAATACTTGCAATTGATAATAATTTCATAGCCACACTAACTAGCAATGGGGGAGTGCCTAGAAAAACCTCCTTTGTGGTGGATCCACTAGTAGTGTGACTTAGACTTGTCAAAATCCTTTGCCTCTTTTGTATGCCTTGATCACCTAGTATTGTTGTCATCTTCTATGTAATTTTTTGTTGTAGCACATGTTAACCAATACTAGTACTACTACACATACCATCGCCACCACTGGTAGTGCCAATTTCACTAGGCTCTCCACCATGAGAATGCCCTAGTTGTGATTGTATCTAACCATGGGGATTAGGATTTGAAGCTCTAACTAATTTAATTGTTTTGGTTCTACATATATGCCCTTGGTCTACTTTATCAGCTCCAAGGCTATATTTATCTACTAGTTTTCTATGTTGTACATCTATTACTGTAGGAGTTCCTTGTCCTCGGGACCCCAAACCACCACCTTCATAGCCCATTTTTTCAGCTATGGCTACTCCTAAAGTATATGCTTCTTTTGTGGCCTTAGTTAAACCAACTTTGACATGGATTTGTTCTTCCCTATCATCACTAGATTCATCATTAGTTTCTTTATCTTCCTATTCATCGGGATGCTCTATATTTCACAATTTTCTAAACTCACAATCTTCTTCATTATATCCATACTTTGCAAGACCTCTTGGATCACCTAGGTCCTTCCTCATAGACCAAAAGGAAACATTTTTTTATTGTGACCAATTTTTATCTATAACTTCCTTATCTAGAGAATATGGTATTTTTAATCTACTAGATGGTTTATCAATTTTTTCATATCAAAATTTGTAACTCCTAATTGTATTTTGATCCAATTCAATAATTTATGCTTAAAAATGTTCAAAAGAAATACCATTCTCAACAACAATTTTCTCCATTTCTATTTTGAGCTCATCCCAAGAATCCTTGTTTTTCAATTTTTCAAGAAAGGGTTTAATTTACTATTGAATTCAACTTGCACCATTCTCATTGGCCACAATCATTTCTTTAATGGTGTCACATGGATCATATTGCCAATGATCGACAACATCAATTTTTTTTTTTCAAAAGATCATGTGCCACCTTAAACTATTTTCTCTCGAATGTGATCCATCCACCTGAAAAAGGTAAAGAAGGAAACAAGGTCTTCTCCCCCTGATTGGCAAAGTGTAGTTAATCAGTACTCTTCATATTCCTTACATGTTCCAATGCAAAAACCCTTTTTGTAACATGTATTGGAAGTTTGTATGGCTCTACTCCTTATCCATAAAATATTAGCATAGAATATTCTTCTATTAAGTACCAATCAACCAATTGTATTTATTTTCTTAGTTGAATAATTTCTACATGACAAATGCAATCTAGGCATTGGAGTATTTGTAATTTCTTGATGCAATGGAACCAAAAATTAGTCTAAAAAATGACTGTAGTTCCTTCGAGAATCATGCATCCTAATCTCAGTGGTTCAATCATATAATCAAGCCAGTTGATTTTCCTAAGAATTACTATAGGGTTGAATCTAAAGCTTGTTGGTCTGAAACATTACTCTAAATTTGAGTAGAAAAAAATAGCACAAGTAGGTTGTCAAACTAAATGTCTTGGTGTGACATCCTTTAATCATTAAAAATTGTTTATGCATGGATTCTACAATGTTCCAAATATAGTTACATTTGAAATGTGGTACACAATGGATATTATATACCATTTCAAGGAGGCTTGCACCCACTTCCAAATCGCTATCTAGTCTAAGGAAAAATTATAGCATGGAAATAGTATCTTGAACCCATGGTCTAAAATATCAAAATCATAAGGAGGCTTATGATCATCTTTCAATTTTTTTCTAACTTCTTTGGTATCCAGAGCTATTTTATTTATGAAATCATTTTTCTACCTTTCTTCCACTACTTCATAATCACTAATAAGATTTTCTAGGTCAATGTGGATTTTTTCAAATTCTTTGGTTGTAAACCACAAGACTTTTCCAGGTTCTTATACATTAATGGATAACAGTTCTTCTTTGCTATCTTTATTAACAATTTCTCTTTTGTTAACATCATAATATTGGGCACAAACCATGATAAATTCTAGGAAAGGGAAAACCTCATGTAACATCATGCCCCCTAATCTAATTACCCACAGTGCACTAATACTATTAACTTGCATATGCTTTGTAGACTTATTATGAGATGAAGACTAAGTTTTGAGGTATGCATATCATAGATTTCAGGATCATAAATATCATGGTATTCATAAGTGAAACCTAGGGTGTGAAGAAATTTTGCATAATGTATTTTTTAATCTAACATTGCTCTAGTGGTACTGGTGGTAGACATGCTTATACAATATGAAATTGTGAATTTCGTATTAGTCCTCCTTAATTTTTCTTAATTTTTAAGTCTCTCAACCCTAAATGCAAACTTCAAAGCTTGAAAAAATAAGATTTTAAGAAACGTCAAATGATGAAATATACCCGCATGAATTCTTTCACTTACCCAGATTTTGACTCTTGAAAAGATTGATGTTGATAGTCATGGAAATAGGAATGGATTTTTTGGAAGTGGAACTATGGAACCCAAATAGCGTGGTGCAATGCAATGAGCAATTTGAAGACTAAAATATCCCCGCGTGTTGACTGTTCCACAAAAAACTACCAAGCCTTCGCAGTTTTTATCTTTCTGGCTGCGCCTTACTTTTCAAATGCTTACTTCCCTCGGTGTGCTCCACATGGATTCCTTGTGAAGCTTTCTACTTTTGTATCCCATTGCTTTTTGCTAGTCTCTGATTGCATGCCACGTGGTTTTCTCTGGCTTCTTTCTGAACTGGGCCTACCTTGTACCTTCTTTCTCTTGGTGCGCTCCATGTGGCTCCGTCTCAAAGATTTTCGTTGGGTGTTTTTTCAACTTTCTGCCGCACTCCATCTATGTGACACATGGTGGTTGTTGTTGCACCGGTTACCTTGGAAATGTTGTTGCACCTTTTGTACTCACCTGCTGCCACATTTCCTGCTGTGGCGCCGCGTGTTGTAAAAGACTCCTGAGCATTGGGAAGAAAGCCTTTGTAATAGTTTAATTTAATTTGAAGACTCAAGACTGTGCCAAATAAGTTTGAATTTTCTATTTTTTCATGCATTTAGTGAGACTATTGGTCTGTGTTGTTATCTTTTTAAAATTGTATGAATGAATGTTCTTCAGCTTCTGTAATCCTTCATAGCATAATGAATACAAATCATGTTTCTTCGACTCTTCTATGTTAGCTAAGGTTATGCTAAGGTTATGTTATGAAAATTAGAGGGTATTCTTACGTTTTAAGTGATTTTGAGAAAACTAACTTCATGAACAACAATTTAGTGGTTCAGGCCTTTATATCTTGCACTGTGCTCTCGTGAATTTTGTCTAAGATTTTGGTGCATCGCCTATATTGTAGATTTTGTATTCTTGCTATCTTTCTAACCTTGTACTCCCCCCACTAAAATGAAGTGTCGGCTTTAGTAAAACCCCATAGGTCACTTAGGTTGCACATAATCTCCCCCAATAGCTAAGTTTCCCATGAGACTGCTGCTACATGCAAATTTCTACATCAACAATTTTTTTTCTTGCACACCCGGTGGGACCACGAACTAGCACATTCGCCTGGTTTTATAAGTGTATATGAGCCATCGACCTATAACTAGGTGATAGACTACAAGAGTCCCTGGCCTGCTCGTACCACCCTTAGTTTCTGTGAACACGAGAGGTCGCGGAGGTAACCCTTCACCTCCTCCATCTCCTCCTTCTCTATCGTCACCTATTCCACCTGTACCCATGGCTGCTAGGAATTATGTAGCCTGGGACTCCTATAGTCCTTTAGTTGCACCTATTCCTCCTATAGTATGGGCTCCAATCCCTACTTCCACTCTCAAATCTATCCCTAAGTATTCTAAGGATGAGTCAAAGACACCAACAGAACATCTATAAGATGTGGTAGATGTATGTCTGGTACACGACGTGTCTAATGAAAATGTAGCTCTTAGGTTGCTGGCCACCTCCTTTCAAGGAAATGCACTAAATTGGTACATGACTCTTGGAGCTAGTACTATTGAACTTGGGACTACTTCGAAACTCCATTTTATGAGCATTTTTTGAATGTTGATGATAGATCATTATTGTACCATCAACTGGAAAATATAAAGCGAGCTTCTCATGAAGCTCTGCCTGATTTCAATGCGAGGTTCCATTTGACCTGGAAAAGAGTGCTTATTGGTAGCCGACCACCTCTAGATCTAGCGTTCATGTTCTACCTAAAGTCGATCAATGTTGATATCTCCATGATACAAGCTCTTGGTGGAGAGACTCTACTCAATGCTTATGCCTTGGCTGTCACTATAGAAAATAACCTGATTGCTACTGGAAAGTTGGCATTGAGACTGATAATGCCATTATTTCTGAAGTGCAACACCACAAAAGCCGAAGTTCCTTCCACTAGCGTGCCTACGGCTCCACCCGAATCTATGTACATGTATCCTGAAAGTGCTCTGAGGGCAGCTCCGACAATAACTCCTATGCCTAATTTGTTGCCTGCCAAGATGAACGAGATGAGAGAACAGATGCGAGCCATGACTAATGAATTAACTACCATGAAGGGGTAGCAATATATCTATTAGAAACTGGCATACCAAAATTACCAAGGTGGGAAAGCTTCATACCAATCAAATCAGTGGTAGGATAGGTCACACGGGAACGCCTCAACTCAGTCAAGTAACTAGATGGTTTCGGTAACCCTGCCGATGTAGACCGTTCATCCTAGTTTGAATAAAGAGTTAGTCACGAGGCTGAATAATTTAGCCAAAGATGCCAATTCATTGTGTTTTCCCTGCAATGATGCACACATGCCAAGAAACTATCTACAGGGAAATTTGCAACAAAAGATCACAGACCAACGTAGCTAGGGTGGCACACTTGATCTTGGCAACCAATCAAATGCCTCCCAGTAGATGGACAACATTGTCCTTGTTGCTCAAATGCAAGGGATGTCTATCCAGCAAGAGTCAGACATTGTTCTAGACCAAGTGCTCTTTTCTTGGATGGAAGGCGAGGAGTCGGTGTTTTTGAATGACATCCATATGGATAAAGTGCTCCAGGTGCAATCTGACTACAACACACATTCAAAGCATAGATTCATCAAAAATTTCATAATCTTGCCTACCAATGCTTCATCTTAGTCGATGCCTAGCCCAGCGGCAGGCCTATTGCCAAACCCACCATAGTCTAAAATGTCTATTCCTAGCTCTCTGAATTCACTTCCCTCGAAGGTGAAGTCTCCTACAATAACCCCTGTTGTTGGAAAACAGCGGGATGCACCAGCCACAAAGCCCATGTCTGTTGCAAGACCTAAAGAGCAAGAAAACATGACTCACCAATCGAGAGAACAGTTCAACGTGGTGGAACAACTGAAAAAGTCATCTACCAATGCTTCTTTGTGGGATGTCTTAGTTATTCCAGAGCAGTGCTATTGCAGAAGGCTTTATCAGGAGAGGAAGATGCAAAGGTGCCTAGCTAGTCCAATGAAGAGAAAGTATCCAGGCCAGACCTAGGTAAAGTCCTAACAATTCAACCAGAGGAGAAGCTTGAGTCCGGCAAAGAAAGTAAGTCCAAACCTAAGCCTTTCTTTCTAACACTTATTATTGGCAACAATTTGTTACATAATTGTATGATTGACTCTAGTGCTAGCACCATCGTCATGCCAAAGCAAGTAGCTAATGCTTTGGGTTTAAAATATGAGCCTTTGAACAAAGGAGTCATGCAGCTAGATGGAAATAAGGTTGATACCATCAAGTTAATTAGGGGATTTCCTATGACTTGTTCACATGCCCTAATATCACTGTAAATTAGGATACCATACTCACTGATATTCCTCCTCTATTTGGGATTTGTTTATCCCAAGAGTTCACAACAAATGTTGGAAGATATCTAGCACTAGACTGGTCTCACCTAATTTTAAGAACGAAACATGGAGCCAGGATGAAACTATTTTTAGAAACTTTGCATTTTGAACATGTTGCTGACGAGGCCCTACTCAACTTTGAAGCAAAACATACTTCAATCACTCTTGAAGAGAGATTCAATGTGGAATTTTTGGAAGAAGAAGAGGCTACTAGCTCCCGAATGGAAGATGAAGAATTTTTTTTGAAAGAGTTTATTGATACAGACCCTTTCGGGAATTACCATGCAACTAGCCTCAGAACCTATGTTATACATGAAGAGGGGTAAATTATGCCCAAAGTTACTAAGGAGCCTGAAGGTGAACAATCTTCAGAATTATGGACTTTGTACTTCGATGGCACAAGATGTGGAGTGGGAGCTGGAGCGAGAATTTGTTTGATATCCCTATCTAAGGAAAATACCTTGAGGTCATATCGCTCCTGTTCACGTGCTCAAACAACGAAGCAAAATATGAAGGGTGGGTCCATGGTTTAAGCCTTGCGGAACAAATGAGTGCAAAGAAAATAAGTGTGTTCAGAGATTCAAAGTTTGTGGTCAACCAGATTCATGGAATTTTGGCTACAAAGAATATCCATATGCGATCCTATCAACATAGAGTCTGGGATCTTCTTGAAAACTTTGAGGCATTCAATATTCAGGCTATACCTAGGGAGAAGAAATATGAAGCTGACAGAATGGCGACTATTGGGGCTTAGTTTGAGTCGGCCTCCGAATTATTAAAAAATAAGCATGTAGTGAGGGTAATTATAAGACCTGCTGTTCCAAACAAAATTTAAGACTAACAAGTGTTCGACAGTGATGCTCATATTGCATCATTCCTCTAGTCATCTAGAGAATTCGTCGATTAGCTGCAACCAAAGATCATTGAAGCTTATGGGGGTCAAATTATCCAACTGAAATCCAATAAGCTTCTAAGAGGCCTAGTCACTCTGGAGAGCCTATTTGATTTTGAGGATGCGACAAGAGAAAAAAGGAAGCTCATGGCTGACAAGGGTGATTACAGCAATTTGCATATCGGGGAGGACAAAAAGCTCAAGGTTAGGAAAGAAGTTTTCCAGAAGAATAAGGATAGACTAAGGCATTTTTGTGAAGAATATCCAAGTGTGGTAGCCTGGTCATATGATGATCTTAAAGGATATGATCCTAGGATCATTGAGCATACAATTGAGGTGTCGAAAGGGGCGAAGCCAGTTCATCAAAGATAGAGACTTGTGAATCCAAAGATAAAATCCCTCATGTCACAGGAGTTGAATAAATTGATTACATCCCGAATAGTGTTTCCAATCAAACATAACACTTGGGTATCAAACCCGATACCTATCCAAAAGAAGAATGGAGATATATGACTATGTGTAGACTTTTGAGACTTGAATAGGGCATCCTTAAAGGATCATTACCCCCTTCCTTTAATGGAGGTAATTCTACAAATTGTACCTGGCTCCGAAATATTTTCAATGTTGGATGGTTTTTTGGGCTACAACTAGATTCGGGTAAAGGAAGAGGACCAACACAGAACAACGTTCACCACCAAGTGGGGAACTTATGCATATGCCAAGATGCCTTTTGGACTCTTGAATGACAGCCACTTTTCACAGAGCCATGGATATTTCTTTTAAGGATTTGATCCACAAAATTATACTCATCTATCTGGATGATTTGACAGTATTTTCAAAATCCGTTGATGATCACTTTGATCATTTGGAGCTTGTCTTCCAAAAGTGCTAGGAATTCAAGATTTCTTTAAACCTGAAGAAATGTGTGTTTGGAGTTCCCCAAGGTAAGCTATTTGGATATGTTGTCTCTAAGGAAGGTATTTCCATTGATCCTGAAAGAGTTGATGTGATCTGGGAGCTCCCGTTACTTGTGAACAAGAAGGGCATGCAGTCTTTTCTAGGTAAGGTCAATTTCATTAGCCGATTCATTACAAATTTTGCAGGGACCGTTCAGCCTATTACCTTAATGTTAAAAAAGGACCAAAGTTTCAAATTGACAGTGGAGGCTAGAAAATATTTCGAGCTTATAAAGGAAGCCATTTCTTCTGCTCCTATGTTGGTGAACCCCGACCTGTCAAAGAATTTTATTATATACATTTTTGGTGGTGGAAATAGCATCACCATTGTGCTTATGAAAAAGGATGATGAGGATAGAAAGGAGTCCCTTTTCTCCTTCTAGTCATGAACCTTAAAAGAGTACAAAGTAAAGTGCTTGTTAGAAAAGAAGGCCTTTGCAATTGTGAAAGGACTTAAAAAGTAATGGCATTTGATATCATACAATCAGGTGATTATTTGTATACCACATCCTAAAGTGCACGAGTATATTATGGAGGGAGAAATCACAGAGAAGAGAGATAATTAGATCACCAAGATCCTAGAATATGATATTGAAGTCAGACCTATCAAGACTATCAAAGGAAAAGGACTATGTGAGTATCTCACTGAAAAGAGTGAAACAACGACAGAGCTTGAGGCTCCAAAACCTATGTTATTGAATGAAGAAAGTTCTTAAGGTGATTGGCTTGAAGATAGAATAGAATTCATGTAGACGAGAAGGTATCCGATCAATCTACCTTCTTTTTAAAAGGCATTTCTATCGTTTAAAAAATAGTAATTCTGTTCTCACGGAGGGTGTCTTGTTTAAAAGAAATTTTAATGGAATTATGTTAAGGTGTGTAAATGAGGAGTAGGCCAGGAAAATATTGGATCAATACCACAATAGCCTAGTTGGAGGATATTTTTTTGCAAGAACCATGACGATTAAAATTATATGTGCTGGTTACTTTTGGCCAACACTTATTAGTGATTCATTTTAACTGATTAAATCTTGCAATGAATGTCAGTTTCATGTTGGAAAGAGAAAGAATGTTGCTATGCCATTAAGGCCGATAGTAGTAGAGGAACCTTTTGCTCAATGAGGTTTAGATTTCATTGGGATGATTAATCCTTTCTCCTCAACTAGACACAAATGGATATTGACAGCTATGGACTATTTCACTAGATGGGCAGAGGCAGTGCCATTAAAAAATGCAACAAAAGTGGAGATTGTTAATTTCTTGGAGGAGTTGGTAGCAAAATTTGGCCCACCCAAAATAATCATATCCAATAATGCTAAAGCATTCCTCAACTTAAAGATGAACCAGTTCACATTAAAGTATGGGATTTTCCTAAAACCCTCCTCTAACTACTATCCTTAGTGGAATGGCCTTACAAAGTCTAAAAACAAAAACCTCATCAGGTTAATAAAGAAAATTGGCTCAGAACACTAGAAATAATATCATAGGAACCTCTAGACAGTGTTGTGGGTAGACCGAATCACGCCCAAGAAGATACTAAAGACATCTCCTTATGAGTTGGTATATGGGAAGGAGGCATTGCTACCTATTGCCACAGAAATCCCTACCCTATAGTTGCTTAAATCTCTAGAAATTGAACAAAATGGAGCAATGCAGGTAAGGCTTTCTGAACTACTCGAGGTACAAGAAAAAAGAGAGTCTGCCCTTCAGGCAATGAACAGCTGCCAACAAGTGGTAAAGAAACGATTTGATAAAAAGGCATCGGATCAAGAGTTATAATGTGGGGACTTGGTGCTCAAGTTCAATGAACGTGGAGCAAATTCTGGCCAACACGAAAAATTCGGTAGCCTCTGGGAAGGGCCTTTCAAAATTACCTAGTGTAAATAGTTCAACTCTTTTGAGTTGGAAGATAAAGAAGGTAACACCCTAAGTATTCCAAATAATGGAATGCATCTTTAAAAAAATCATTAATTCTACCTGTGTGAAGGCTGTGTAAATTGTAAATATGTAATTATTTTTTCTTGCTTTAAAGTTTTGGGTCTTCTCAGTGCTTTATGAATAACAACAAAAGTGTAATAAATTGAAGAAACATTGTAAATGAGCCAAGATTTCTAAAAAATCATAGTTTATATATATTGGCCAAAAATTTACAATATAAAAGGTAGAGGCCAGTGGCCTTATTTCAATATTTACATATGTCTGCTATGAAGTAGAGCTTTAAACTGAAAAAGAAAAATTGGGGACCATTTTCATTCTCAGATTATCAATGGGAGGGACCAACAATTGTAGCAGTAGGCAGCATGAGATCAGGGAACACCAATCTTTCAAAATCCTCGTACCACTGGAGGTTTTGGAATGGTTCAATATAATGCACCCACATGAGGAAGTAGTAGCCGACACATACCTTGGCACAATGCTCCTCATGTGTTTCCAATTTGAAGCCGAAGAGGAAGGCCCTGGTTAGAACAGGTTCTCCATGCAGTTGCAGCAGACGAATGTTACAAACTGAAGGGATCCGATGGTCAAATTGAGTCGTGTGCATGATTTGCTCCAGACCTCTGAGGTAGCGTCGAGGGAAAACCTTCTTTGTCAGCTTTAAGATCTTAAACTTAGAAACAATGATATCCAACAATGAGGTGACAAAGTGGGAGTAGATGCTAGTATTTACCCGGTACTATTTTTCACTTAATTGCCCAGAACCCACTTAATTGCCTTCACATACAACAAGTTTTTCACACCTGTCATATGCTTTAGATGCTTGCACCTAATTTTGCCTAAGAAGGCAGCTTGAGTCTTCTTGCAGACTAGCCTTACTAGTGTTTCCATGCTGTTTACTTTTCTAGCTAGAAAAATGAAATTGCTAAGATAAGAAAAGCTTGCTAAGCTAGGAATGTTAGGAAACATTGTGATTTGCAATGTTGCCAAGGGTCTTATTTATAGACTGGCTAAATTTTTCTAGCCGAGGTAGGCCATAATTAAGACCGAGTTGAAGTGTGTCGCCAAGCTTCGTTTTCAGTGTTGCAGCATGTGAGGTGAAGGGAATATACAAGTACGGTTGCAACTTGCTTTGTTCAGGTTACTAAATTCATTAGAGGTTGGCCAGGTGCCAACATAAGGAGTTTTCATCCCATCTGAATCAAGACAAATATTAAAGACAAGTTGTTGGGCGACACGCCCATCTACGTTCAAGAGAAAATCAGTAAATGCATAATTCTTGCGAAGGTTTTTTTGCAATGTTGTCTTGGTTTGTTGTTAAAGAAAAATTAGGCGCCACCTCACATGAAAATTTCTCTTAAATGTAGAGGGAAATTTGGTAGGTTGACGATCTTTTCACATGCATGAAAAGTCGGTGACGTATTTGGCAACTAGGTATGAATGGCTAGCACGTATCCTTCTCGATCATTTTTCACAAGGATCAAAAAGGGTAGGTTAGGCATGCAGAGCACATTTATTGTAAGGAATTATCTAAACATAAAATAGCTAATAAATTTGCAAGAGAGAAATAATTCTTTAGAAAGATAAGTCGCTTGCAAAAGTTTGCGGAAAAGTTCTTGCGAATAGAGAAAATGGCTGAGATTGCAGAGAATCCAACATAGACCCTGGCCCCAAGTAGTATAATCAAGAAAATGAGAAGGGCGCCCTATGTGCAACTCTATGACTAGGATTCTTATGCTACTCTAGGAATCCCCACAAATCCTTGTTGGCCTTTCACCTATCAGGTGGACAAGAGAATACTAAATGCAATTCCTCATAGAGATCAGCCTTTGGTTGTGGAGGATTGGGATAACGTCTTTGTTCCTAAGCTATCCCAAAATCCTAAAAGCCTTAGGGATGGCGCATGCAAGAAAATGAAGCATGTAGCAGACCCTTTCAACAAACATCTATGGTTCTGTGGGCTTCCACAGTACATGGTTCCCTTCGTACACCCTTGCCCAGAAAATGTGGTAACATGCATGGCACGCTTTGACGCAAACATTGGAGTGATAAGAGGCAATAATTTCAAGGTATTCATTAGCCCTGAATCTATTCAAGATATTTTGTGCATCCCACACCCCTTGACCTGAGAGGTTGAGATTTTTGAAGTGAACAGAATGCAACAAAAGTGGGGAGGGCTCCAAAAGGTGCAACATTTTTACGGCTCTAAAATTAATCAGCTGATAAGTAATTCAGCATTACCCAAGTTCCCTTTTGGGCTGAAGGCTCTGAAAGGTGGGTCTTCTATCGCTTCTATGGTGGCACTAGTATGTGGTTTGGATATAGAAAAACATGTTTTTGAGTTTCAAATGTGCCTCAGCTTTATGTTGAAGAAGAATCATGAGGCTCTACTCCTGGATTTTGCAAGAGTTATTAGTGATGGGATTTGGTAGTAGCTGTAGGAGTTCTAGGTCAGTGCTAGGTTCAAATATTCCTCTTTCCTGGCCTACTTGATATAACACCAAAATCCAGATTAATTTTTGACATTTATGTCTCTGGCTATTTTTGACAAAGGCGGCTTGAGAAATCCAGTTTCGACATGGACTCCTATCATGTGAAGACCTTTGATTATTATGCGTTTTTGGATTTGTTTTTAGCCCCAACTCTATAGGTTTTGGATGGAGCTTGCATTAATATGACCACATGCATATCGCCCTGACATAAGTCTTGGTTGGGAAAGCTTGTATCGCCCTGTGATTGGTTCTTTGGCATGGATTTCACCATACTCCGCATACGAGGTTTTTCCCAGGAGCCCTTCTGGCTCCCCTATTTTCTTTCCGATAGAGTGTTGGCCCTAGAAGCAATGAGGTAGCTATGTACTATTGATAATGATTACTAGGTAGGGAAAAATTTAACCTCCTATTTGCTTCTACCAATCATGTTTGATTTTGTGTCATTGATCAAGAAAAGAACTTCGAAAATTGATACTTCAGATATTTTTCTTTCGAAGTTGGGTCATCTCGGGTTGGTATTGATAGATGATACCTAGCATTACAACCATGGAAATAATTTATCAGGGGTTGGCATCAAGACCCCACATTCGCCTCGGCCATTCTGGGACCCTCAAATAAATGTTGAGGAGGGTAATTTAAGTTTATATGTAGGCCTTGAATATTTTCCTATTAAGGATGATCAACTACCATGGCTGAACTTTAATTACATCATGGGTAAAGCCAACCCAAGGTAGAAGATCAACCCATCCCTGTGCACCCAATTGAGTAAGCTCAATTGCACGTTTGAGAAGATTCGAGATTTCTAGATATACCTACAGGAGACTCTAGTAGCCAACAAGCTTCACCACGAGGTGACCCTTAATGAAAGATTTGATGATATCTGGGAGAACGAGCATCCGGACATAGAAATTTCTCTGAACCATTCAAAATTTGTGCAACATTATAGAAGGGAAGAGATTGCCATGGAGCCTAGGCAGGAAGTAACTCAGAATCCCCCCACCATTGTCGAGAATCCAATGCATGAGAAGGATACTGGTAAACAACCTATGCAAGAAGAGGATTCACACACACAAACATCAGAGCCATCTAGCTCCTCTAAATCAACAAGCAAGTGGGTAAGGAATACCAGTGGTCGGAGGGAGGTCATTGTTGACCTCGATGATTATCCAAAGGAAAAGCGGCAATGAATCGGAGAGCCCGATGGAGAAGAAGAGTGGTCGATGGAGGAAGCAGGCGAAATGTCTGCAACTCCTCACAAACCTCAGGTAGCATTTCCTCCCTCTTCTCTCTCTACCATGTCTCTGGTTTCTTCTTTGTTTGCCCCTACTTTTTCATCTGTACCAGTTTTCTTTATCGCCGGATATCCTGGGTCGTCTAGTCTTACCCCTCCTGGTTTCCCACCTTCATCCTCCACTTTCCACTCCTTGCCCGAAACACAATTTAGTATATGTGTTGGGCTAATGAGCCAACAATTTTTATCTCCAAAGCCCAACCCTGTAGTTGGCACATCTCTAGTTTTCCCCTACACTGCATTATCATCCCCTCCAAGTGGCCATTTCATTCCACCATTCTCCCCGAAAATTATAACAAGAATCAGCAAGACTTATGATGCATTGAGTATGTTGTCTTTCTCGTTGGCTATCCCATAGGAGTTTCCTTTTTCTAGTGGCCTAGGCATCTCTGCCTAGGAATATTTTTCATAGGTACATGCAAACAAGAGCGCCCGGGCTAACCACATCAATAAAATAAGATAAAAGGATGCAACTAGGCAGGCAGAGCCTCTCTTGCAAACTATATTCAATGAAATTCAAAATTCCTTGATGTTTGCAAAAATAACTCCCAATGTGATTAAACCGGTAGGAGAGATGCTACTGAGTGATTACTCTATAAATACTATTAGGCTAGACCTGCAGTAGGCCCACCCACGAGATAAGGTTGAGCTAATGGAGGAGACCCAAAAAATCATGACCATTGATTACCTCAAGCTTAACCGCTAGGCAAAAAAAAGGATGATCAGATAACGAAGCTCAAGGGCAAGGTCGACATCTGGGTAAACAAGTTTAAAGCCCAGGAGAACTAAATAAGGTGACTAGAGAAGGAGAGGAGTGCCTTCAAAATTCAAATCAAGGAGCTGCAAGATATGAGCACGAAGATCGTTCTAACTCTCCAGTAGGAAGTTGAGCAGAGTCGAGCAAATGAAGAAAAACTCCACGCTACATCTAAGAAGCTAAGCGAACGAATGAAGGAGCTCCGACAGAGAAAGGATGCTCAAATTAATAAAATGAATGCCACTTTGGAGTTGGAAACTTAAAAAGAAAGGTGGGCTGAATTGGCCCTGGAAGAAAAGGAAAAAAGTGTCCACATTGGACAGAAGTTTGTTAGAGCTAAAGGCGATTTTGAGTAGAAAAGAAGAGGAATTGGCTATCCTAAAGACCCAACCTCTTGCACCCAAAATGAGCTCATTGGAGATTGCTAACAAGTTGTATGCATCATACTAGGACAAGGCAAAGAAATTGTGCCTTACTCTTTAGCCCACTTTAAAATTTATGGCGCAAGCGGCTAGCTATTGCGGAATAGTAGGTGAAACAATACAGTAGATTCAGGAGGTAACTTTTGACAAAGTTCTAGAGGCTAGGATTTGATTGGGAAAGTTATATACAACTTTCGATGAAGCTTTGAGTAGCGTGGGCATCAAGGACCAAAAAATGGTGGCCATGGGTGTAAGTATCCTCATCTCTATGCATGAGGTTGTTCAACAGGTAGCAGAATGCAGGGCTCGGCTAAATCAGGTTACCATTGACATGCGGGCGAAATTTTCCCACTTAACTCAGAGAGGCCTTGCTTCACCCTTCATTGTAGATCAGGTGGTAGCGGGTGTGGAACATATTGTTGCTATGATTGAGGAGAAGAAGCAGGACCTTTCTATCTTCCAATCTTTTGATCAATCTTTGACCGCTGAGGAAAATGAGGGGATCGTGAATCAGCTAGCACAACTTTTCTTCCAATTGGAATTGGAAATGAAAGTATCAGGTGGATTTCCTTTCAAGGCAATCATCGATCTCAGGCTAGCTCATGAGAATCTCTAAGCTCTCTTTGTGCCATTGAATGAAGTATAAACCAGTCTACAGGCTGCCCTCTCAAGGTTGTGAGTAGTTTTGGGATGTTGAACCAAAGTTTCTGGGGTTCTTCATTCTACTAGTGAAATGCCCCTATGAGTCGCCAAACTATTCCACAAAAAACTGCCAAGTCTTTGCAATTTTTATCTTTTTGGTTGCACCTTACTTCTCAAATGCTCACTTCCCTTGGTGTGCTCCACATGGATTCCTCGAGAAGATTTCTACTTTTGTATCCCATCGCTTTTTGTTGGTCTCTGACTACGTGCCACGTGCTTTTCTCTGGCTTCTTTCTGAATTGGGCCTGCCTTGTACCTTCTTTCTCTCGGTGCGCTCCACATGGCTCCCTCTCGGAGCTTTTCTCTAGGCATTTCTTTGACTTTCTATCGGGCTCCATATGTGCGACACGTGGCAGTTACTGTTGCACCGATTACCTTGGAAATGTTGTTTCACCTTTTGTACTTGCCTGCTGCCACGTTTCCTATTGTGGCACCATGTGTTTTTCGTTCCATGTTGTGGCTTCACTGGCATACTCCTGGGTGATCAAGGTTTGCTATGGTGGCTCGAGATAATCTAGGTCATCGATTTCTGCTCACGGTTTTCCTTCTCTTGGTGCATTTTCAGGCGGTGGACTGGCCTATAAGTACGACCATGTTTCTTTTTATTTAGGTTGTTGATTAAGTTGAAAAAGACTCCCGAGCACAAGGAAGAAAGCCTTTGTAATAGTTTTATTTAATTTGAAGACTCAATACTATGCCAAAAAAGTTCGGCCTTTCTGTTTTTTCATGCATTTAGTGAGACTATTGGTCTATGTTGTTATCTTCTTTTATTTGTATGAATGCTTGTTCTTCAACTTCTATAATCCTTCATAGCACAATGAATATTGATCATGTTTCTTTGACTCTTCTGTGTTAGCTAAGGTTATGCTAATATTATCTTATGCAAATTAGAGGGTATTCTTACGTTTTAAGTACTTTTGAGAAAACTAACTTGATGAACAACAATTTAGTGGTTCAGGCCTTTACATCCTACACTGTGCTCTAGTGAATTTTGTCTAAGATTTTTGTGCATTGCTTGTAGTGTAGATTTTATATTCTTTCTATCTTTCTAACCTTGTACTCCGCCCACTAAAACGAAGAGCCAACTTCGGCAAAACCCCAGAGGTCACTTAGCTACCGCATAATCTCCCCCAATAGCTAAGTTTCCCATGAGCTGCTACTACATGCAAATTTTTGCATCAACATTGACCCTCTTAAAAATAGAATCACATAGCAATAGAAAGTGATTTTTTTTCAAACATTGAAGTGAATGAAACATCAATGTGTTGATTAAGGAATACATGATTAGTACTTGGATGCCATCTTATAGAAATACATTATTATTACATGGTTGACAACAAATTATAAACCATTGATCTTTTTAAATCTAATGGTTATAGGGTGATTTTAGAGGTTTAAGTTCATAAGCCTAGCACTCTGTGCATTTCATTTTGGAAAGAAACTGCAACCATACATCAATTGTTAATCAAATGATTGAAACTTGAGTAATTTATGATATAAATAATAAACATGTGTTTTAAAGGGGTTGGTAACTTAACTTTGTAAAGTAATTAATAAAATGAATAATGATACTGAGAACCGAGGGAGATCAATAGAAAATTAAAGTGAATGAAACATTGAAACATCAAGGTGTTTCTTGTGGAATACACAATTTATACATGGCTATCCTACATTGACAAAAAATTATAAATCATTGATCTTTGTAAATCTAATGATTATAGGGTGATTCCAGAGGTTTAAGTTTGCAAGCCTAGTGCTCTATGCATTTCATTCTAGAATGCAACTACAACCATACATCAAATGTTCATCGAACGGTTGAAAATTGAGTAATTTATGATATAAACAATAAATATGTGTTTTAAATTTTTTTTAAACTTTAGTGTGCTAGGATTGACATCAAGGCCAAGGGGTCAGTAACTTAACATTACAAAGGACTTAATAAAATGAATAATGATACCGAGAATTAGGGGAGAAGTTCAATGTTAAACTAGAAATCAATAACATTTTGGTAAACCCTAGCAAGAGTGACAACTTTTAGTTTTTACAATGCTTTTTTCCAATTTGATGGCAACTTTATTTTTTCATTTGTATTGCTTTATGTTTTACTTTTAAATCTACATGAAATTATTTTAAAATAGATAATACTTAATATCAATTAAATGAAATGCAGTACTTTGAGGCACTGAAAAGAGATAATTAAATGGCTTGTTTTACCTTAATCTTTATCAATATCCACTAATAAGTCACAATAAATTTATTTCACTTATGATCAAAAATATATGTTTATAATTACTATTAGTTTTAAAAGCCACATTTTTATATTTAACAAAGAAAAAAGGATTTAAAAAAATGGAGCCATGAAAAAGTATTTTAATTTAAGTAGCTAAAGACTGAAGTACATAGTACATATCCAACTTGGCCAAAAAGCCACTAACTGTGAAAAAAAACCAATCAAAAACAACATATTACAAGAACTATTATGTTGTACAATAAAATATAGACACATGACACGTCACACAATTTATTACTATTTTTTTTTATAACATTAGTTCAGGCCATCAACTAAGTGTTTGAGTAGAAGGTGAATTGAATTTAACAAAGTAACAATAGAAAAGAAAAGTGAATCACCCAAAACCTTCCTCCAAAATTCCAAACTCTTTAATGATTCATTTTTCATATCACATAGCAAACCCCATCCCATATTAACCAAGGTAAGAGCCTGCATTGTAGAAGCATGCAATTCCACTTTTCAGAAGATTCCACCAACATGCGCTAACCCACTTTCAAAATTGTAATGCTCTAGTGCCAACTCCAACGAAGAAATAGAGTAAATGAAAGGCTACAAATAACATATTTCTAGTGTCTTCACCAACTCTTTATCAAGAAAAATATCCATGCAGTTGGACAAGAAATCTAAAGCTACCTTAGAATATAGAGCATGCGGATTATTTTGAAGCCATTCCCTACCCATAATTATAATTATAGCATCCTCAACCTACACACAATGAATTGTAAAAACCATACCTAGCTTTCATTTGTCATATGCATCGTTTCTTCTTTTCTCCCAAAAAAAATTGGGTAGCATAACATGCAATGAAGACTCCATATCACAGTTAAATTGAGAATAGAGAAAA
This sequence comes from Sequoiadendron giganteum, assembly GCA_007115665.2. Taxonomy (NCBI): domain Eukaryota; kingdom Viridiplantae; phylum Streptophyta; class Pinopsida; order Cupressales; family Cupressaceae; genus Sequoiadendron; species Sequoiadendron giganteum. The sequence goes on from CM021102.1 coordinate 712,019,016, forward strand.
AGGAAATCAAAGCCAAATATATTTTAAATGATATGAAGAACATCTAGTTTGTGAAGTATATATAGAAGTTAGAATGAAGACAATGAAATCAAATTCTCAACACTTTAACATTTAATTCACTAGTACCACTTGATAATTTGATGCAACAATAGTATTTTGAAAAAAAAGAGTCACGACTTTAAATCATTTAAAAAATGCTAAAATGTCAACCATTGATTTTTGGAAATCTAATAGTTCTAGTGTTATTCTGGAAGTTTTAATTCAGAAGTCTATAACTTTAGACATTTCCTTATGGAATGCAACTATAGTTGTCCATAAAAAATTCATCGAATGGTCGTGGTTATGTTGATTTGAGTTTACATTTGTCCATATAGATATATAGAATATCCTCTACACATATTTCCCTCATTAATTTGGTCTGGGGATTCAATTATTTTATAAGGTTGATAATTCAGCCTTGTTTGGCCTTTACATCCTTTGTGTAAAATTCTCTTAAGTTTTTAAGGCCTGGTCCTACATTATTCCTAGGATATCCCTCTTTTAAAACAAACTTTATGCATGTGCATATTTCATTATTTATTTTGATTATTATGATGAGGGATATGAAGGAAAAGGAATGGCAGGTTGTGATCTTTCCATGTGTCTTCATCTAACAGTTCCAGTGTTATTCCAAAGGTTTCAATTTGCAAGTCTAGTGCTTCAGATATTTACTTCCAAAATACAACTACAGTTGTCCATTAAAAGTTCATCAAAAGGTCATGGGTATATTAATTTTCATTGGCATCTGGCTTCAAACATAATAAATATGTTGACACTTGTTTGCATTCTAGACTCTTTATGAAGGAATTCGAATGTATAGAAAATTTATCCCAAAATTTGATATTTTCGCCAACCACAGTATGATTTTTAATTTTCATATCCATTTATTTTACCACTGATTTTTTATTAGCTTGAGATTATATTTAATTCACCAATGAAAATAATTTTTTGGTTTGAAAAATAGTTTAAATCACCAATAATTTTTTTTGTTTTTGTTTTCAAAATAGGTTTAATTCACCAATGGAAATATTTTATTGGTTTAAAAAAATGTCTTGACACCGATGAAAATATTTTACTGGTTTAAAAAAATGTTTTAACACCAATGAAAATATTTTATTGGTTTAAAAAAATTGCAACACCAGGTTTTCCACAGACTTCTAGCGATTGGAAAATATTCACCAATTGGGATTTTTTCTCTCAATAAATGAAAAAAATCACCATAAAAATTAATATTTTTATTGAGAAGTATACAAGATTGATCACAATTTTACACCTTCACTGAGGGGGGGTTTCTTAAAGTTTTCCCTAACCAAAGGCTTCACCCATAGGCATTTCTTGTAAATATTTTCTATTAGGGTCCTTTAGGCTTTCTAGAAGTACTTTTGCGCAATGATCAACTTCTTCCTCAATTACTTCATAATATAACTCAAAAATCCACACAAGTTTGGTCTCAGCTTCTTTCATGTAACAAAAATCGGTAGAGGTAAAGAAATTGATGTCTCTAAAATATTTTTCCACCACACCTTCTATAATTCTTGTCCTCTTATTCATCATCATCTAAAACATTCCAAAGAATGTTGCAAGATCAATTTCTTGAGCATCTAAACCACCAAGATTCATCATGAGATTCCTTATTTGGTGTGCTATTAGCTCTATGTTTTTCGATTCAACCTTTCCAATAACCAATATCTCCTTCATAAAGTAAAAGAGTAATCAAACTGTTAAAATACCATATCAGATCACATTCTTATTATTCCTTTAAATTATTTTCAAGTTCTTCATTAGGTGCTACCAAATTAGTTCACAAAGATCTCATAGTCCATACCATTCTCAATCATATCAAGTGTAATATATGTGGTAGTAGTAGAGACTATATAGTCATTACTAGGTAATAAAACTCTATGTCTAATAAGCATTGCAACATATAAAATGACTGAATTTTCAATTGTACTCAAAATAAATTATTTTCCATCAGGAGTTGCACCAATCATCTCTATTAATTCTTGATCATTAATAGACTTTCATCTTTAAACTGGTCTGGAGGACCATAAACCAGTCACATCCCTTATATTTTCCCTCATTATCGAGTGTGCACCATCAATCTAGATAGACTCATCATGAATTTTTATTAATACAATTTGAATGTTCTTCTTATCGAATTCAAATAACAAAAATTTCCACCATACATCAAATTTATTTTCAACTTGGTTTTTATATGCATCATCGTTTCCTTCCAATTCACTTTTCCACAAAACACTTAATTGAATAGGTGACATTTCCTTAATTTGTCTGTAAATGTATGCATAAATATCTTCACTAGGTAGCACTCTAAGGGGAATGCCAAACAATGCACCTGTTGAATATTTTGACAAATTTTTCAAAGAATACTTCTTAAATTTAATTTGCAATTTTTCTAGAACATTCACTACCTTCGAACCATCCATTATATTGAAATTGAAAATTCTAAAAAAGAATTGTTTAAGAAAAATACATCTGTAATGTTCTCCAACGAAGAGTAGGGTTTTGATGTTTAGCTTTTGGAGCACACCTTTAATTCACTTCCTCTTCTTCAATGTCCATTTTCTTTGCATCAAATGAATTTTTCTTCTCAAATATGTTTTAATCTATATGATTTGACCCATATCAATAAATGTGTCAACAATAAATATTGTAGAAAAAGGCTCTCAGACTTCGAGAAAACTACCACATCACAATAATTCCTTCTACAATTATCTTAAATATATTTAGAAGTCTTTTTTCTAAGACATATCTTTGTGTCATGACTTGACACCTAGTATTTCAAGGGGTTTTGGAATGTTTATGTTATTGATCCTCCTAACCCATTGCATGAGCTTAGTTTCTGACGGGATTGTTTGCACTGAGCGACGACAAAGATAAGATTGATAATTAAGATTCTCCTTCCTTTCTATAGATCCTTTCCATTTTGTTCTTAACCTTTGTTGGATCATTCTTGATGATTATTTCATATCTCTTTACCGGATAGTCACATTTCATGCTTCCATAGTCCCTCGCAAAGTGTCCTAGTTTATTGTAATTATAAAAGACAATATTCTTCCATCCAAATTGTCTTTCACTTATTCTATATTTGCACTGATTATCCTTGTCTCCAAATAAATTTTAGTGATAATAATAGCCATTGAATGAATAAATTGTCTTGTTAAACTTTTGACTTTGCATTTTATAGATTTATGTCCAATTCTCTTGCACTTAAAACATTGACCAAATAATGATAGAGTATTTTGATTCATTTCATCACTTTGTTTCATTTTATTTTCATAATAATTTTCCCTATGTATAAATGTGTTGGAAGAATAAAAAACATCATTAAAGTATAAATATCTTTGAGCATTAGATTGTCTAATAGAAATTCTTCTAGTATCAAGCTTCTTTGATTTTTGAATTGTCTATCATTTCTTTGAGTCTTCATGTTAGGGTATTGATTTTATTTCAAACTTTTTCCCTCTTTAGATCCCAAACCACTTTTTTCCTTAGAGGGTTTCTATCCTACAATAGGTTTATCCAGCATTGTAGAGATTTCCACAAATTCATCTTCATGTCTTCTTGCCTTCTCCAAATCTAATTTAAGAATTATCACTTCTTGTTCAAGATTTTCACATTCATCCATCTTCTTTCATATTTCAACTTTCTAACATTCTTCAAATTTTCTCTTTTCTTTCAATTTTTCTTCCAATCTGGTCATGTGCTCATCTTCTTTCTTTAATTGATTACTGATTTCACTATATTTTTATTTCAGCTTCTATTGCACTCATTTGCTTCCTCTAGGTTGTCCTTCATGTCCATATTTTCCTCAATATGTTCAACAAAGATCTCTTCTAGATGAATAAGAAATATTTTATCTTCCATGTATTTGAATTCCAGGATCCTCCTCAAGCTATTATACTTTTCAAGAGCCACCAAGCTCTAATACCAATTGTTAATTATCTTAAGTACTAAGAGGGGGGTGAACTAGTATTGTTTTAAACTATTCATCTGTAAACTATCCAATTATTAAAGAACATAACCGTAAACAAGAATGAAGAAATTAAAAAGAACATGACACCATAAGACACATCAACACCAAATTTTTACATGGAAAACCCAAAATGGGAGAAACCACAGTGAAGATTAGCTCATAATATATTATATCTGGATATAGTATATTACATGGGATCACTACTAGGACACACTATCCTTAAAAGGATCATAGCTTGAAATGATTAAAAAATTATATGGCTCACTACCAAAATATGAACTAATAAAGTGCATATATTTTGTGTTGTATTTCAATTCCATTGAAGCTCTAAACAAGTACTACCTAGCTTAGTAGTCTCTCAACATTATTGCTTTGATTATGAAATTCTACCACTAAACACCAAGTTTGCATCTGATATGTCATTTTAGTTCACACATCTACTTATCTCTCATGTTTCTACACACCCTCTCAATTTAAAAATATCTTATATATATACATACCGGGTAAGTGCACCAAGATTGTTCCCAAAAAGAGGACTTAAGTGGACAACTTTTTTCTAAAATAAGGAAATACTATCCTTGGACGTGAAATTGAGGATACTTAGACTCAAAATTTTGAGATGGAACAAAAAGAAAGATTCAAGTGCTCTGAGTCTACTTTCTAAAATACTAATTTATTTTGAAAATTATTGAGATTAAGGGGTTCAAATGAGGGATGTACACAAATTGGTGTTGTTTTTGTTAGAAAAACATAACATAGCAACTCTTGTACGACCCTCGTATGGTGAACCTTTTTTTAGTATTTTTAAAATCGCAATAGTCAGAAGTTAGCTAACAGTATGTAGTTGATGCACGATTTTTCTAATAATTCTTTAACGAATATTTGATTTTTTGCTAATTTGCTAAGTGGACATATCCTGAAAATAGAATTTTTGTTGTTCTACCCCTACAAATTTTGGAAACTAATTGATTTTTTTTTTTTAATTGTTTAATTTCGTAGAATGGAGTCTAGTTTCTAAAATTGTAATTTATTTGAAAAATTGATGAACGGTTAATTTATAATGAAAAAAATACCAAACACCATTTTTTGGCAAAAAAAAGACATACAAATAAAATAAATTATGGATGAAAGACTTAACATTTTCAGAAAGTGAAAAAAATACATCATTGGATAGCTAAGAGATAACCCAACATTAGCCATGTGCTCAATTTTTTCGATATTGAACCACGTGCAATCCTAACGGTGAGTATGAACTCGATTATGAGAAATATGGTGGATTTTTTAAAAACACGTCTCTGGTCATTGGGAATGCCCTACAAGCCTTTGGGTTGGTATTCCAAGGAAAATGCCAAGCTTAAAGTTTGGTAATTCCCAAAGAAATATATAATGCGAGCGCGTTATAACATGCTCACGTTATATCTCACTTTTGACATGGTTTTTGCTTCTGCAGGGAACATGTCTACTGGCACATAACGTGAGCATGTTATAACGCGCTCGCGTTGTGTCTTACTTTATGTTAAATGCTAATATATTAATGTATGTTGATATTTCTTTTTGTAAATGTATGTATGTATGCTTGTATCGATGTAAGATTATATGTACATATGTATTATGCTTGTATGTATGCATTTATGTATGTCTTTAGATGAAGGGAGAATTTAGAGAGAGTCTAGAGAGATGGAGAGGGGGTCGAAGTGAGAGTTTAAGAGAGAGGGAGTGGGAGAGAAGGGGTTGGATTGAGGGGGACTTAGCTAGGTAGGGTGGGAGGGATAGAGGGAGGGAGAGAGAGAGAGGGGGAGTCAGAGAGAGATGATTGAGGGAGAGGGAGAGAGAGAGAGGGGGTGGGAGAGAGAGAATTTAGGGAGAGGGAGAGAGAGAGAAAAAGAGAAAGAGAGGGATATGTAGGTAGGGTGTGAAAGGGAGAGACTTGAGAGTGTGAGAGGAAGAGACTTGAGAGATAGGTAGTGAGAGGGAGTGTGAGAGAGATGGAGTGGGAGAGAGAGGGAGTGTGAGTGAGAGACCTAAGAGAGGGAGAGGGTCTGAGAGGGAGTGACCTGATAGAGGTAGAGAAAGAGGAGCATGGAGTGAGAGGGACTTATATAGGTAGGGTTGGAGGGATAGATAGAGAGAGGGGAGAGAGACAAAGAGAGAGTTTCCTAGGTAGGTTTCCAGAGGGAGAGACCTTAGAGAGAGAGGGGGTGGGAGGGAGAGACCTTAGAGAGAGAGGGGGTGGGAGGAAGAGACATGAGAGAGAGGTAGTGGGAGAGAGTGGGATGGAGTGGGAGGAACATAAAGAGAGATGGATAGAGGGAGTGAGAGAGGGTGGTAGGGATTGATTGAACGAGAGGTATGCAGAAAGAGGGAGATGGTAGATAGAGACAATTAGAGAGGGTGGGAGGGAGGGAAGGAGGGAGAGGTAAGATGTATAGATAGAGAGAAAGTGATAAGGGTTGAGGGTATAGGGTTGACGGATTAGGGTGGAGGACCTATAGGGTTGATGGTTTCTAGGGTATTAGGGTTTAAGGTTTGAGGTTTGATGGAATAGGTTTGATGGTAGAGGGTATTTGGTTGAGGGTATAGGGTAGAAGGTTTAAGGTTTAAGCGTTTAGGGTTGAAGGGTTTGGGGTTAAGGGTTTAGGGTTAAGGGTTTACTTGGTTGAGCGTAGAGGGTTTAGGGTTTAGGTTTGAGGGTATATGGTTGAAGGATTAGGTTCAGGGTCCAATGTAAGGGGTAGAGGGTTTAGGGTTTAAGGATTGAGGGTTGAGGGATTAAGGGTTAATGGTTGGGAATTGAGGGTTGAGTGTTTAATGTATGGGGTTAAAGGGTAGAGGGTTTAAGGGTTGAGGGTTAAAGATTGAGGGTTTAAGGTATAGGGTCGAGGGATTAGGGTTGAGGGTACAATATAAATGGTAGAGGTTATAGGGGTTGAGAGATTAAGGGTTGAGGGGTTAGAGTTTAGGGAAGAGAGTATTGGGTTGAGGGTAAAGGTTAGAGGGTAGAGGGTAGAGGGTAAAGGGTTTAATAGTTTAAGGTTTAAGGGGTTAGGGTTGAGGGTCGAGGGTTTAGGGTTGAGTGTTTAAGGGTTTAAGGGTTGAGGGTTTAAGGGTCAAGAGGGTTGAGGGATTAGGGTAGAGAGTTTACTAAGTGGGTTTAAGGGTTAGGGGATTAGGGTTGAGGGTAGTGGGTAGAGGATTGACGGTAGAGGGTAGAGGGTTTATGGGTTAGGGTTTAAGGGTTTAGGGTTTAGGGATGAGGGATTAAGAGGTTATAGGGTAGAGGTTATAGGATTTGAG